>JANIWE010000003.1:75000-548662 GCA_030704985.1 Nakazawaea laoshanensis
ATACCGTACTTCAGCAGATCTCTTTTCCTCGACCATCCTCGACCATCGTTGTCAACTGCTGCCCCTACTATTCCTGAGCATTCTACAACCTTTTCCTTCTCTCTCTCCTCCTCCGCTTCTCCTCCATCCCCTTTCTGTCTCTCAACCCCCCAATCACCCACATATCTCGTCTCCAACTCCCCCCACAACACCCCCACGCTCTCACAAACCCCATGGTGCTTTCAATCAGCATCTCTCCTCCTTTTCTCTCACCCTCCCCTTCTCTCACTTCTTCTCTTTTCCAGATATATTCTAAATATCTTCTTATTCCAAAACGCAAACACCCCCCACTCCCCTTTCTTCACCACTTTTTTTCTCCAAATGACTATCAGTGCAAAGCACTGACCTATCACCGCCATATCACTGCCCCGGCACTGCTCCTGCACCGTCCGCAACAGCTCCTCCCCAACCCCACTTCTACAACCCCTCCTCCATATCCCCTCCCACTTTTCTAACTCTTTCGGTTGCGGCCATACCTAGCAGAAAACACCGTTTCCCGTCCGATCAACTGTAGTTAAGCTGCTAAGGGCCTGACCGAGTAGTGTAGTGGGAGACCATACGCGAAACTCAGGTGCTGCAATCTTCTTTTTTTTTTTTGCGCTTCGCCCGATTTTTGTAATCTGCTCCCTTATCATGCAACGCTTCTTGCCCACTTTTTTTTTTTTCAATATAAAAACCCCTGCTTCCCCCGACTTTTTTTTCATATCACCAAAATCACAAATCACCTCCAATCACCCCCAACCACCCCCAATCCCTCACAAATCACCCGTAGTCGTAGCCCCTCCCTGGATCCCCCCAGCAAGGGCCGTCTCCCCTCTTTTCTCCCTATTCCCAAATCCCAAAATGCGCACTTTCAAATAGTTTTTCTCACACTACTTTGGCGCAGAGGTCGTGCATAGCTCACCAATTACACATCCCACTTCCCCTGGGCTTCCCCTGGGCTTCCCCCTGCTAAGTCCCAGCTCACCCCCTCTGCTGACCTTCATCCCCCTAATTCCTCGCTGGCTTCCAGTCGCAAGCTCCTGGTCTCTATGCCTCAGCCACATCCGTGCTCTTTCGGCATCGTCGCTCTTCTCGGCGCCCACTCGTCTCGTCTCCTGCCTTGCAGATGCCTCCTCTCATCCTCATCCTCATCCTCAATCCATCCTCAATCCATCCATATAACTACTCTCAGCAACCAACCAAACAAAAATCAAAAAAAATCCCATTCTTCAACAACACCTTCACTAAACTAAGACATCAATTAACTAATTAGCCCCCTTTTTGCTTTTTTTTTTTCTAACACAAAATCACAACCACAAACTCAGCACTTTACGAATTTTTCCCACCTCACACAGAACACAAAGACTCTTCCCTCAACAACACAAAAACAAATCACAGCAACTTACGAATTTTCTCTCTTCCACAAAATCTCATCCACAAACACAGCACTTTACAATTTTTCCCTTCCCACAAATATATGAAAATGTAAAAATAAAATTGATATATCGGGCACGTAAATTATTAAGTAGTATTCTACGAAATCTGTTAGGTCGGTATAATATTTTGCTCAAATTTTGATCTCTTTTTTTTTAATTTTTTGGTCTCAATTTTTCAGTTTTTATTACCAATTTCTCATACGGGAGTTGTTGAATGCGACAAGAACCAACGAATTCACAACGTTTCCGTTATGCAATTTCTTACTTCCCAAAGATAACTTGACATCACCAACTCTGTTTACCAAAGCATTCAGCAAATTGAGGTGGATATCTGGTATGAGATCACTATCAAATCTACCTTTTTCAATCTCCTGTGCACTAACCTCTAAAAACGCATCTGCAACGGGGCTAAACATGGTGACTGGAAGTATTTTCGTATCATCATCCTTTGCAACGAGGAATACAGTTGGTTTCAACATTAGAACTGGGATTCCATGGCATCCATAGCTTTTGCATTTGCCATCCGTGACTTTCCTTCTGCATCTGGAACATCCCTGATATGTTGAACTTTCCTCAAAGATTGTATAAAAAGGATGATATGAATCAATGTAAACTTTTACATCGCGACAATGATAAAATGTTTTCTCAAATTCTGGTATCTCTTCATGTGTCAACCTTTCGAAAAGATCCGAAACAGTGATTTCTTCACCAATGTCGATCACATTCTTACCAGATTCAAATTCAATCATCTTTGTCAAATCTTTGTCAAAAACGTGGCCAACATCATGAAGAGGAATCAACTCTTCGTAGTAGACTCTAAGGGTAGTTCCCGAAAATTCGAAGAAATGTGCTCCGACGTATTCGGCAACTTCCTCACCTGATGGAATATTCTGCACAAGCACAAGGACTCCTACTCCTTCAGAGTCTATCATTTTAAAAGACAGCTCATTGCCATAATCTTCAACTTTTCTTATCTTCTTCAATGACAAAGTGAATAAGATTTTCGAAAATCTATCTCTCAAACCAATCGCATCAGCCAAAGAAGAGGTGCAAGTTAATAAACCCTTGATGGGAAATTGGTGATTGAGCCTCAAGTATTCACTCTTTACGATTCTGTAGTAGAGAGTGGAACACAAACAGAAGGAACCTTCAGTACATAACTCCAATTTTTCAAGGAGAGCTAAATCACCATTTTGAAGGTTCTGTTCGGTTTCGTAATTTGTCACAATAATTTGGGATGTAGGTACTGAAATCCACACAGCCAACTTATGTGCAGTGCTTGCACTCATGAGTCGGTACATGTCTACATCAACACCATCTCCACGTTTGAAACCTTGAGTGAAAAATATCTTAGTTTTTGTAGGTTCATCAGGTGGATGCTCAACAATGGTTTCCCGATAAGACTGTTCTTCAAGGCGACGTCTTTTTGGAGATATTGGAGTTGATTGCAACTTTATTGTTTCGATATCTGGTAATGGACTGTTAGGAGGGGTAGTTTCATGATCGTATTGAACTTCACCTTGACTCACAGATAGAAACCTGGTTTTTTCAGGAGATTCCAAAAGCTTTTCTTCTGACTTCTTTTTAGAGCTCTTACGCTTAATTTTTGGATTCCTTCTTGAATCCTTTTCCTTTTCATTAGCCATTTTTAGAAGTACAATTTAACTGGATTTGGCTGCTTTATAGGAAAAACGGGGGTAAGCGATGAGTAAAATGCGATAAGACGCCTGACTGCCTGAAACGGAATTTAATTGCTAATCACTGTTCAGAATTATTATTTGCAGTTATTCTCTTAGCAACGATTAGTGTGATCCGTCACATTGGGTCATTCAAGAAAAAGTATATTACTTTCCATAGAAAGGAGAGCTTTAATTGGCACTATGAAATTGTGCCATTAGAACATTAACGATTTAAACCATGGTGGTGACTCCAGCACTCTTTCAAATCGCAATCCGGTGCGACAAAAGTCTCAAAATCTTCTCACACTCATCTACTTTGAACCAGATTTTGTGATCGCGTACTGAGTAACCATACATTTCAACCTTTCCATTTGGAAAAAGTTTATGTTTTTGAGTAGTATTGGACCAAGATAGTAGGGTGAAGCCACCGTTGTCAAAGGTTTCGTGGATGGTGTCAATACCAAAAACTCAAGACTTGAAGACACTTACATTTTCATCCCTGTTTCACAATAAGTGGTAAAATGATGCTGTATCTGAGACTTGGAGCTGTAAATATATCGTTCTCTCTATTCATCCGGGACTGAGAGTTGACTCGGACGCTAAAATGTAGATGTTGCCTGATCATAATCCCCCAATATACAAAATAATCGCAGCCAAAGCTTTCCATAATTTTTTTAAATGACTGAACAAGAAAAAAAAGGGATACAGCAAGGTGATCAATTGCATTAAATCAAATTGAGAACTTCAATATGTTCTGAAAAAGCTCTTTAGATCAAAATCAATTGAATGGAGAGGACTTTTCAAAAGTGGATTAGTTACTGAAAAGGGTAGTTCTTATTGGATCAAATATCTTCCTTCGCATTTGTCCTTGTGGGTTACCTTTCTTGACGCATTATGTAATCAACCAAAAGGTCGTCTGTAACAATTGAGTTTACAGTGTAGATGAGATCCTTTCTTTTGTATAAAGGCCACAGCATATATCGGTTCCCCAAGTTATAGCTATGACACTGTCAATTACACTGTAACATAACATGAAAATATATACTTCTTTGGGGAAATAGTTGTCAACAACTAAATAAAATTTTGCCTATTTAGACCTGCTCTCAGAGTAAGTCGAGATATAAACGTACTAAGCGTCTAACTTTGAATCATGCTCTATTGGTAATTCATGAGACATGACAGAACTAAAATTAATGTCGTCTGGACGAACAGCAACATCAAGAATTGTCTCCTTGGCAGGGAAACAAATGCTTAAAACTGAGTAAAGCACAAACGAAGAAGGAAATGAATAGAAATATCCAATCGTACCCAAATGAGTGGCACCCGTGTTGATCACAATAGAAGAGTTAACAGATGCAGCAAATGACGGTAAAAGTGGTGCAAATCCAACCAAAAATGCAAGGCAAGCTCTCCAGTTGCATCCAAGTTTGTTATAACGATATATTCCTTCCCTTTTGTAGAACTCGGTGATGTCATATTTCATCCTATGAACCAGATAGATGTCTGCAACTAATATACCTGCCATTGGTCCAAGGAAAATAGCATAACCATCCATAAAATTCAAGAAGGATTGCAGCCCATCTAAGATATTCCATGGAGTGGCACCCCAGGCAAAGATGAAAGCAATTAAGAATTGTCCTCTTCTGATATTGATATATCTTGGGAACATTGCATTCAAATCGTTTGCAGCAGAAGCACAGTTAGCAGAAAGATTGACACCAATTTGACCGAACAAAAAGATAACTCCCATGAAGAAAGCTGCGGCTCTACCACCTTTAGATGTCCAATTGTCCATCACCAACAACGGATCCCAATAAGCTTCTCCCCAAACTTGTTCAGATGCAGCGGCCATTGTTAAACCCACAGCAGATGTGAAAATCACAAAAATTGGAAGCACCACAATTTGAAGATACGGAGCCAATTTATCGTTTGTGTACCGACAAAAATCGTTGACATTCACAGCCAAAGTGGCATAAGAAGCGATCGAATTGGAAAGACAGCCGACGAAGACCCATGAAAACACAGAGTTATGAACTGTGTTCTTATCATTCCACAAAGCAGTAGGATCGTCGGCCGCCTTTAAGGCCCAGCCCAAAATTCCAAAGATAGCCAGAGGAACTAAGATGGTTTTCAGGGTGAACATCCATTGAATTTTCTCTTGTCTGATGTAATGAAAAGGCAAAGAAACAACAAAGTAAATGAAATAACAAACCATTGTCTGTGTATCGATATTAGCAGAAGCAGGGAGTTGGTTCTTCACGTTTTTGAATGATGGCCAAATCGCCAATATAACGGACTGAACACATTCTGCACCTGTATAAGCATTGGTGGCATAGTAAACACCTCCCACCACCAATCTTAACATGACAACCAAGTAAGAAAGATAATATCCAAAAGAAGCTCTACTTTGAACAGCAAAAGGAACGTGATACTGGTATCCAAAGTTACCATTGACAGCCAAAATGACTCCAATGATCAAATATCCAACAGTGATAGCTAAGAGACATAATCTGGTGGAAACACCTTCATCACGAAGTGACACAACGGTTCTCAAAGAAGATGCTTGAAGCATATCAGACCCCCAATAACACGCCAACTGCCAACCTTTCCAAGTTCTTCTTTCAAGTGGAATAGGGTCTAAGTCCTTATTGGACCTTCTAACACTTTCTTCGGGATCTTGTAACTCAATCAACCGGTCGATCTTCTTCCAAAAACTCAATTTCTTTTGACTCGAACTTGAGGTTGTGTCATCTGTATCGCTGATAACCAGCACAATCTCAATTCTCTTCTCTTCTTCCAGGGTTTGCTCGGGTAAAGACATTGTGAGAGACGTGTTGCAACCAACCAGGATCACAGTTTTAAATAGTCCGAAGATTTTCGGGAATTATCTCTTCATTGCATTGATAAGCATTCATGGGCAAATGACAAACGCTTGTTTATGCATAAAAGGGCAAGGGGCATATTTATGCATTAGACGACTTTGGAAAATCAAAGGACGCCGAGCGAGCAAACATTTGCAAAATCAACAATTTTTAATCCAGATGAAAATGCCAAGCTTCATTCTCTTTGGGTTTCACTATCCTTAACAAGCATTTGCTTGTGTCGCTTGCCCTTTGTGAAGTTCTCGGAAAAATTGAATTTTCCGTGACGCACCAACTGCATTAAACTCCGCAGAAAATGATAACGATAACAGCCTATGTGGGTCGATTACTCAACGCATAACTGAAAAAAAGATATTTTTGTTTCATTTAGTAGCACAATACTATGATTTTGACAGGTTGCGTTATCTTTGCAAGTTTTTCCTTCGCATAAATTTTTGTGATCTGCATAATTTTTCCGGCGGTCTTCGACGAAAATCGGGCATCAAAATCGATAATCGCTCTACGTAATTGTTCTTCGGCGCTGATATCTAAAGATGTCATCTGTTTTCTCTTATCAGGGGCACAATCTTGTTTTAACTGCAATTGTTATCTTTTATCAAGAATCAGTGGGATTTGGAATCCTAAAAATTCATCAACTGTGTCTATCCACTTGTTGCAACTATGATCTTCGTTGAAAAACTTATATCTTCACTGGTATTTTGAAAGTCAAAAATCAGCTAGTAGCCTTGTTTCTGACATTTCGTGTTAAGTGACAAAACGATGCCTTCAAAAGTGATAATTCTCTGACAGTCTTGTGCATCTTGCCAATTTCATAAAAGACCAGGTTTACAATTGTCAAAAGCTCAAAATGACTTGAAACTAGAATTTTAGTTCTCCTGCAAAATTGAGTCGAAAGTCGTGCATATGTCAACAATTCAACGACACACAAGTATTCAGACTACATAATAATTACGGCGTATGATTTCGATTTTGCTCCTTGAAAAATTGATATCTCGCTCAGTTTTTGGGTCAACTTTAACTGATCCATCTTTGAAGCGATAGTATCGACTTCAGTCAAATCGTTTTTCAGATATGTGTATTGTTCTCCTCAAAATCGCATCTACAGTGGAAATATTTCAATAGAAATTGCATTCTCAAAAGATAATCTAAATTTCTCATAATGACTAAAACAACCACATCCCATTACCATAATCGGTATTCCAATTAGTATAATCTGTATCTTGTGATTTTCTTTCTTTTCAAATAGTCTTCAGCTCTATAACTGGGTTTTTCAATTTACTATTAATCAAATCTATTGTCGTATTCTGTCTATGAGTGCGTTTCCATATCATTTCACATGAGACGCATTATTGTTTGACTGTAGAATGAGTTTTCTGTAACGTAAACGAACCTACGCTTTAAATTGACTATAAAAATCAATCACCTCCCTTGCTGGCTTCAATTTTTCAGGGTTCAAACCCACAACCCGAAGTCTATTTAATGTCCTTGCACGGGATAATGCAACGTATAATTGGCCATTTGCAAAAATGTTGGTCAGATCAACTTTGACATTATCCAAGGTCATTCCTTGAGATTTGTGAATCGATAATGCCCAAGCCAATGCCAAAGGAATTTGAGTCCTACTTGCTGTAGCATTGGTGACAATTGAGGTAACGGTAAACGTTTCTTGTCTTATTAGATGGAGACGACCAGTTGATGGGAAATAAACTATGGGTAATGATTCTCCTTTCGCACTTAAACATGCTTGCCAGATTCTTTCATTCAGTGGAGTCTTTGCCAGTAGAGTAGGTTTGTGTCCAGAAGGACTTTCCGAAAAGTTTTGAAGGAAATGCATCATGGGAGGTTTTAACATCTCTTTGTGGTCAACGATTCCTCTGATTTTAGTCCAAGCCTCGTCAGAAAAGAAGAAGATCACTTTGCCAACAGTCCCGTTATACAATTTTTCAGATTTCTTATTGAATAGCATCATCACTTGGGATCCTAATTTCAAGTCTAAGACTGAAGGCACCAAAGTTTCATTTAACCTCGAAAGTAGATTCGCTGGACCTTCATCTCTGGTCTGGAACCTTCTTGCATCCCCCAGAAGCTTGAACAATTTTTTGTAATTTGAATTATCCACTTCCAGTCTTGTTGCAAACAACTCTACTGCATTCAGACTATTGTTTTCTGATAACTTTTGAGCTGTAACAAGATCTTTTGGTGTAAGCGCTCCTATTCTTGCATTTGCAAGAAAGTTGAGATACTCATCATCTCCTTTTTGTCTGAATATTGTCTCTAGGTAGATAGTATTTGGTAAGGATCTAGACCAGCTAGGGCTTTGAAAACAGTAGTAGACAGTGTTCTGTGATTTTGAAACAGGAGCTAGCTGAAAGAAATCTCCGGTGACCACCAACTGAAGACCACCAAATGGTCTTCTGTTCTTCCTAAATCTCTGTGCCACTCTGTCAATCTTCTCAAAGAGTCGGCTATCCACCATTGAAATCTCGTCTATGACTAAAATTTTTGGTTTTGTCCATCTCTCTGTCAATTTCTGTCTCTTTATTCTGTGCAGTTGCAGATCATCGTCTAAGTCCTCAATGCTGATTCCGAAGTAAGAATGAATCGTATCTCCTGATATATTGATAGCTGCAAGTCCGGTTGAAGCTACAATAGCCACTCTCGTTCTCCCGTGTTTCTTCAATAAGTACTTGGCGATAAATTTGACCAAAAATGACTTTCCTGAGCCAGCAGGTCCTGTAATAAAGACGTTTTTCTTCTGTTCAAAGATCATGTCTATTGCAGCCCTTTGTGATCTAGAAAGGGAATTATATGATTTCGAGTTGTAAATGTCATCTTTTACAACTGGTGGGGACATGTGTGTAGCTGTAGGCAGTATGCAATCTGATGGTGTAAACTTGGAGTTCACCTTGAGTTTTTTGGCTCTTGACTGATCACTCTGGAAATTCAGTCTCTTCCGATGTTCTTTGGAAGAATCCCGGATCAAAGACATGTTCACCGACCCCACAGTGGGTATTTTCATTGCAGACGTATCCGTATCTGTTAGCTCCACAACCACGTCTTAAACCCCTTTTAAAATGTATCCCTTTTTGATTGACCGATCAACGAGGAGGGGTTCAACAACGCGCCTTAACGGAAAAAGCACCAAAAATTTTCAAAATTTTGCGTGGTCAAAAAAAAGGGGGTTTTTTTTGGACATGGTAACAAAATGGTATAGGGTTTGCCTAGTGGTAATAAATTAAGTTTAATTTACATGAAAAATACGTTAACTTTCGTCATCTGGAGGACTGCCATGTTTTGACACAGGACAGAGATCCTCACCGAATTCTGTTGAATTTTTTCCTTCATCATCCCTTTCTTCGCCTTCAAATACTTCGTACCTCAAATTTTCACCATCATTGTTGATTCCATATTCATCATTAGGTTCGTCGTCTTCAATGGCCTCTTCTTCATCATCGTCGGGTTCACCATTACCAAGTAAGATCAGATTAGGATTGACATATGTGTCGCTCTCATCTGGTCTCACTCCTCCTAAAACTTGGTTGTACATATCTCTAATTGTGACTAACTCACTGTTCACAAACTGTAGCCATCTTTTCTCCGATATAATATCATGAATCTCTTCATTGATAGATACCATTTCTTTTACAAAAGCCTCGTTGACATTTGGATCATCAAATAAAATGTCTTTCACCTCTAAAGCAGCGAAAACCTTACTTGAAAATTTGACCAATTCTTCACTGATCAATATAAGATGTCCCATATATCCGAGTCTCAAGTTTGTTTCCTCTTCACTACTGGAAGATAAATCGTAACAGTCTACAATGTAGTTGGTCAAATAACATTTCTCTCTTTTGAATAATTCGAGAAGCAAGAGTCTGTTCATGTTGACTTCATCGTATCTAGCATTCAAAATTTGCTGGGCAATGTCAAATATCACATTATGGAGGAAATTGTTCCAGGGGAATTTGATCAACATCAGAAAGATTTTCTGTAATACGCTTCCCCTGATCAACTGTAACTTGAAAAAATCTCCAATGGATACGTCTTTTGGTTTCGGAGAGACATCTTCCTCATTAATTTCTTTTGAACCATTTGATTCAATCGAAAAATTCTTTATATCATTTGTAAGTTTTTCGATGTCCACGAAGCTGGTACTTCCGTCACCACCCCCAAGTCCCCCAGTACCACCAAAACTGATATCTGAGCGATCTAGAAGACTTGCTGGATACTTTCGAGACAAATTACTGGCATCATCTGTTTCCAAGCGTTCCATGATGTTATCATTTAATGCATCGGTGACAAGATCTAATTTTTGGAAGCGAAAGTCCACTCTTTTCTGTACAGCAGATTCTGAGTCAGTATTGTTGATCAACATCATATTTGAACAATGGAGCAATTCAGCGATCAACTCCACGATTTTGAATCTTTCAAATCCCACGGGTTCTTTTGGACCCATAGTAGTTTCTACATCATCGATTTGATAATTTTGGCCACAAAATCGTTCAAAAAGTCTAACCAAATGTTCACTGAAGACTCTGAGCATCGTTCCAATGAAAATAGGATCTCTTCCATCAGGTGGGTTATTGGTGAAATCTTTGTCCATCAAATCTATGGCGTCATAATCCGAATTGTTTTTTCTGATGATCTCTATGATCAACGAAACACAAGTTCGAAGTCGTGGTCCACCTTGAAAGATCATTTCGACAAAGAGTTGAACATTTTTTTCACTTACCAAACTTCTTGTCAATTCATTGGGTCCCACCATTGGTGAATCCATTTGAATCACATTTTCCAAATCTCCATCGAACAAAGATGGAGTGTTGGCACTTATACGTACTAAATTTGAAAGAAAATCACCTATTGTTGCCTGAACAATTATATTATCTTCTTCTTTCAAAATTTTCAACAATTTACTGATGAAATCTTCATCGTTCAAAATATCTATCAACCCAATATGGTTATCTGGTTTATCCAAAGAGATCATTTTGATCATCAATTCCAAAATCTCGGGTTTATCAACATGCTTCAAGATTTGTGATGTCAATTCATGTTGTTGAATGTTATGCCGTATAAAATTCATAAACTCATTGACGTTAAATTTGATCAAGTTCTCAATGATTTTGGCAAATATGTTGAAATTGTACAAATTTTTCAAATCAGAATCTATCTCTAACATTTTGTTCCATAATAATGAAAGCAAATGGAAATTTTTCAAATCTTTTGACTTTATCGATTCTTTGTCTGTCACCAGTAATAAAAGTTTTTGAGCCACAATTGGAGGGTCCAGTACGGCCAAGATTTCTGCAGCTGTGGATGCTCTTCTTCTGTATTTCTGGTCATCTGTTTCTTTTCCATACGGTAATGAATCTTCCGATTCTTCTCCGGGAAGTTCTTCTTCAGGATCTTCATCATCGTCGTTGTCTTCAACGGGTTGTTCAACAGGCTGTTGAAACACAGAAACAGATTCTATGAGATAATTTATGAGCACTGTTAACACGGAATCTTGTGATATATAATTCAAAAGTTTTCCATTCTTCCCCATTTGTATCTCTTGGACCAAACTTGGTTGATCGATCAATTTGTCTAGTAAAGAAATGTTCAATTCTTTTGTCTCTTGTTTCATAGAAGGAATAGTGTTCACCACTTCTTCTTCTTCACTATCACTATCAAAATCTTCGGCATGAGATTCTTGAATGGATTGTAAAAGATGAACAGCTGCAGAGATCTCTTGACTCTGTTGAAGTGGGATCACCTGTTGATCCATCTCGATCTCAACCAAAACCTTGTTAATTCGAGCGCTGTTATAGCTGCTCGAAAAAAAAGGCCACATCAAATATCTTGTATCTTTCTACTATGCCTCTTCTCCTCTCTTTTCTATCAATTCACCGAGTTAAGAGTCAGTACTCCAACCTTAAATTTCACCCTGTTTCTTCACCGAGCCGTTTGAAAAATGAGCAAAGAAAAAAAAAATTAAAATTTTGTGAAACTTGTAACTTTTGAGCAGATCGATGTCGTTGATTAGCAAGACGAGGTACTTGGTTCTAGCCCTTATAGCGGTTTGGTTTTTGTTTTCACGTGTCCAAGATTATTGTGAGAAGAGTGATGATGTGATTTTATGTAGATCATTGAGATCTACGTCTGATATTATCAGACCATATGCGGTCCAAGGAAAAGACGCCATCGTAGATGTTTTGGCCCCGGTAAATGAAAAATTCGTACATGTTTATGATACCCATCTACTGCTGCATGTGGCTAAAGGTAATTCTCTTTATGAAGAGCATTTAAAGACTCATGTTGATCTTGTTAGTAACAAAATAACCTCTGAGTATTGGCCCTTGGCTGAAGAAAAAGTGGTTAAACCAACAAAGTTGTATGTCAACACCTGGTTTAACAAACTGAATCTGTATTACAAAAGTTCTATTCAACCCAAATTATTGGAATTGGCTTCTGAGCTGCAATATCAAGCCAAAACGGCTGCTATTTTCTCTCTTTTAAAGATTAAAGAGTACCTTGAATTTTCTCAAATTAAACTCCTGCAATTTGCAGTAGTCGCCAAACATGAGATCGTCACTACTTATGTTCCACTGTTTTGTGAACTGGTGAACTCTTTTTTGAAATTTTTGAACAGAGAGATCCGTCCAAAAGTGGTTCTGCTGTTCAATTCTTATTTGGCACCTTCACTTTTGAAAGGACTGAAATCTGTGAAATTGGATATTGCATATGGTAAAGCTCTTGACTACAGCAATGTGTTGGTCAACTCTTCTCCTGTGCAAAAATTGATTGTCTCGGTCAAATCCCTTTATCACTCTCTTATTCCTCGTAATTTGGAAGAGATCGAAACCAAAAAAGACTTTGTCAAATCAGAATTTAACAAGATTTTTGATGCAGGTTTCCAATTGAAGTCTCGTGCTAGTAAATATATGAATATGGAGGCATCTGTTTCATCTGTGGAGTACACTTCTTCAATTGCAAGTGTTGTTTCCAGTGTTTCTTCTGTGGTCAAGGAAACTGCACAACCCACCAAAGCTCAAATTGAACTGAGCAAATCAGTGAGCTCTTGGAGTTCTGTAGTCAGTAAAACATGTGAACTGGCTCTTCAAGAGTTCAGAGAAGAGGTGGCCACTGTAGAGGAAGCCACCATTGAATTGTACCAACCAAGATTGACAGTTGAATTACAAAAATTGAGTAATCGTATCACTGAAGGTTACAGATCGGTGACCGCTTTAATTCCTAAAATTGCCGAAGGTGGAGTTTCAAGACAAGACTACAGAGACACCTTGAGTGAATTTAGAGATGAGATCTCCAATATCACAAATCATATCAAAGATATCTTGAAAGAAGAGGCCACAAACATTGGAGAATTCATCAGTAGAAAGAGAAACAGTGTTGTGGAAACTTTGGACGATTTCAGCGATTTCGCCAAACTGGAGTACACAAAGGAGCTTTTACAAAAGACTGAAGATGAGAATTATTGGCAAGCATCAAAAGGATTGACACAGATCAATGAGAGGTTGTCATCTACAAGGAAGCAAATCTTGACCGAAGAACCAGATTTGGAAGATTTGACCAAGAAAATTGCCGAAGTTGAGCAAACTTTGTACATCTTGACTGACGAAAGTGGGCAGTATATGGCACTTCTGAGGGCAAAGGCCAATCTTCAATTCCAGTTACTTGAAGAAGCCGAAAAGACTGAGTCTGAACCAATCGAATCTACAGCTGCTACATCAGAGGAGCCAACTTCAGAAGCTGAATCTGTAGATAACGAGGTGGAAGCCGTACTTACGGATGATGTCGAGGTTGTGGCAGAGCCTGTTGAAGTGGATGAAGTTCCAGAACCAACTGAATCAGACCCTGTAGTACCTGAACCAGAAGACATCCCAGAATTGGACTTCGAAACAGATACCGAAGATAATGAAGAGGACTACGAAGAGGAAGAAATCACCGAAGTGGTGACGAAAACTTTGACCGTGACAAACTCTCGTCAATAATTTAAATAGATCGTATAGTTAATGCTCAATGCTTTTGCACCAACACCCCCTTTTTTCCACTCTCTTTCTCTGTTTCTCCACAGCCCCCGATTGCCTCTTTTAGCAGGGTAACTGTTTTTTTCACGTGCAATTTTTTTGTTGAGAATTTTTTTTTTTCACAGTTTAAATTTTTTTTATATACGACTGACTAAGAGATCAAATCTTTAAACACGTTGAACATGTCTGCTACTAACTACAAAGTTGCTGATATCTCTCTTGCTGCCTTTGGTAGAAAAGAGATTGAGTTGTCTGAGAACGAAATGCCAGGATTGATGGAAATTAGAAGAAAATACGGACCATCTCAACCTTTGAAAGGTGCCAGAATCGCTGGTTGTTTGCACATGACCATTCAAACTGCAGTTCTTATTGAGACCCTTGTTGCTCTCGGAGCTGAAGTCACTTGGTCCTCTTGTAACATCTTCTCCACTCAGGACCATGCTGCTGCTGCTATTGCCGCTGCCGGTGTTCCAGTCTTTGCTTGGAAAGGTGAGACCGAAGAAGAATATTTGTGGTGTATTGAACAACAATTGTTCTCTTTTAAGGACGGAAAGAAGTTGAACTTGATCTTGGACGACGGAGGAGACTTGACTTCTCTTGTTCACGAGAAATACCCGGAGATGTTGGAAGACTGTTTCGGTTTGTCCGAAGAGACCACCACCGGTGTTCATCACTTGTACCACATGGTTAGAGATGGAAAATTGAAGGTTCCAGCCATCAATGTCAACGACTCAGTCACCAAGTCCAAGTTCGACAACTTGTACGGTTGTAGAGAATCTCTTATCGATGGTATTAAACGTGCCACCGATGTCATGTTGGCCGGAAAAGTTGCCGTTGTTGCTGGTTTCGGTGACGTTGGTAAAGGTTGTGCCATGGCCTTGAGAGGTATGGGTGCCAGAGTCATTGTGACTGAAATTGATCCTATCAATGCTTTACAAGCCGGTGTTGAAGGTTATCAAGTTTTACCAATGGAAGAAGCTGCTTCCATTGGTCAAGTCTTTGTCACCACCACTGGTTGTCGTGACATCATCACTTCTGAGCACTTCTTGCTGATGCCAGAAGATGCCATTGTCTGTAACATTGGTCACTTTGACATTGAAATCGATGTCGCTTGGTTGAAAGCCAATGCCAAGGACTGTGTCAACATCAAACCACAAGTTGACCGTTACTTATTACCATCTGGTAAACACGTCATCTTGTTGGCCGAAGGTAGATTGGTCAACTTGGGTTGTGCCACTGGTCACGCCTCTTTTGTCATGTCTTGTTCTTTCTCCAATCAAGTGTTGGCTCAAATCGCCTTGTTTAACATCAAGAACAAAGAATTTGCCGAAAAATTCCCAGAATTCAAAAGAGAAGGTACTTATGACATTGGTGTCCATGTTTTGCCAAAGATCTTGGATGAGACTGTTGCTAGATGTCATTTGGATCACATTGGTGTCAAATTATCCAAATTATCCAAAGTTCAATCCGATTACTTGGGTGTTCCTGTCGAAGGTCCTTTTAAAGCTGATCACTACAGATATTAAAATAACTGCAATATGTCTCTCATGCTAATGCCTCAACTGCACGACCATCACATCTTACTAAAGTATGTATAGATATATCATTTCAACATTGGTAAATTTAATGTAGATCTAAAAGAGGGTGGAAGAGCAAATTATCACTTTTGACATCAATTACAAATAGACAGCAAATTATCAATTTTTGACAATTAAAAAATATACAGCAAATTATCACTTTTGATCATTCAAGCAATGTCACTGGACCTAGTGGATCTATCTTACTATCTATACAAGGGGAAAATGGCTGAAATTATGAGTATCGATAGAATCCCGTCGTATCTCCTTGAATTGAAGTTCGGAGAACATTTACACGATCAAATACTCGAAAGTTTAACATCTTCGCCAGCCACTTTATCGAGCCTTGTCAAATCCACCGAACAGTTCAAAAAGAAGTTGGCATCTTTGGGAATCTTTGGTAAACTTCCTGAAAGGTTTGTAAATGATTCTCTGTATTCAGATGAATTAGTCGATATTTTCAGAGCCCGTAAAGTCACATCTTCATACTCTACTTCACCTGTCATAGATGAACCTGTAGAAGATGCAGAACTGATCAGTTCTTCTGAAAGGTTGATTGATAGACCACCACAAAGACTATTATCTGAACAACTACTATCTGATGATGATTACGATCAAACAACTGACATGTTTTACCTCCCTTTACCTTCTTCTTGGTCATTATTGGCTGCCTCCACTTTTAAAACCTCTGATGATAAATTGATTTTAAAGACTCCAAAAGATGAAAGATCTGTCAATTATACAACTTCTTCTTCGAATATTATGGGCAAACCTTCTTTGGCTTGGTCCAATAAATACGTCCCTGTTGATTGTACCATTTATTATTATGAAATAACAATCTTAGAAGGTCTACAAGCTGCAGATGTTTCCATTGGATTTTTATATGAGAACATTGACAAATATCTCAACCAAATGCCCGGTTTAGACGTACGTAGTTTTGGTTATAACGGTAAACATGGAATGATATATTCCAAATCTGATGGAATCAGCAATAAATTTGGCCTGAAATTTGGTGTCAACGACGTGATCGGTTGTGGTATTAATCGTTATACAGAAACCATTTTCTTCACCAAAAATGGTATTTTACTAGGAGATGCATTCAAAAATGTCAAACATAAGCCTCTATTCCCATGTATAGGTATGGGAAGTTTCATCTCCGTTAAAACCAATTTTGGTTTGAAGATTGAGGGGGGGAATTTCTTATTCGATATCGATAACTACGTCAAAAGTTATAAAACCACAGTTTATAAAAAGATCGATTTATCGGTTGTGGAAAATTCCAGAAATGATATATTCACACAAAAGAAGAAGAATGAATTGAGAGAACAAGACATTCCTCTTGTGTTGAATTCATTTGTTTTGTCCCATTTGAGAAGTTGTGGATTTCGTGAAAGTTTTGAAAATTTTAAACTGGATCTCGATGAACAAGAAGCTCTGTTTGATGAAGAATTCGATGATGAATTATTCAAATCCGATGAAGATACCTTCAATAGAGAACGTATTAGAAAACTTCTTATGGACAACCATATTGACGAATTGATCGCTTTTATGACAGAGAAATATGATATCTTTGGACCTGCACATGAATCAATTTTTAAACTTAAATGTTTGAAATTGATCAATGTTATCAAAAGTGCCTCTGTCAACAAAGAAGAACATTATATATCAGAAGCTGTTGAGTTTGGTAGAAAGTTGAAAGAAGAGTATAAAAATGATCAAAATAGGACGGATTTTTTGAAAGATGTTTCTTCTCTATTGGCATTTGAAGATCCTCTGAATTCAAGATTTGGATATCTATTGAAAGATCTAGAAATGTACAAATGTTTTGAGGAGATCAATAGAATCATATTGAGTAGAAGTGGTAAGAAAGAGCTTTCAATTTTCGAAAGATTGATCAATCAGATCGAAACTGCTTTAACAGAATTGGTTAAAAAGGGAGACAATGAAGCAATGCTTATCAATTTGGCCAAAGATTTCATCTAGATAAAGAGAGCTGGTCTTTCGTGGAACAAATGCATTAATAAATAAATAAATAACTACTCGATCTTTTTCACGAGTTCATCTTTGATGAAATCACTCAATTGAATAAATCCATCAGTTTCATTTAAAACCCGGTACATGGGATTTGGTTCATAAGAATTTGGAATAATTTCTCCTTTAGAATCAACTCGAACATAACCAATGACATTATCAACATCTGGAGTTCTTCCATAAGGAGGTGTTACTCTAAAATCAAAGATTGGTAAATGAGAACTTGGAGCTGGACCTGCTTCGGTTTGATACGCAATATCCTTATGAGCATTGTCTCCTAAAACATCATGCAACACATCAAGAAATTTCTTATTCTCTTCGAAATTGGAGATTTTAACTTTTAAATTTTCCTGAGAACTCACTTCTCCTGATATACCCAAAAGTTTCCCAACATGAATAGCCTCCGGTTTCTTTGAAAATGAAATATAGATATCATCCCCTTTTGGTACTAAGTACTGGTGAAAAAGTTAGTAAAATGCTCGAATTTACCCCACGTTTCGACTTACCAACTGTTCTTGATATTTGTACTTTGAAACACCACTGACATATCTCAGTGAAAAGCTTCTTGGTTTAAAGCATGATTTCAATTGAGTTCTGATCATCTTAATATTTGTTGATATATCAATTCTTCTTCGGTCAATTGTCTTGCTCTTTAAAAATTTTTGTTGCTTAATATTTTTTTCTTACAATGAAACGTTTTCAGGGGTATTAACAAAACTTAGTTTGCCGACGACTAATTACCGAGATCTGATAATATCTGCATTGTATAAAATGTCACGCATGTAATTTACTTCTTTAGTCTTTGGATTGACCCAATCGGTAAAATTCAATACATTTATCTGTATGTCATTTACCTTTTATAGCTAAAATGAAAAACGTGCTCTTGGAAATCTCAATTCATCCCTTTTTGGGAATTATTTGACTAGGAAACATGCCGATGAAAACCGGTATAAATTGAGAGAGATTTTATGTGTTAATAGTCCAATTAAAGATGAAGTTAGGCTTAATCGGAGAGCTTCTGAAAACTCTTCTGTTTTATCAACAGAAAAGTGAAGATCAATACAATTTATTTAGAAATTTGGGGGGTTTGGGACCTTATGTTCAACATCCAGGATTCGGAATCGATCCAAATTTGCCAGAAAACAGTACCTTATTACAGGTTCATCTGTTTGTAAGACATTTCGAGAGATTTCCTACAAAGACTGATATGGAAAAAGAGTTCAAATCTTTAAAAGAGAACTGTCCTCTGAATGTCACTGGACCTTTGGCTTTTATACAAGATCTGACTTTTTTCATGGATGATGATGACCTTTTAGGTGAAGAGACAAACAGTGGTCCTTATTCAGGTTTGAACCAGAGTTATTTGTTCGGAACTTATATGAAACATGACTATCTGTATTTGTACAACAATTCCAAACCTTTGAAATTGTACGTTTCAAATGAAACCAGAGTGGTTCAAACAGCCACTAATTTCGGTAATGGTTTCTTTGATAATGACACAAGTCTGTATGATTTAGTTATTATCTCTGAAGATGCTGATGCTGGAGCAAATACTTTGACTCCACATAACAGTTGTTCTAACTACGATGATACAGCTTTTGATTATAAGGTCGATGAGTTCCCAGACGATTACTTACAAAATGCTGCAGATAGGCTCAATACCCAATCTCCTGGCTTTAATCTTTCCACAGATGATATCTATAACTTGTTCCAATACTGTGGTTATGAATTGAATGTCAGAGGAGAATCAAAATTTTGTGATTTGTTCACACAAGATGAATTCATCAATTACGAATACTATAGAACTTTGACGTCTTATTACGAGCAAGGACCTGGACACAATTTGTCAATTCCAATTGGATCCAATTATGTCAATGCCACCAAAACCTTGTTGAATGAAGACGAATTAGAACAACCAATAGTGTTTTCATTTTCCCATGATACCGATTTACGTTCTGTGTATGCAGCGATTGGGATCTTTACTCCTGCCGAAGATTTGCCTACAGAGTATGTGACATTTCAAAATCCATTCAAAAGTTCAGACGTTGTCCCAATGGGGGCCCATCTCATCTTTGAGAAATTTGAAAATGGGGGTGATGAGTACATTAGAATTAAGGTCAATGATGCTGTAATTCCAATTTCTGGACATGTCTCAGGTCCAGGTTTTAGTTGCCCATTGTCAGAGTTCAACGACTATATCGATGGTATCATTGGAAACAATACTTTTGCCAACGATTGTGATATCCTTGAAGGTCCAAAATATCTCTCATTCTACTGGGATTAAAGAGATTATATAAAAGTTATATATTTTAGAATTTGATTTTGAAACCCAAAAACTTCATCAAACGTCTTGAACAGTTATCAAAAAGAAAAGACACCTTTAAAATCATTCTTCAAGTCTTTTTTAGATTGTGAATCTTGCATCAAATATCCCTAAACCTCCAACGACCCCCTTTATATCGATAATTTGCTCACAAAATAATCCCTTTTAATCAACTGCTCAAATATTCTAAAGATTGGCGCCGAGCCCTTTAAATCGATAATTTGCTCACAAAAAATCCCATTTATTTAAATGCTCAAATTTCTTAAACATTGGCGCCGAGCTTCAAGAGCAAGTGCCAAGATGGGACATTACAAGAAATTAAAACAACAAAATGATACATCTATGATGAAACTGAATAAGAAAAACCCAATTTTAGTGTTTCTTTCAACTGTTTTGGTCACTTTGGTAATAATTACTCATACCAATTTAGAATTACACCCCTTAGACATTCATAGTCTCATGTCTGGTAAAATTCATATACGTTCGGTTGAAAAACCTTATAGTCAAGAATCTAAAGATGAATACAACTTGTTAAGACATGGAGGAGGACTAGGTCCATTTATAAGCCATCTGGGATTTGGAATAGATCCAACTGTGCCCGATGGTTGTACAGTCGATCAAGTGCATCTCCTACTGAGACATGGAGAAAGATATCCTTCGAGAAATGATGGAGTACAACAACAGAATATGATTTCAGAATTACAAAAATTAAAAGTAGGTAATGACACTGGTCCTTTACAATTTTTGAAAGATTATGTCTATTTTGCCCATGATTCTGATTTCGAACAACTTTCAACTTCTGGTGTGTATAGTGGATCCCTGGATGCTCATAGACAAGGTATGGATTTCAGAGATGAATATGGTCATCTTTATAAGAACTCTAAAGTTTTCCCGGTTTTCACAGCAGGTGATAAACGTGTCGTAGACACTGCAAAGGCATTTTCACAAGGTTTTTTAGGAAATAGTTATCAAAAGAAACTGGCTGTACAAATCATCCCTGAAGAGAAAAATCAAGGAGCAAATACTTTGGCTCCTAGTACGTATTGTGAACCTTATGTAAGAGGTGAAAATGATCTGTTGATCGAAGAGTTTTCAGATCTGTACTTGTCCAAGATAAAACAAAGACTTCAGAGGCTGGCCCCTGATTATCTGGATCATTTGACAAATAAGTATGTGTATCATATGATGACTCTTTGTCCCTTTGAGCTCAATATTAATGGTGAGTCTCAATGGTGTGATGTGTTCACATCTGATGAATGGTTACAATATCTGTATCACCGAGATTTGGTTTTTTATTACCAGGCAAGTTTTGGTCATGACAAATCTTTGGGAATAGGTTCGAACTATGTGAATGCCACTTTAAGTCTTTTAAAAGATGATTTAGAAGAGAAAATATTTGTCTCATTCACACATGACACAGATATGACTCCTGTATTGGTTCCTCTTGGATTATTTGAGGATGATCACAAACTTTCTGTGAAAGGAGTGGAATTCAGAGCGAAATTCAAATCTTCACAAATAGTTCCAATGGGGGCCAGATTTGTATTCGAGAGGTTGAAAATGGGGGATGAACAATTTGTTCGTATCAAAATTGGAGGATCGGTGATTCCACTTTCTAAATGTATCTCAGGACCAGGGTTTTCATGTCCATTAAAGGATTTTATAACCTTTGTGGAAAAAAAACTACAAGGAACAACATATCTCAATACCTGTCATACAGCAAAAGATCTACCACAACATTTGTCATTCTTCTGGGATTGGAAGAACCAAGATTATAGTAAATAGTCTATTTATTTGGCGAAATATTTCAACACGGAGGCAGAGAGCTTACCGGAACCAACCAATTCAGTAGCAGCATCGTTCAACACCTTCTTGGCAGTTTCACCGTTGGCACCGGTCAACAGAGATGCAACTTCTCCCAACTTCAAATCATCAAAGCTCTCGATCAAAACGTCGATATCAGCATCAATGGCTGGTGCATTGGCAGCATCGCCAAAATGGTCATTGTCCTTGACAGCTGATCTAATAGATCTCTTGTTCTTCTTCTTGGCATTCTTAGCAGCTTCTTTGGCCTTTTTGTTGGATTCTTTGGCAACTTTGGCAGCAGCTTCCTCTTCAGCCTTCTTCAGCTCTTCTTCAGCCTTCTTTTTGGCAGCCTCTTCAGCTGCCAGTCTTGAACCGGCTTCTCTCTCCCATTTCTTTCTCTCTTTTTCTTTCTTCTCAGCTTCTTTGAACAGTTTGAGTCTTGGATCTTCAAGAGAAGCTCTCTTGACCAAATCGATCAAACGTTTATTGTCCTCATTCTTTCTCTTCTTTCTAGCAGCGACATTCTTACGCTCAATGTAACGTTTGTGATCACGATTAGCAGTGTCATCTGGAACATCTTCGTCCAAAAATTCAAAAGATCTCCAAGAATCAAAACTGTACCAAAAGGAATAGAAAGATTCAACTTCTTTCTTGGTAGAGTCCAGATTACCCAAAGATGGGACAGGTTGTTTGTTGGAGAATCTTGCTTCTGCTTCGAAGAAAGGACCCCATGCTTCATAGAAATCATATTTGGATTTAGAATCTGGAGGTGGGACATCGGCATTGTTGTCGACAGAATCGAATTGTTTCTTCTTTGTTGGGTCCATCAAGGTCTCAAAAGCTTTTTGAATGATCTTGAAGAATCCGTCTTGATCCAAACCACCAGTAGCACCTTTCTTATCTGGATGATGTTTCAACACAGCTTTTCTGTGTGCTTTTCTAATGATTTCTGGAGTGGCCTTGTATCTATATTTGGTCAAGCCCAAAACAGCGTATAAATCAGCAGTTTTCCATTCTCTTGGGTCATGAGAGAGTAATTCTTCACTTTGTTCTTCGTCGAACTCGTCTTCATCTCCATCTCCTTCAGCGGTAACAACGTTCTTCTCAGCTTCCAATTTCTCGAATTCAGACCATGTGTGGCCTCTGAGTGTTCTTGCTGCATGTGCAAGGAAATATCTTCCTACTGGTTCCACTGGACGACGAACAGCAGAGCTGATCAGTTTTCCAGCTTTAAAGCTTCCTTCAAAATCACTTGGCAATGCACTTAATGACATTTCTTAACGTTATTCAATCGAATTTTTCACCAAATTTTTTTTAACACTGAAAAATTTCAAAATTTTTTTTCACTCTTTAAATTTTTTTTTCAAATGTGAAATTTTTTGAAGGTGAAAAAAAAAAAATTGTATGTGCACGACTCGATGAGCTTAAGAAATGACTACACAACGACAAGACTTAAGTATATTTAAAGATCATTCAGTTATACAGCTTGGAACTCCTGCAATTTCCGTTATAACACATGTTCAAGGAACAGCTCCAACTTGGTTGATAGTTGGATTAATCGAAAGTTATATATACGGAACATGTAATTTGATCAATTCGACTCCAGTTGAGAATTATAGAACTTTGGGTGCTAAATCAAAAGTTTTGTTTGCTTCTTTCACCAATGATCTGTCTACTTATGACAAATTTTTCAAAAAAATCAACCTTGCATCCAAAACAGAGTTCAAATTTGTAGATATGCTAACCAATATGCTTGATAACGAAGATCAAATTTTCACTCATTTACAACGAGAAGTCACTTCAATGGCATCAAGTATGCCTTTAAACATCATATTAGAAGCTCCTGAGACAATATTACATACGAGTTCCACCACCGTTGATAAGTTATTATCATTCATACACTCTTTACAGAAGCATTGTATCAATTTAATCTTGGTGAGTTCGATCGATTCCAATTTGATAAATTTGCATGCCACTGATAAAGATAGAATTGAGTTCAAACAAACCGATTTCGTCACTAAAATAATGTATAGAAGTAGTTTGGTGATCAATTTGAAACCTTTGGACACCGGTAGAGCCGATGACGTCACCGGAATATTAACAGTGGTAAAAGGTCTGATTGGTGATTTAAACGTTGAGGATAAAGAATATTTATACCTCATAAACAAAGAGGGTAACATCAACTTATTCTTTAGATGACTTTTCATGTGTACTCAAGCTTTCTTTTCCTCTGTTTATTGTAGTAATCATCAAGAGCATATTCAATGGCAGTTCTAGTCCAAAGAATTGGGAATAAGGGCCAAACACTTCTTTCCCCCACCAACATCCAATATGAGATATTACTTATGGAATTTTGAACGTCAAAAATTCTACTAAAGTCTTTAACCAAAGCTTTAACTTCGGGTACAACTGTAATTTCAGAACTCTTTGTCCTTGGAGTTTTCTCATCGATCGCCAATCTTTTAATAAATTTGAACAAAAGACCAAATCTATCGAGCATTTCAGCTCTATGACGTAACTCCATCAGTATCATCCTATTGATGATCAACTTGGGATACCAACTATTTGAATGTTTGAGCTCATTTCCGATCAACGGAGCTAAATAAGGTCTTGCCAATGAAACTATAAAATGATTTACATTGAATAATTCAGTTAACCTTTGATAAGGACTTTGCAAAGGATGATTGGCATTTTCGAGTGGAGTCAAGAACACAGTATTGGTCTTAAAACATCTGAGTTGGTTGTTCATGTCTTTGTAATACAAATTAATGTCATCTTTCAAGACTCCAGATCCAATTGAACAATACAACAGAGACCAAACAGTGACGTTTGGAGTCGTAATATAATTCAACAAACTGGGGACAGAAGTATCGGTGGGATTGATGACAACGTTTAGAATGCGCTCGGTCTTCAAATAAGCTTCTTCAAAAGTCATATCACCGATTTTGATCCGAAGAAAATCCATGAATATCAAAACATCATGGCTATAACCTTTTTGAACGATGTTATCGATAATATTCACGTATTTGGTGTCGACTTCTCTGACAGATTTGGCAGAATCAATAGTGGCTGATATATAAGTGGATATGTTGATCAAATTGTCCTCTAATTCTTCATCTGTCAATGAACATACAAAAGCTGCTACAACACCTCCAACAGCTGTCCCACATAAAACTTTTGGTAATAAACCTTGCGATAGTAAAGCTTTTACCACACCAAGATGACAAAGACCAAAAAGAGACCCACCTTGCAAAATCAACAGGGTACATCCAAAAGTTTGTCTGGTATCATGGAAAAAATTCATAGTCAATTGTTGAGGTTTGGTCGATGAAAATTCGTCATTGACAGAAAATTCACTCACAAATTCCAAACAGGTTAAAACTTCTTCGATATAAGATTCTATCAAGATCTTAGTGCCTGCATAAGACTTGACAAATAATTCTTTATCTGAGATGCCTCCAAAATTTCTTATCAATCCAGATCTAAAAATTCCCAAAATGCGGTTCAAATCATTTGACTCTCTCAGATATCTCAACTGTTGTAAACGATCACTTATGAGTCTATAATCGTAGTCATCACTAATGGGATTATGTCTCCAAAGATCCATACCATTTATAGCATCAATTTCATACAGAATTTCTTCCCATTCTTCATATGTCTTACTCTGTGAAAGTCTCTTCTTTGCCTGTTGCTTGGGACTCTTACGCCGTAAAATTTTCACCATTTGTGTGGCCCAAAATACAGCTAAATCATATAGAAGGTATAATATTCCAAATATAGGTCGTGGAGTATGATCCAATATAAATGAAAGCACCCAAAGTGCTGCAAATGACTTTTGCATCTAACTCTTAAAAAGCTCATCTCCAGCATTTCAAATTTCATTTTATGCTCAGGACCAGTTTTTTTTTTTTTCGTTTTTCGTTTTTTGCTTAGATCTCTTGAAGCCGATGAGCTTTTGAAGAAATTGGATAAAAGAGATGGTGGCGTGTCCAGTGTGTGCAAAAGACGTTGGAATAGAAAATATGAACTCTCATCTTGATTCTGGATGCCAAGAAACCTCATCTAAGAGCTCTGGTCCAGGGAATCTTTCCACTATATTGACTGGGAACAGACCTCAAAGAGCCAAAAGGGGAAGGAGTTATCAACCTGTTTTGAAGAGAAATTCTAGTGAAATCCTGATAATCGATGAAGATTTAAACTCTAATGATGTAATTGAACCTCCTGCTTTTGAAGAAGAACCTCCTAGGAAAAAAAGGGACTCATCTCCAGGACCTCCGCCGTATTCAATCACCAATTCGAGCCAACTGTTGGAAGAGGAAAAAACTTATCTTCAAAAACAGTCAAAACTTCCATTGGCAGAAAGATTGAGACCCAAGAACTTGGAACAATATATAGGACAACAACATTTAGTAGGACCTGGAGGGATAATAAGGGGGTTCATAGAACATGACAAGGTTCCGTCAATGATTTTATGGGGACCTCCCGGAGTTGGGAAGACGACTTTATGTCGAATTATAGCCAATGAGTCAAACTCGAGATTTGTAGAATTGAGTGCCACATCAAGTGGGATCAATGATTGTCGGCGTGTTTTTGAAGAGGCCAAGAACGAATTAAGACTCACAAAGAGACGTACTTTGTTATTCTGCGACGAAATTCACAGGTTTAATAAATCTCAACAAGATATCTTTCTTCCCTATGTGGAGAAGGGAGATATAACATTAATTGGGGCGACCACTGAGAACCCTAGTTTCCAATTGAACAGTGCTTTATTGTCCCGTTGCAGAGTGTTCACTTTGGAGAAGCTCACAAATGAAGAGGTGAACAAAGTGCTAACTCGAGCAATTTTGGCTACCAACAAAGTTCGGAAATTACTCTATGGCCAACCAATTCTAAAGTTTTCTCGTGAAGCTGTTAATTATTTAGGAGATGTCTCTGATGGAGACTCAAGAAGTGCTTTAAATTTGTTGGAGATCACAGATTCACATCATGCTGGAGCTGATGCCAATACAAATATAATAGAAGTTACACCAGAACTGTTGAAAAGTATTTTGAAGAGAACACACATGTTATATGATCGAGTTGGAGATGCCCATTACGATACGATATCTGCATTTCACAAATCTATAAGGGGATCTGATCCAGATGCAGCGTTGTTTTATTTGGCAAGAATGTTAAAAGGGGGTGAAAATCCGTTGTACATAGCTAGAAGAATGATTCGAATTGCCAGTGAAGATGTTGGAGTCTTAGATGACTCTTGTCTACCATTTGCCATTTCTACATATCAACTGTGTCAATTTGTTGGTTTACCAGAGGCAGATTTGGCTTTGGTCCATTGTGCATACAAATTAGCAGTGGCACCAAAAAGTGTCATGATTTACAAGGCTTGGAAAAGATTAAATGCAGCTCTAGATGAGGAACCAAATATAGCCAGTTGTCCAATTCCATTACATTTACGTAATGCTCCTACAAAGTTGATGAAAAGTCTTGATTACAGTAAAGGTTACAAGTATAACCCTGATTACCTAGATGGTAAAGTTAAACAAGATTATCTTCCGCAGGTTGCTAAAAATATCTCCATTTTAGATGGACAGCACTTAGGTACAGAAAGGGATGCAGATCTCGAATAGACACGTTTTCGTGTCTAGACCTGGTATTTACCAACAAAAAAAAATATTTATGCATGAAAAAAAAACATTTATGCACAGTCTTAATTTAATATGGCGATCGACACGATCAGAAAGGGTTGACAAGTATGGTAATCATGAGGTAAAAAATCCATTGGAAAACGTAAATATACTAAGTATGATATGGAGAACTGAATGAGATGTTCATCCATTTTGAAATTGCCATTTTTCATCTGTTTGTTGATGTGTTTTCACCCCTTCGCGCTTCGTGCATAATTTCCCCCTTAAACTTGCATAACCGATGCATACTTCAAGATCCTCTAAGAAATGGTCTCTAGAATGACATATTTTTGCCAAGTTGCATCACAGAAAAACCCGATCTTGCATGAAATTTCGTGGATTCGTTTGGAATTTATATATGGTGGCTTAACCTTTTCTTCAATTCCTCTTGCAAACTCCAATCCAGTGATATCAACCAGCGTAAGCTTCGCGCGTCCATTCCTTTAGATCACACAACGATGCTCACTTCATTGACCCAGCTCTTAGCAGTATTCGCTCTTTCCAACGTCGCTCTTGCCTTGCCATTCAGAAATTTGGCTGCCCGTGAGTTGGCCCCGGCTTTGATGCGTAGGGAATACTTCAATACCACCACCACAGCCTCTGAATCCACATCGGTGTCTCTGTACACCACCACAGCCTCAGATGGATCTGTCTACACTGTCTACAACACAGTGACAGTCACCTTGAACCTGTCATCTACCAGTGTTGATCCAACCTCAGTGGTTTCAACGTATTCAGAAGACCCAACTACCACTTTGACCACCACCGAGTTCTTCTTTGTCACTCTTAACGACGAATCGAGCTCTGCTGTGGAAACTACAGTTGCAACTCTTACCGGGGACGAGAAGGCAGTTGCCACTGGTTCTAGTGCCTCAGCCTCTGTGACTCCATCCACTGTCACTGTGACGGTGACCGACTCCAACTGTGCTGCCGATGATTCCACCACCACATATGTCGTTACCAAGGCTATCACCTACACCATGCCTTTCACTGCAGACATCAGCGTGACCGACTCTGCTGGCTCCTTGATCACTGTGATCCCAACTTCTACAGACTTGACCACTACCATGATCGATTACCAAACAATCACCACCACTTTGGGGGGTTACAGTTCTTCGGTTTCTTCTGTGTCCTTGACTCCAGCCTCATCTTCGGGTGCAGCCACCACTTTTGACTTCTCTAACTCCACCGTTGCCACCTCATTCTCAAACTCCACTACTCCCCTCGCCAAGAGGTGGTTAGCCATTTTTTAAATCTACATATGACTTCAATACATACATTTATCCCCAATCGTGCATGAAACCGCCCCAATTTCCCCTTTGGGAATTTCTTTCTTGACTATCAAAAAAAATTCTACTGGTGCAGTAAAAAAATTGGAAACGGGATCGAGATGAAAGAAGAGGAACCAAAGTGTCCTGTGAATTTTGAGAGTAGTGGAACATGGTCTCGGTTACTTTGGCTGGATCAAGGAAATGTCGGGGAAGTTGAAAAATGTCCTGTGGATGATACAACAAGGGCTAAATGGCTGGCAAATCAGGCCGAAGCAGAGGAGAAATGTCCTGTGGAACCCGAGGCTAGACAACTGTGGCTCGATAAAATGGGGTCAAAATCATCTCTGGGTATTCCGCACGCCATAGAAGTACCTGAATCATGTTCTTCTGACAAACAACAGACCGTCACTTTTACATCTAACGTTGATCTTCCGGATGAACGAGAAATTTCCTCCATCCCACGTACAGGAACAGATTCCAACTGGGTTTACCCATCTCAAAAACAGTTCTATGAAGCCATGCACCGTAAGAACTGGAGTCCAGCTAAAAAAGATATGCAATCTGTGGTGCCGATTCATAACATGGTAAATGAAAGGGCTTGGAGATTGATCCAAATGTGGGAAAGGGGACAAGGAGGTGAACAATGTGGTGGAATAGAATTGACATCTTTTAAAGGAGATTCCAAAAAATTGACACCTAGAGCTCGTTGGAGAATGTTTATGGGGTTCGAGAAACCTTTTGATAGACATGATTGGAAAGTAAGTCGGTGTGGTAAAGAGATTGAATATGTGATTGATTTCTATTCCGGTAAACCAGATCCTAAAAATCCTCTGCTGGCTAGTTTTTATTTAGACGTTAGACCCAAGTTGAACTCATATGAAGGTTTTAGATTGAGATTACTGAGAGCTTTTGGTTTTTAAATCCATGTATATATTTTTTAACTATTTAAATTTACAAGAAAGTTCATGGCATGGCAAATGCTCCACTTTTACCCAAAGTTTGCATATTTTCTCCAACTTTGACGTTAGTTTCGAAATATTTGACGACACATCTATCAAGACATAAACTTTCTGTCTTGTTCAAATCTCCATCTGAATAATTAGAAGTTTGGATACATTTTTTGTGACAAGAATCTACCAATCTGGGGGTTAGTTTGACTAGAGGAAAAAGGGGGCCAATATTGGAGGATCACTTACTTGTTAAACATGTTGGTGACTAAATCTAATTCTGCTTCAGCAGCTTGAATTTTTTGTTCAGATGAGAGTTGTGGCAGTCCACCGAGTCCAAGAAATGACATCTTTTCAAAATTTATACCGTTGCTTGAAATAAATTTTGAGATTTTTCAACGAATTTTTTTTTTTTCGCTATTTGATATCATAAAAAAAAATGTATATTAAAAACACGACCAAAAAAAGGGGGCTAATCGATGAAAAGGGGTTTTTGAGTTATGGTTTGTTCCGGTTTAGAACGTTTCCTGTAGACTATGGCGAGAATTAAAGTGAAGATGATAGTCAGAATTAAAAGCAAAAGTGTGATCACTGCAAAAGTGGTTAATGATCTTCTACCGGGAAGATAACCCCCTGGATTGTACTTGTGATAAGTGTATAGCCTCACAGTTTTGAAAATGACATAGGCAATTTCCACAAGGTACAGGAAAACACATAATCCATACCAACGTAATCTTGGCTTAGACACCAGGTATAAAGCCAATATTAAAATGAAAAAAGTGATTGGAAGAGCGACAATGGTGATATAGAACTCGGGATCAGATCTAGAAAGATTTATGACAATAAATTGCACTGTGAAGGCCGGGAAGAAAAAAGCATCGAAATAGATCATGGCACGATAACATTGGATCAAAATGTGTTTTTTCCGTTGATCCACAGAGGAACCAATATTTTTAAAGATATCCCAATCGAATTCTTGTCTCAAATATTTGAAAGCTATCCACATCTCCAGTATGAGAGTAATACAGAGCACTATGATGACAATGACAACTGCCGCTATTGTACCACGTTTCCAAGAACCATCCAATTCATTCAACAAGAAATGATTCATCTCATAAACTTGTACTCCTGAACACAGCACCATTGCCAATAAAAAGAATAACAAAATTGCAATCTGTAGTAAACTCTTTGTCAAAATCGAGGTATAGGTGATAATTAATTGATAAACCGAGGCTAAGATGAAAAGTACTAAATAGGTTTGTAACGATCTCGTTTTTGTGGTGGTAATGTCATCAGGAGAATTGTTTTGGAAAACAACAAATATGTATATTTGAAGGGCTAGCACGATAATCGCACACACAAGAGATATTATCAAATAACCAATCTGCAGTTTAGAGGTTATACGTGGCCAAAAATTCTTATTTCTCTCATTGGATTCGAAAATCAGATCAATTCCAGAATCCGAAATCACTGTCTCTGTATCCAGATTCCATGACATCTTATCGAATTTAACGATCCCTAATCATCTATATATTATTACCCCCAAATCTATTTTTAACAACTTTTTTTCCAAAGGCTGTGTGTACCGGAAATAATACCTAAACGGGGAATATGTCCGACCACTAGTTGTAAAAGTCTTTATAAACGGGTCTCTTCAATTCGTATCCTTGGGTGGTTCTCAGATATCCGATACCTCCAATTCTACTCACCGGTTTATATTTTGCCAAACTGATCGTTTTACGTTCTTCGTCGAGTAAATCTTCCCTAACGTGGAAATTGACCCCTTCGACGACAAAGACGGAACCAGATTTGACATTTGGATCTGCTTTGGAATAAAATTGATGATGATGGACAAGCTTTGCTTCAACAGAGAACAGAGCTTCAGCAACATGAGGAGGTTTGACATATTCTGAAGGCAACAGAGTCAATCCTGCCAATTCGAATTCATCGACACCGTCCGGAGCATCGATGGCTGTAAAATTAGCCAGTTCAATAAACCATTCACTAATGATGTTAATGGTCAACTCCTTAGAGTTCAAAATATTGTCTTTGGTATTTTTCTCCCCAGTGATCCCAAAACTGAAAATTGGGGGGTCGCTTAAATTCACGTTGAAGAAGGAAAAAGGGGAGACATTATAATCACCATTGGAATTGACTGTGGAGATGAAACCTATTGGTCTTGGAACCACACCGCTGATGAGTAAACGATAGTTTTCTCTGAATTGAGATGAAACAGCAATCGCTATTTTCTTGTGCTTCTTCCATTCATCATCATTGGCTCCTTCTCCTGGTTGCCAATCGACATTTGGTGATTGGGAAAATTCAAATGTTTCTGAAGGGAATATTTTTCTAGATTCACTTCCGTCTTGATTAAGAGACTATTATTAGTTATTATTCATCTTCATTTATTCAAATCTACTCACCTTCATCTGTTATATCTGTAATTATAGCTTATTAATGCTTCGAAATGGACTAAAAATTGAAAATCGGGAAATTGTGGGAAAAAATCGGCTGAAATTTGTCAAAAAATTTAGTAAAAAAAAAAAAAACCACGTCAAAAGGCCAACGATTTAATACCGATCAATTTAGAACCATGGAGAAGTTGGATTTGGCCACTTTTGCCTCAGATATAAAACATTCCTATGATGGAGTGGTCACCAGTGTTGACGAAAAATACGCAATTTTCACGGTAGACAAGAAATCTGCTCTCGAAGCCGGTCCTGTTCAAGACGGTGATGTCCGGGATTTTGTAGCAGAATTCGAAGATGGGAAAGTTCAATATGGTCTTGCCAAAATCTCTGCACCTGGATCCGACGTCAAGAAGTTGGTATTACTAGGTTGGTGTCCTGAAAATGCTCCTTTAAAGAGTAAGATCTCTTTCGGGGCCAATTTCGGAGAGGTTGCCAAAGTGTTGAGAGGTTATCATGTACAAATCACAGCCCGTGATTCTGATGATTTAGATGTTGAAGATATCTTGAAACGTGTCAGTGATGCTGCTGGTGCAAGATATTCGATCCAAACTTTAGGACAACAGAAATCAACAGTCGCAAAAACAGTTCCAAAAGTGACAACTCCAAAACTGGAAATTCCAAAGCCAATTGTTCCTAAACCTGTTTCTAAACCTGCTCCTAAGCCAGTTATTACTGAAGATGACTGGGATGAAGAAGAAGAAGAAGTTCGTGATTTCACAAAGAAACCTTTGGAAAACATTCCTTCTGCTTATAAACCAACCAAGGTGGACATTGACCAGTTGAGAAAGGGTAGAGATGACACCACGTCTGGTTTAGAGCCTCTGGTGAAGTCGTTGTCAGTGTCTGGTGTGGGATTGAGCTCTTTGCCCAAGCCAAAAGTGTCCAACACCGTAGCTGCCAAGTACACTGAGGCAGCCAATGCATCTTTCGGTACTAAACCTCCAGCTCCTGTTGAGACCCATGCCAAGAAACCAGTTGTTTCTGGAGGTCTGTCGAGAGATTTTGGATCTGTAGGAGGAAAGACACCTGCTCAATTGTGGGCTGAGAAACATGGTAAGTTCAAGGCTGAACCGAAGGAGGAAGATTATGTAGTTGTAGAGCTGGATCAAGAGCCAGAGTCAGAGCCAGAAGCAGAGAAAGAAGCAGAAGCAGAGAAAGAAGATGAAGAACCAGAAGAAGCAGAAGCAGAAGTTGAGGAAGAGAAAGAAACTGAAGTTGCTCCTCCTCCTCCAGTCAGACGTTCTGTTCCTCCACCTCCTTCTAGTCGTTCAACCCCTTCAGAAGAGAAACCTCCAACTCTTCCAAGACGTGCTTCTGAAAGAGAAGCCAGTCCTCCTTTACCAAAACGGGCCGAGAAAAAAGTCGTGAAGGCCACTGCTGAATACTCTTACACCAAAGATGAGGACAATGAGATCGACTTTGAAGAAGGAGACATCATTGTCGACATTGAGTTTGTAGATGAAGACTGGTGGTCCGGTAAACATTCCACCACAGGTGAAGTCGGATTGTTCCCTTCAAGTTATGTCGTTTTGATCGAGGAAGAGGAGAAGAAGCCAGCACCTAAACCGGCACCTAAACCTGCACCCAAACCACAGGGGAAGACAGCCACAGCAGAGTACGACTATGAGGCCAGCGAGGACAACGAATTGAGTTTCAAAGAAGGAGACGTGATCACCGACATTGAATTCATCGACGAAGACTGGTGGTTAGGAACTTTGAACGGGGACCGTAACTTATTCCCGGCTAATTACGTGACTTTGAACTGAATATATGTACTATCTATCTACGACTCATGTAGATGTTTTTGTAAGAGACAGCACCACAAGAGTAATGTGGCAGAACCTTTTGGCGAAGTACGGATTCCACGACGACTGACAATGCCATCATGGGCATTGAACGAGTCAACATACACGGGTATTTTCACAAATGGGACTTGTTCGAGGTTTTCCAAGATCTGGAGCCTGTCCTGATCTAAATTGACTTCGGTTTCATCACAGTTTAAAAGAGGATACTCTTGTTGCAAATCCAGACGGGGAAGACTTTTCAATGTAGAATAATGGTCTTCTTCAAAGAATTCTTGGTTCAAATCGACAAATGTTCTGAGTTTCTGTAGATCGTATTGAACTAGAGCAGCAAATGAATTTTTAGAAATCACAGTTTCTTCTTTGTCTTGTTCTTCGATGTCTTCATCTTCACCGTGCAACTTATCCTCTGCGGCCAAAACCCCTTCGACGTAATTCTCGGTGAATTCTGCAAATTCTCCTTCAATTGGATGAGAATGACTCTTTTTATGTTCTTTTGTGGCTCCATTAATGACTTGTTGCCATCTTTGACCCATTTGAAACTGAGGAGTGAACCAATTACGTAGAAAAGACATAACAGTACCAAACGAACTGGCAATGAAAATAAATGGTAACCAAACCGGTAATATGAAACAAATAGCCATCAAGATGAACAAATATCTCATCACGTTGTTCCATGTCGATTTCTTATCATTGACAACTCTTTTACTATTTCTCAAATCTACAATACGAGGTCTCACAATTTTACCCCCAATTACAACTTCTGGTAATTGATCCAAATATTTAAGTTTGATGGTATCCCAAGAATTGAAAGGTTGAAATTTGGTGATGAAAGCAGTATAGAATGGAACTGTACGATCATTACGAACATTTGCAAATAAAAATCTTTTTTCAAACATTTTCAAACCTTTGACATAGACGTCATTTGGATCCAGAAGTTTGATCAATAATTTATTTCTGTCGGTGATGAACAATTCTTTACCACTTAACCCCAATAAATTACTACCCAATGTGTTCAAAATGAAATGGAATATAGATCTATCGAAGAATCTTATACCCAAATGTGGAGTTGCAAACGTTGTGAAGAAAATTGGTTTGATTTTGTCGAAAAATCCATCAATTTTGACCAATTGACCAATACAATACCGGAGAATTAAACCACCTAATGAATAACCCACAAAACTGATCTTGGTGATTTCAATTCCTTCATCGTTTAAATCTTGTAATTTGGAAAACAATTCTTCTAAAACGACATCTGCACATCTTTTGATCCCATCATAAGTTCGGAAAAATGAATATTCTTTAGGGGCAAGGGTATAGATGTTATCGAGTTTCAAGGTCTCTTTGAGACATTGTTCTATGGTTTTAACATGGTTCAGATGTCCCCATAATCCATGGGCTAACACAAAAAGATGTCCTTCTTTTGACATAAAGGCGTTCTATATTTTATTCGAACCGCCGTTAAACGAATTTTATCATCATATGCTTTTGACAGCATTTTATCAAAAAATAAGGGATACATGGGGGGTTTTTTGAGTGTGTAGTTGTGGAATTGGAGAAAATTACAAGTTGTTTTAGTAGTCTTTAGATCAGAAGTTTAGAAGAAAATGTTATACAGTTTTGGATATGATTTTAAATACAATTTTAAATACAGTTTTAAATACAATTTAATACAATTTTAATACAATTTCAAATACAATTTCAAATACAATTTTAAATACAATTCTTAATAATTTTAAAAATACAATACTTTAACTTCTCTTCTTCAAAATCATCTAAAATTTAATCATCAATTGACCACAAACACTCCAATTACAAACCAAATCCATCATTACAACCATAATTAACTCCAAAAATAATCACAAGTCCAAATCCACAATTCTAACCCAACCGCCCATATTTTCATTTTTTAACCCCATTTTTCTTTCTTGCTCATCGGGTGCAAAAAAATGGAAAAAAGTGAAATTTGAGGACAAGTAATCAAGTAAAAAGGAGATCAAATGTCGTACCGCGGGAACAATCCTGAATTATTTGGACGTAAGGATATAAATCCGATGAACCAAGGCAACTCTGGATCATCTGCAGGCATCAATCTTGGACCTGTGAAGAAATCAACGCTGCCATTATTGGATCAATTCGAAACTTTTACAGATACGATTGAAAATTATGTCGATACTTATTTCGGTAATATTCGTCCTTATGTACCTGGAATTGGTAGATTTTTCATTGTGGCCACATTTTATGAAGATTCTTTGAGAATTTTCACCCAATGGAAAGATCAAGTCTTTTATCTTTGGAACTATAGACATTATTGGTATTGGTTTGTCATTTCATTTTTGATCTTGAACATTTGTACCATGGTAACTGCTTCTACAATGTTAGTTTTACGTAAACGTACAGAAGCTGCAGCTGGTGCATTAGCAGGTGTTGTTTTTGTACAAGGTTTGATCTATGGTTTATGGTTTGATTCGGCATTTTTGTTGAGAAATTTGAGTGTTATTGGTGGTTTATTATTACTGTTTGGTGATTCTATAGTGAGAGATAGAAGAGCAATTCCAGGTTTACCTTTGATGGAGACAAAAGATAACAAAAAATATATCTTATTGGCCGGTAGAATCATGATTGTGATTTTATTCAGTGGATTTGCCTTTAATTCTAATTGGTCGATCACAAGATTTTTTGTGGTTTTGGTTGGATTTGCATCGGCTGGTTCTATTGTCATTGGTTATAAAACTAAATTTGCTGCCACTGTTTTAGTCGTGATGTTAATCATTAACAACGTATCTGCTAATCATTTTTGGACTTATGGTTACAAAGATTCAAGACGTGATTTCTTGAAATACGAATTTTTCCAAACTTTAAGCATTGTTGGAGGTTTATTACTCGTCGTCAATACAGGTGCAGGTGAATTATCTTTGGATAATAAGAGAAAGATCTATTAAATAGTCAATCTTTAAAAACCCCTTGAAATGGGAGCATTTTACAACTTATTTTTAAAAAAAAATTCAAAAAAAAAAAAAAAAAAGAATCACAGAACATTTTACAACTTTGCTAATGTCACATTCACCTCCAAAACTTAATAAAACACCATCTAGAGGTATTCTTAGAAATGCTCCAACACAACCAGAACATATAGAATCTTTTGAAAAATTGGATCGTCAAAAAGTATTAGAAAATACTCGTTTAAATGCCCAATTGGTTGCCGGAAATGAAAACGAAACAGAAGGCGACAGAATAAGAAGAGAAATTGCAGAGAAGAAGAAAAATTCAACTTCACAAGAACATTTACAATGGGATGAAGTCAATTTGTATTTAACAGAACAAGAAAAGAGTGCCACTATGAAGATAGATGAACCAAAGACTCCATATGAAGGAGGAGTGGACCCTAATAATGAATATTATAGGGATGATGATGATGACGAGATAGATGATTTTGCCCTTGGAGAAGGTGAAGAAGAAGATGAAGAACCGGTGGCTCTTGGGTCTGGAGAGATAATCCCAAATGAAGAAGAAGATGAAGATCCGGAATCCAAACCTCTCAATGCCGAGGAAAGACACCGTATTTTTGAGGAAAAACGTAAGATGCACTACCATATGAAGGCTGCCCCTTTGAAAGGATCAGGCAACAAAGATTAATGGTCCAAAATGGCATCTCTTGGAACTTTAGACCGTCTTTTTGCCAGCAAATGACGTGCTCTCTCAGGTTCTGATTCCAACTGGGCCGTAAAATCCCGGCTCCATTTGAGATAGTCGTTGACGCTTAGAAATACATGTGGACCGAGATCATCTGGTTTGATGGTGGCTGCACCTGGCAGAACACACATCCACATTCCTTCTCGATCCCAAATCCCCAATCCTCCTATTTCTTTACAAGTTTGACACTCGAGCGACGTCGGCACCGGACTGGCCACCAAGGGCCTTTTGGAATCCGTTCCAAATGGTAACAAAATTCCACTCAACCATTTTGGAAGCCATCGGGAACAGTACCCGTACATATTGAAATTGGAATAGTGATGTTCCGAGTCAAGACTCGTGGCCTTTTTGGGAAACTGATCGTAGAAATGTTGTTCTCGTTGTGGCAGTGTATGTTGCCAAAAATTATCCGTATCTCTTTCTAAATGTGACAATACAAATGTTTTAGCCATGTCTGCACACTGTTGGAGTTCCAGAGCACACGAATCCGTGTGTCTGATCTCATCGTCGTCCATCTCGTCTCCAAAGACCATCACACTTTTAGACTGAGTTATTTTTTTTTCTAAATCATTTTCTCTCTGTGGAGTCCGGGTTTTTACGAAGCTGCGGGGCGGACAGGCGGGGCACGCAGACAGGACAGGACAAGGGAAGATGATCAGATTTCAAAAGCCAGATCGTCATTTGGCTGACTGAAGAATGTTGTGAAGGTGAAAACTGTCAAATAAATGAGTCCACCACCGATTAAAGTGAGATACATAGCAGGTTCTGTCAAGACATGGCAATGTGCCAACATGACCGGAGTGACCAATGAAGTGGTGAGAAGTGCCAGGGCAACGAATTTTGCCAACTCAGGTGTTTTAGAAGTCGAATCATCCATGAAATCGGTGGAAACGTATTCATGTTGAAACAGCCGTGCTGTGGAAAGAGGAAGATGTGAAATACCAAATACCACGGCTAATCGTCGTTAGATATGTCTCTGTACAATTTTTACATTACTTACCAATTGGAAGAGGCCACCAATTTCCATAAAGTGCAGCAGCAAGCACCACCAATAAAAATCCAACTGCAAGTACCCCACTAAGCAGTATAATTCTTGTAAGAGGATTGATAGCCATGGTTATCGTAGTGAAGATGAAGTAATTACTTATCCCAATTAGGAAATAATCATAAGAGAGCAAAATACGAAGAAAAATAATCAAGAGAGCAAATTACGAAATATTTTTTTTAACTTTCAAATAAATTTCAAAAAATCGAAAAGCGTCGCCACCACGAGCATTGAATTGGGATTTAAAGACCAATTAAACGTTTAAAAATACTTAGATTTCAATGGTAAGAAGGTTTTCAAAGCTGTTTTAAAACCCACTAACTTTTAAGTTCAGAAACAATTACGATAACGATACAGTTACTTACTCTCCAACTGGGAGACTCTTTCAAGTTGAATACGCCACAGAAGCTGCTAAATTGGGTAGTGCCACTGTAGGACTTCGCGGGAAGAACCACGCAGTGTTAGTAGGACTCAAAAGAAACCCAGAAGAGTTGGGATCTTATCAAAAAAAGATCATTAAGATCGATGATCATTTAGGTTGTTCACTCTCAGGATTGGCACCTGATGCTCGTGTTTTGACGAATTTTTTACGGCAACAAGCAATGTCTGAGAAGATGGTTTATAACAGATCTTTAGCAGTGGAAAAGGCCACGTTGTTAATTGCAGATAAAGCTCAAGGAAATACACAAGAGTACGGAAATCGTCCATATGGAGTGGGATTAATTGTAGCCGGATATGACAGATCTGGACCCCATTTGTTTGAATTTTCCCCTTCTGGATCTGCCAACGAATTATACGGAGCAGCAATGGGTTCAAGATCTCAAGCCGGGAAGACTTATTTAGAACGTAACTTGTCGGAATTCCAAGAAGAAGAAGACGTGAACAAGTTGGTCGAACATGCCTTAATAGCCTTGAGAGATACTTTACCACAGGATAAAGAGTTGAATTTCAAGAACACTTCAGTGGCTATTGTGGGATTGAACACCAATTTCACACAATATGACGATGACAAAGTACAACAATGGTTGGACCGTTTGGAATACGTTTCTAATAAACGTGGTGAAAATGTACTGGAAGAGACAGAAGACAAGATGGAAACAGATGAATAAATAGTGTTAAAAAGAGCTGAAATCAATATCTAGTTTTGGTTCGATGTAAATCTCTTGACAATCATCATTTGGAATCCCATTTTCATGGATCATCACTGCAAAATCTAACTGTCCTTTAAGAGCCACCATGGGAGCATGCCAAGTACCTACACCATAGGTGACAGATTGATTACCTCTACAGATGAACAGTTTAACAGTGGAAAGATTTGGAAGTGTTGTTTCTGGGTCATTTTCGGCAACAATCACCAAATATCCAATCTCTTGGCTGTCTCGACCCATCGGTACAAACGCTTGAGTACTAAATGGATGTCTTTCTAGAACTTTACAGGAATAAACATTGTTTTCTATCAAATGATCCGGAGGTGAACATCTGAAAATGTTCCAATTTGCAGTCAGTTCAGTTTCAAATCTATTTTCGATAGGTGCCACTTTTAAAACTTTTATCGCTGTTCCATAGTTAGCAGCAGAAGGTTGATTTGAAGCTTGATGATCAGGAGATATAACTCCACCAAACGGTGCAAAAGACTCCGGAGTGAGCCATTGTGCTTTTATTTTAGGAACTTCATCAAGTTTAAACGTTTTAAGTACCATCTAAAGTTTCACCCAATTTCTTATCTTATCTCTTCACAAAAAAGTTTCACACAAAAAAAAGTTTCACAAAAAAATTTTGGTACCTGAAAAATTATCCTAAAAGGGAACAGGCTTTAAAAAGTTGAAGTTGCTTTTGTAAAAGATGAGTTGGGAACAAGTTACAATTACGTTGAATTCTAGATCCAAAGGATGTTATCTCATCACCGATGAAATCTTATCAAAATTACCACAATTAAAAGATTATAAAATTGGACTTCTTAACCTTTTCATCCAACATACTTCTGCTGGATTGACATTGAACGAGAATTTTGATTCTGATGTCAGATTAGATATGTCTGATCAATTGGATACAATTGTACCGGAACATGATAATTACAGACATCTGGATGAAGGTTCAGATGATATGCCTAGTCATGTCAAATCTTCTTTGGTGGGTCTGAGTTTATGCATTCCAATTTCCAATGGTAGATTGAAAACTGGAACTTGGCAAGGAATTTGGTTGACAGAATTTCGTCATATGCGTCATTCTCGTAGAATCGTAGCCACTATCAACGGTATCAAAGAGTAAAAAAAATATATATATTATAATGTAATTGAACGTTAATTTCTTAGTGTAGTTTTTCACAAAAATCAGAATGGATCATGTTGAGAGATCTACCGGATGATATATGGCTATACAAAATAGGGCCAATGTTGAAAGTGGAAGATTATTTGAATCTCCGAAGTTTGAACAGTCGATTTATGGTAATTTTCAGTTCAAATATCATTTGGTCGAGACAAGTTTTCGAATCATGGCCAGATTCTTCTTTGGATTTGAAAAGTTGTTTTGAATATTATGGGTTTAGAAAAAGATTGGACACCACTTTGAAAGAGCTGATCGATATAAAAGACATGGCAATTGTACTTGATTTGGTCCAGAAATATGGAACTTTACTAATTCCTGGATTACAAAGACTTTATCGACTCGATCCGTTACCAAATTTGGATTCAAGATTTACATACCATACACTATTGAGATATCTCAATTATTCACAGATTTATCAGATGTTTATGAAGATCAAACAAGGAGAAGAACAGAGGTTAGAAGATGTACTATTAACCCTCTATAGAGTTGAGAAATCTTATAACCAAATAACGTCTACAAGACCCAAAATACGGCTGAAGGTGATTTCGGATTATCAAAGATTAATATTCACTGGAAAACATATTGACAAGCTCAAAATGGGTAAGACCACAGAGTCTGTGTTGTTGATCAAAACACTTGTAGATTCTGCCAATGAAGTTTTGAAAAATGCATGGATTCCTCGTAGTCTCGGCTTGAGCGATGTATACCATACACCGACTTGTTTCAGATTACCCTTTCTAACTTATTTGGCACTGGTTTGTAGTATATGTCTGGATCTAGGACTCGATGTGGATGTCACTGAAAGTCTTTTCCTCAGAGTGAAAGATTCAAATTACAAAGAGGGATACAGCTATTTGTCATTCCCAAGATGGAAAGAGGTGTATGTCATGACTGTAGACAAAGTAAAGAGGCAATATGGAGATTTAAAACAGCATTGGAATGTATTGAAAAGTGTTGATGTTGTTGAGTTATATTTTAGAAAGGCATTTGATCATAGAATCCTGTTTCCTCTTCGTGAAGAGATTGATTTCTTGAATGTGGTTTACATGGCATTGAAATCTGCAGATTCTACTGTGAAGACTTTTTTAACGTCACAGATAGTATCAAAGTATACCATTGATGTATTGGACTTGGATCCACTTTTCAATTTAGGTATAAAAGACGACATGGTTCAAAGTTTCCAAATTCGTAAAACGTTATCCCCTTCTTTAGAAATTTATTGCACTTGTTATAAAGAAGCACAGATAAACGAGCAAAAATTCAAGATTGGAGATGTGATTTATTCTTCTCGATACAGAGAACATTATCTTGTATTAGGTCTTCAACTACAGAAATTGAGTTTTACCAATCAAACTCTGGTTTTTTACTATGTGATGAAATTTGATGGACAATGTGAAATTATAGCAGAAGAAGGTTTAGAAATGGTGAAAGATAATTATAGAGAATTGATTAAAAGATTCTCCCTAAATCCAATGATTGGAGTGTTTTTCCAAAGATTTGAACCTACTTCTCAAAGATTAATACCTACTTTAGAATTAGCCAATACGATTAATGAATGATTTTTCACTATGGTGAGAAAATATTTTATATATGAACGAATAAAAGATGGAGAAAGAGAGTGATAAATTCGATCTTAAGGAGCTTGAAGCAGAAGTTCTGGTATTGAAAGGATCTGGGAAAGTGAAAATAAGAAAGGGACAAACAGAAGAAGCATTTCAAGAACAGTTGAAACAGTTTAAAGAACAAGGTCCTTGTATCAATGAAGAAAATTGGTTATTAGATCAAAATGTAGAAAATGTTAAAATAGACGATAAAGTTTCTGTTTCAAAGTATGTACATCTTCTAGAGATGTTGTATTATGAAAGAAAATATCAAGATTGTGTCAAAGCTGCTGATCTTTTTATAAATCAATTCAGCACCGAAGATGTCAAACAAGAGCTTTTAATTAATAAAAAGAAGAAGAGTAAGACTGCATTTTGTATACTTGAAGTTGATAAAATCAAGCAACATTGTATTAATAAGTTATGATCATTTATATATTCTAATTTCCACTCCACTCACTTGTCTTTTCTTATATTCTGGGTCTTGATCTTGTGATTCGAATTCGTCTAGTACATTTACAGTGGTTGTCAAGATTTCGATTTTTTTTAATCGCTCATCTTGAAAGAACAGAGCTATGCTGAGACATTTGGGTACACTTTTTCCCATACCGTGAATGGATACGTATTGTTTTTTATTGTGTTTGTTCTTTGGTTTATCGAGTTCATCGAATTTTTTGTCTATACGTTTGATCAGTGAGATGAATGGAGTTGAAGATTTTATGTAGAGATTATTGACTAAATCGCCGAATTTGAAGGGTCTTGGGACTGGATGTTTGACGAGTTTTGGTTTTTGTATTCTGTTCATGAGATGTGGATATGAATTTGAGGATATAAGTGTAATTTGTGTGATTTGTGTGATTTGTGTGATTTGTGTGATTTTTGTATAATTTTTGTATGTGATTTTTTAATGTGATTTTTTAATGTGATTTTTGTATGTGATTTTTTAATGTGATTTTTGTATGTGATTTTTGTATGTGATTTTTGTATGTGATTTTTGTATAATTTTTGTATAATTTTTGTTTGATTTTTGTATGTGATTTTTTTATGTGATTTTTGTATGTGATTTTTGTATGTGATTTTTGTCTAATTTTTGTCTAATTTTTGTGTGATTTTTAATGTGATTATTTTATGCTTTCAATCAAGAAATCCCCACAACCTTCTTTTTGATTCCCTAATTCTCAATTCCCGCTTTCACCCATTTAATATGACTTTGAAAAAAACTGCATTCAACACACTACCTCAATGAACAATAATAATGTAATAAATATCTATAAAGCCCTTTTACGTAACACATTCTCTATAAACAGTTCCCCAGCTTTATAAGAAGATCTAACCAACGGACCACTTGCACAATACAAAAATCCCATATCAAGTGCTGTCTGTTTCCAATACTCAAACTTCTCAGGTCTAATGTATTCAACAACCTTCATATGTCTCTTTGTAGGACGCATGTATTGTCCAAATGTAACAACATCAACTTGATTTGTTCTCAAATCTTTTAAAGTTTGCATGATTTGCTCGTCGGATTCTCCAAATCCCAACATCAATGATGTCTTTGTAATCAATTTGGAATTCGTCTCCTTGGCAGTTCTAAGAACATCTAAAGAATTACGATATGTGGCTCTACGATCACGAACATGAGGAGTCAAATCTTCTACAGTCTCCATGTTATGAGCAAAAACATCTAAAGGAGATGAAGCCAAAACTTTAACCATCTCTAAATCACCTCTAAAATCTCCACTCAAAACTTCAACAAGAATTTGTGGTGCTTTATGTTTGATCTTATCAACTGTACTCTTCAAATGGTATGCACCTCCATCTGATAAATCATCTCTATCTACAGTGGTCAAAACCACATAACCCAACCCCCATCTTGAGATGGCTTCTGCTGTATTTTCAGGTTCATTTGGATCAAGTGGTCCAGGGGTTCTACTGGTTTTAACACTACAAAATCTACAACCTCTGGTACATGTGTCTCCCATCAACATAATTGTCAGTGTAGCTTCTGATTTCTTACCTCCCCAACATTCTCCGATGTTAGGACATTTGGCCTCTTCACAAACCGTTGCCAATTTTAATTCTTTCACATCCGCTTTCACTTTGTGATAAGACCGACCTTTTGGAATGGGCACTTTTAACCAAGAGGGTAATCTAGCATTTGGATCTGAACGTGCCAGTTCTAAAGGATCAACCATCATGTCTGCAGCTTTACCCATCACAAAATCTTCAAATGAAGGTCCTTTAGAAAGTTTATCTTTAAAACTGGTGACCCTTCTTCTTCTGGTCTTCATGGCAGGAAGTCCATTAGTGGGTGGTATCGTATGTTCAATAGTATTAGCTGTTTCAAACAGGAATGCAGATTTCGTGAAACAACGCACATTTTTCACACTTCCAATAACTCTATAACATCTCGTACTCATCCTTTTAACCAAGCCAAGCCTAAGACAACTTGATTTCAAAAGAGTGAAAATTCGCACGCCTTGGAGCCGAGATTTTCGACAGCCCCAGTTTTCTGACTCGGAATTGACTCTGAACGCAATTTGGGGAATAGGTTTGAAAAATCGAAAATGGAACTGGCGTTGCAGAAAGGTTGTTTATTGAAGTCATATGGGATGGTCCTGAAGCCCGAATTCGATGATAAACTGTATTAGTGCGATATATTGATGTATGACATTTTTAAGATTATCTGAAGCCCGTGTAGCGTAATGGTTAACGCGTTTGACTTCTAATCAAAAGATTCTGGGTTCGACTCCCAGCATGGGTGTTTTTTTTTTTTTTTTGCGAATTACCCCCTTATCATTCATTATGTTATCAAGGAGTTTGAATGAAACACAATTGAATTCTTCGTAAACAATTTACAAATACATAACTTTACAAATCTGATTTACCCATAAGCTTTGATCCAATCCTAAACAGGACATTTGTTGGCTCTCTAAGTTTTAACTTAACTCTTTTCGGCATGGAAAAAGGGCACGCACGGGGTACCATGTGCTTAATACATTAAGAATAAACAAACAATTAAATAGTAAGTACCGGAATTTTCAAAAACCAGTCCATCACCCCCACATCTCCTCATTTAATTTATTTATCCGCTATTAGTATCCCATTCTCCTCTTCATCACTAAACTGTTCTCTCCTTTATATTATCTTATCCTTGACTCTAGACACTATTCTTGCCCTTTTCCTTGCCATGCCCTTGCCCCCTGCCCATCGGGCACAAAAAAAAAAAAATTTGACTCTCCATCAGAATAAAAGGACTACAAATCTCTATATCACACATGATATAGAAGGTCCTTTTCAGATTAGACAGTGTCATATCGTTTTAAAAGTTAACCGCCGTATACCATGAAATTTGGAAAAACTTTCAGTAGTCATCAGGTCCCTGAATGGAGCCAGTACTATATGAACTATAAAGATCTCAAGAAACAGATAAAAGCCATTGTTATTGCCCAAAAAGAATCTTCAGATGAAGATTCAGATCTGTTAAACCACCGTGAAGTCAAATCCTTGTTAGCAGGATTCTTTTTCTCTTTAGATAGGAACATCGAGAAGGTTGATGACTTCTTCAACAAACAATATTCAGAATACGATAGAAGATTGAAAAGATTGATGATAACTTTGGGAAATTCTCGTGAAGAGACTCAAATGGATGAAGAAGAGATAGATGAAGTTATTGGAATCTTATTGGAGTTGAGAAACAACTTTAGAAACTTGAAATGGTTTGGAGAATTGAACAAAAGAGGCTTCACAAAGATACTCAAAAAATTGGACAAAAAAACTGGTACCACCCAACAACAGTCTTATTTGAATGCCAGAGTCAATGCATTATCTTTTGCCAATGAATCAGACATTTTGAAGAGTTTGGGAACCATCAATTCTTACCTCAACAAATGGGGGCCACAAATTGTAGATGTAGAGAACGTAGCAGTCACAACCAATACAGTGACCAATGGTGTAGTTGCAGATGGAATCTTAGAGGAGAGGAAAACAGGAAACGATAAGTTTGTTCCTTACATCTCTGCTGATGACGCCGATCTGTTGACAAATGCCTTGATCCAAGAGTTCAAAAGTCCCGTTTTGGCACCTTTAAAGTTACTCATTTCGTTGTTGAACAAAGCTGCATTGCTGCAGAGTTTTAAAATCATCGATCTGTTACTAGAAGTAATCCCAATTCTCGGAGACAACACCGACATCAGTGGTAGAAACTTCTTCCATCACCATGTCATCACTTTGGGCAAACATTACGCCAAGTTGAGAGAAACTGCACTGAAATCAATCAGTTCTATTGCTCCAGCAACTCCTCCAGATGTGAATCCAAGATTGATGTTCACTTTTGGATCGGATGGAGCCAACTCTCACGATTCTCCAAATGGCTTGTTCTACATCTTTGAACACTTACCTCCTCATTTGAAGTTTGGTATATTGCAAAAGGATAACTATAGACGTACACCTTTGCACTATGCTGCTCAATTTGGATTGAAAGACGTTACCAAGGTGATCATCGAGTACTTGGAGAAATGGAATCTTTGGAATGCCAACATTTCAATCGACGACGTGAACGTTTGGGGTGATTCGGAACTCTTGACTCCACTTCATTTGTCTATTTTGGGTAATCATCCTTTGACAACTGAGGTGTTGATCAAGGCAATTGGTCCGGATGTTCAATTGTCATCTCCTAGATTGTTTCTCATTGCTACCAGATTGGATAATCCAGTCTTGTTAGAGTTATTATTGACCTGTAAAGGTATTGATATCGATTATTGTGACACAGAGAACCATGAAACTGCCTTGTACACTTCGTGTAAATTGAACTTGGTGAAGAGTGTCAAATTCTTGTTGGACCGTGGAGCAGACACAGAAATCGGCGAGAACTCATTTGGTTGGACTCCTGTTTTCATTGCCGCTTCTGAAGGGTTGATCGAAGTCACAAAACTTTTGATCGAGGCTGGAGCCAATTATCAAGTCAGTGACGGTAGTGGATGGTCTCCTATGGAACATGCAGCTCTTAGAGGTCAATTAGAAGTTTCTAAATTGCTCACTCCACCGGATTATGATGCCGGTAAAGTTCTTGCAGATCCGTATTCGTATTTCGTTCCAGTGAACCAATCAAATAGTGGCTCTTCTTCAACTTCAAATTCGGAGAAAAGACCCACTCCGGAATCTAAAATGTATTCATTGAGTACATCCAGTGTTGATAAATTACCACAAACTCTGCTGCCAACATCTCCAGATAGTAATGTGCTTTTGAAATCGTTGAAAAGTGTCAAGAGATCGCATTCTCCTCCTCATCCTGTCAAGTCTTTTGGCCATAGGTATCTCAACAGTACTGATTCGTTAATTTTGATCACTTTGGGAACAACCGACTTGAGAGATAAAAACCCACCTATACTATTGAACAGAGTTCCAATGGCCAAACTGTACTCTACAGAGCTTGATACACTGTTGTCCCTTGTGGTTAGAGCCAAAGGATTTGCAGATCTGCCGGTTGTCTTAGATTTACCACTAGACGATTTACACGGTAGTGCCACAGATCCTATTTCGTTCCACTGCGTAGATGGTGATCCTTTGGATACAACGATCTGTTTCGATATTGTTCCTACGTATGCCTATGGAGAAAAAGAACAGAAACCTGCCAAAGTGGTGGGTAGAGCTGTGGCTTTGTTAAATTCTGCCTACACCCTGGTTGGTAAACATAGACGTCTGTTGAGTAATGTCATCACTCTGCCTATTTTGGAGAGTGAAACTTTGGAAGTGTTGGGTCATGTCAGGTTTGAGTTCATGCTTGTAACTCCTTTTAAACATCCGAAATTAGAAATTGGACGTACTCTGACGTATTGGAAATCGTTGGTCTCAACAAGAGTCATTGGACACAGAGGTCTTGGAAAGAACAACAACGATAGGAAATCCTTACAGTTGGGAGAGAACACTGTGGAATCGTTTATTGCTGCAGCTTCTTTAGGTGCTTCATATGTTGAATTCGATGTTCAATTGACCAAAGATCACATTCCAGTGGTTTATCATGATTTCCTCGTTGCCGAGAGTGGGATCGACGTTCCTATGCATGAATTGACTCTGGAACAATTTTTGGGCTTGAACAAAGAGAAAGAACGTCATGAGAAACTGGTTGATGACGAAGTATTACACACCAAATATAGGTCCAAGTCATTATCACACAGGTTGTTTGAAGATGAAGAAGCAGATAGAATGAAATTGACAAGAACTTGGAAAGAGAAAGGATTCAAGGGGAACTATAGAGGTCATTCTATTGCTTCATCGTTTGCAACTTTGGCAGAATTGTTCAAAAAAGTTCCCAAAAACATTGGATTCAACATTGAATGTAAGTATCCCATGTTGGATGAACTGCAGACCGAAGACATTGGTGAGATAGCCATTGACTTGAACTTCTGGGTAGATACAGTGTTACAAGTGGTTTATGAACATGGAGATGGTCGTGATATCATCTTCAGTTCTTTCCATCCAGATATTTGCGTCCTCTTGTCGTTGAAACAACCTTCGATTCCAATCTTGTACTTGACAGAAGCAGGAACCCTGCAAATGGCAGATATTAGAGCCGCATCTTTACAGGCAGCAATCCGTTTCGCCAAGAAATGGAATCTTTTGGGAATTGTGAGTTCTGCCGAACCCCTTGTTCGTTGTCCAAGATTGACAGGAGTGGTTAAATCTTCTGGTTTGGTCTGTGTTACCTACGGAACTATGAACAACAGTCCTGAAAACGCAAAATTACAGATGCTTGCAGGAGTGGATGCAGTCATCGTAGATAGTGTCTTGGCCGTCAGAAAAGGTCTACGGAAAGAAGGAGCCGATTCACTATCCGATTCGTCTAGTTAGAGCCCAACTTCCTATTTCGGAAACTAGGGGCTGTAAAATGTGCTTAGCAGCTCATCACTTTCCTAATCAGGAAATTGAGGGCTGCGTTTCAACCGCAGCAAATTCCAGTTCTAAAAGTTGAAATTTAATCAAGTTTGTACCACCACAATGTCATCTATTATTGCGTCTAACATTCCATCAGATATCACAGAAGCCAAGATTGAAGAATTCTTCAGTTTCTGTGGTAAGATCAAATCTATTTCTCCTATTGAATCAGCCGATTCCACCAAAACTGTAAGAGTCGTTTTCGAAAGTGCTGGCGCTGTTTCTACTGCATTGCTTTTAAATGGAGCTGAATTGGGGACAAATGCCATCAAGGTGGTTGAAGAAGAAGGTAAAGCCGGTGAAGCTGCGCAAGATTCAGCTAGTTCTGAACTGCCTCCTCCTTCTTATGAAGCATCTTCCGATGCTGATGTTGCTCAAGAAGACAAACCCAAATCTGCCATTATTGCACAATATTTGGCTCATGGTTACGTTTTAAGTGATCAATTAGTCGATAAACTGGTTGAGTTTGATAAGCAACATGGTTATTCATCTAAATTCAAATCTTTCTTAACTAATTTGGACTCCAAATATCACCTTCAAGACAAGACCCAACACTTACAGGCAGAAACAGATCTGAGATTGCATTTACAAGATAATTTGACAACTGGTAAATCCAAGCTTGATCACTACTTCGACAAGTTCAAACAGGACAAGTACGGATCAAGAATCCATAAGTTTTATCAAAACGTTGTTGAAGATACAAAAGAAGTTCATGAAGAGGCTCGTCGTTTGGCCGATATGAAAAAATCTTCCACTTCTGCTTCTCCTGAGCCTACTGCTTAGGTTATATATATAGCTCTATATGGTATCAATATTCGAAGTTATAATCGTAGACTTGAGTTGTATTGCCATTGCTTTGTCCACTGAGATACTTCTTCAAAGATGGACCCCAATAATCTACTCCTTTGTAATCTCTTTGTTGGCCTTGAATACCATCTATAGCATCACATAGTTCTAGGCCTAAATTTTCATTGTCTCGTACTTTGTTCAAAGCTGTTACATGTGTTTTAACCAACATTATAGCAGCTTTTGTGTGTGGTAGTTTGATAAAGCATTGTTTCTCGGTCCTGAGAAAAATTTGGTTGAAATCTAGTTTGTCAGGATTGAGATATCGTCTATTGGATTGGAAATGGTCCAGTGTCATTATATGGTTGAGATTTTCCAGTTTTTCAGGTACAAAATATAGATATCTAGGGGGATTTGTGAATTGAATGAACCAATTGTTTCTCATCATGTATTGATTTGGAGGAAGACGATTAAAGAACTTTACCAAGGCAAATCGTAGCTTATCCAAAAACCCAGGAACAGGTTCATGAATTGCAGTAATTGGCTTATTCAATTTGTCAGAATTATCCACTCCTCCTGGTGCACAAGACACAAAAGCTCGAAGACAGTATTCTTGACCATTACTGAGAAGGATTAAAAAATCTTCTGTTATCGTACGACCTATGATTTGTAACAGTTCATTCACTGTGATACTATTGATACCTGGAATCAATTCTTTACGAAGTTTGTTATAAACCCCTTTTTTATTCTTCGTAAATTGAAAGGGATACTTCCTTTGAAGGTATAGCAAAATGTACAGATAAAACTCTTTGATCAGTTCTTCACAAGAATCATCATAACCGAAGCAAATTTCAGGAAATTTTTTCAAACATCTATATCTTATATCTGTTATTTTCAAATAGTCTTTATCGATTACAATCAACTCTTCGGATGGAATTTGCTTTAATGCAATTGACCATTTATAAATCTTATTAGGTTTATTAAATGGCCTGAAAACTTCAGGTTCCATTTCCAAAACATCTATATCACCAACAGATTTCACCAAGGGTAAAGTTTTATCACGTTTAAATATATAAAAACATATTACAACTAATATTGCAATCAATTCAATCATACAAAAATTTCTTATCGCGATAAGAAAAAAATAATTTCCTAAAACGGACTACAATAAGGTTTCACCCAAGGCACATCTAACAACTGCTGAAGCAGCAGAGACAGTATCAGAAGCACCAATATGGTCGACACTTAACGATGGATTGGTTTCTACTACGTCTAAGGCGACTAAATTTCCTGAAGCTGCCACTTCTTCTACGATGAACATCCCTTCTCTTAGAGTTAACCCCCCTCTGACAGGGGTACCTGTGGCAGGTACATATAATGGGTCAATAGCATCGACATCATAAGAAACATGAATAGGAGTGGTTCCATCTGGATTGATGTCTTTTAAAGCCATCTCAACCACTTTACCAATTCCATATTTATCAATATGATACATCGAATAGGCTGCAATACCATGTTTCTTCAAGATCTCTCTTTCTCCTTGTTCCACATCTCTTAAACCAATATAGACCAATTTTTTGAAACCCAAAACTGGTTTCAACCAGTTGAACTGAGGAGGCCAAAGATCCCTGTCCAAACCCATTAAAAATGAAACTGGACATCCGTGTAAATTCCCACTGACAGTCGTGGTGATGGTATTGATATCTGCATGGGCATCGATCCAAAGCAACAGGGCATCCGGATACGCACTGAAGACACCACTAACAGTACCAATTGCAATGGAATGATCACCTCCAAGAGTCAAAGGTAACGTCTTGTTCAAAGCAGCTTTTTCACATGCATTATGGATCAGTTCACAAGCACTACTAACCATATGGGGTCTCTTGACTTTTTCATGGAAATCATTTGGGTCCAGTTTTAAAGCCACTAGATCTAATTCTTTTAAAGGTTCTTCTACAGTAATGGACCATCCCATTTGTTCTAATTGTTGTTGAAGTCCCGATTCGATGATATGCTGAGGTCCTTCTTCTACACCATTTTTGGGTTGTCCTCCATTGAATGGAGCCAAAATGATGGTTGCTTTTTTATCAGGATGATATTTAAAGTCGGTACTAGTTTCCATTCCTAATACCTTCTAGTCAAGATCTACATCTACTTATATACCGGTTATTCCTATTTGAACCCCTCGGCTCATCTCAACTTTAACAGAAGAGAAAGTGATTTTTTTCGGAAATCGAAAGCGAGACTCGCAAACCGTACCCTTTAAAACAGATCCATTAACAGAAGTCAGCGTCGAGCTTAAATGATTGATGATTCAATTATCACTACACACACTACAATAAAGACATATGAACATTTTTTTTTTATTTCTTACAACATTCACAAGAACAGGCTCCAGCGGTACAAGTACATGTACTTTGATCACAACAACTGCAAGTTTTAACTGGTTCTGAATAATTGACTAAAAATCTCTTTTTGGTACTACAACTGGAACAATCACATGATCCAGAAGTACAGGTACAAGGTTTAGTTGATGAACATGAACAAGGCATGATGATGATGATTATATTTTAAATATTCGCAACTTTGATTTTTTTTATATGTGTGCGTCAATTTTGCCCAATGCAGATGAAAGGCGAAGCACAAATCACGCTACAGCATTAATGACGCTATGGAGTTTGGTTTTTTGAGGAAAAAAACATTTGTTTTAAGATGAAGTAGTATGACGTAGTTGATACATGGGGGGTTTGAATTCAAATATTTGAAAATTTCAGAAAGGGATAAAAGGGGGTTATATATGAGAAGACCGGTCACATGACAAACCTCAAATTCATGTCGATGGGGTGAGAAGATGATAATTGGGGTTTTTGAGAGTACTTGGAGCTCAAGAGATTACGCATGTTGTTCAACAAACTCAAGTAACTCTGTTGAGGTTGCTGTGATAACGTTGTAATGAAACTCCAACTCATTGCACCGGTTGCCATACCATTGACAGAACTATCTGCAGAAGTTTGATCATCTTTACATCCACTGATTGAGATGACATCAGCAGGAGAAAACTTTTGTTGTCGTGAGTATTCCAACAGACTTGAACTGGAATTCGTCACTTTATTGAAGATTGAATTGACAGAGGTGAAAACTCCACTTAGATCACCTCTTGCATAACTCATTGCAGCTCCTAAAGCTCCAGATCCGGCATCTTTCCACACGTTAGGCTCTTTTACAACACCTTTCGTGGAATATATAAATGGAAGATCTAACAGAGTTCCAGAATGACAAGAATCGTACAAAGCCGTCAATCTCACACCTGGTAGTAAAGGTCTCACCATGATCTCATGCATGATATCATCTATGATCATACCTGCCACTTGGAAATCTACCGGGTAAATGGTATCATCATAACCATCGATCTCATCTCCATCTAAATCTTTTGCACGACCACCGTGCCCTGAATAATGGAAGAACAAAGAATCGTTGGGTCTGGCATCTTTGACCAACCATTGCATGGCTCTGATGATGTTTTGTCTCGTTGGCACTTTCACCATATCTCTGCTATCGTCTGTGAGAATCACAATATCCCCCCATTGATACCCATATCTTTCCACCAAAAAATTTGACATGTTTCTGACGTCATTGATACAGCCGCGAAGTTCATTCTTCGTGCCGAAATAGTTGATACCGATGAGCAACAGTTTCCGTCTACCTGTACAATTGGAATACTGATATGTCATACCAGTGTTCCCCATCTGCTGGGGTCTTGTACTAGGTGTAGGAGGCCTTCCTGGAGGTCTTTGATATTGAATTTGCTGATTCACCCCAGTTGGCGTGAAATGTGGAGGAGGCATAGCAGGCCTTTGGAATGGAGCTCCATTTGGTCTTTGATATGTGGGCTGTTGATTCTGTTGGTTGTTATAAGTGTGTCTACCTTGTCCTGGATACATCTTTGTTGATTCGCTATCGTTTAAAACCAAGATTTAAAAGTCTAAGCTCATCGCCTCGCTGAAAATTTCCAGAAAACGTCACTCTAAAAATTTCAGAACGATCTGAAAAACGGTTTATCATTACATTAAAAAATTCTAAATATAGATCTAAAACGGTCCAAACCAGTTGGAGATTTAATAATTGGGGCAAAGACCATCAGATTTGACCAACGTGTGAATCTTGTCGTTAGTAATGTTGTGATTAAAAAAATTTAAACTTACATCTTGTATCGAGGCATGGATGAATTGTCTGATTTCCAAAGCGCCCCAAACTTTCAACATTGAAAGTGTGTCTGTGTTTTTGAAGAGGTACTTTCCATCTTGGAGACCTAACTGTCTTAAAATTGGAATTGAACTGGTTTATTAGTAATTGAACTGTGTTGGATCCAACTGTACAGTGGGAAATCCAAATGTCAAAGCGTATACGAACCTTGCAAATAAGTCCAAATCTGGATCTAACTGTCTTCCTATGCCTTCTAAGAGTAAAATCAGTACTATCACTGTGATGAAATCCCCTTCCATTCTAACATGATGTTGTCTAACCATTCCTAAAACTTGATCTAATAAGTCCCCTATAGATAAATTACCCAATGTAAAAGTTCTTTGCTTAATTCTATCGACCAATCTTTCCACTTTTAAGGCAAAAATCTCATTACTTATTGCCGTTTCTGGAGTTCTTGATCTTTCAATCATTAATTCTCCAGCTCTATAACCATCAAATTCTGATAAAGCATTGAACAATTCGATGAAATTGATTCTATCTGTTTCATTCAATTCAGTGACAAGACCTGCATCGATATAACAGATTTGAGGATGATAACCTTCATGGTATAATCTGATCAATTCATCATTCAAATCTTGGGAATCATTTTGAATAGATTTCATATGATCAACAATCTTATTCAATTCTTCTTGGCTAGCTTCAAGAGGTTTATGATTACGATCTGCTTTATAAAATTTGATGATGATGTTTCCAGGATGTAAATCAGCATGGATAAAATTATCGAGGATCAACATCTGTAAAAATGAGTCCATAACTCTATCACTCATCTCTTTAAGAGGAGGATTTGCCTGTTTGAGAGAAGCCAATTTCAAGAATTTGGAAATTGAAATTCCATCTATGAATTCTTCAACTAAAACTTCACGGCCACTGAATTGAGTCAAAGGTTTGGGGAAATGAATGTCATGTTTATCTTTGTAATTGTGTTCAAATTTTTGAAGGTTTGCACCTTCGATGCGTAAATCTAACTGTAATCTCATCAATAGGCTGAACTGTTCAACCTCTTGAGGTAAAGATAACCATTCCATGGTAGGTATGAAATCGATCAAATTTGCAAAAAATTTCATGATACGGAGATCTCTTTCAATTTTAATTTCAACGTTTGGATGAAGTACTTTGATGGCAACCCAACCTTCAGGAGCATCTTTGACCACATTTTTGTTCATCTTGGCTTTATAGACTTGGGCAATGGCTCCAACTCCAAGAGGTTTTTCTATAAAAATTTCGAATAAAGAGCCAAAATCTGAAACCCCAAAAGTTTTGCAAATGATCTTGCGAGTTTGTGCAATTGAATGAGCTTTTGCATTTGAATGCAAATTACTCAATTCTTTACACATTTGATCTGGGAAAATGTCTGTTCTTGAAGCTGCCCATTGTCCTAATTTTATAAAAGACAGACCTCCCCATTCTACGGCATGTCTAAGTACTTTATACCAAATAATTGCTCCCAATCGTTCCTTGTTATTTTTCATATCTCGTCTTCCAAAGAATGAAAGAGGATATAAACAGAAAACAGGAAGAAATATGATACTGATTTCAACAAATCGACCAACTGTGATAATATTTTCCCAAATGTAATCGACAAAGAAATATTTCAATTTATAGATAAATCCAAATCTAGTGTTGAGTTTGGCCTGTTTAAGTCTTTCATTTTCTTGTTCAAGTTCTCTTTGAGATGTTTCAAAAAGTCCCAATTCAAAAGTTTCAGCCTTTGGATCTGGTTCTAAATAATTTTTATTCGAAAGCAATGATTTATCTCTAAATGTAGACGCTCTGAGACTGTTATTGAGTAAATTATCATTTGAGACAGCACATAAAGTACCAAGAGCCAAACCTGAACCAAGTAGAAATTTCTTTGTATGAGGTTTCAGAAATTGTCTAAACGTTAATCTATTCAAATTTCTAAACATTTTCAATGGTTGATAAACCTTTTAGTAGGTTTATCCAATTGAATTTTAGCAAGTTGAAATGATTAATTGAGAAAATTGCTAAAAAATGGGGAAATTTTTAAAGACAATTTTCAAGAAAATCAAAACTTGCAAAGAGTTTAGAACTTTAAAGTAAAAATTGATGAGAAGAATGAGATTGATAAAATGATAATAATGAAGTAATCAATCAACTTTATAATAATAAATCTATATGAAAACCTTAACTGTTCAAATGATTGATTGAATGAAAAATTCTAGTTTCTTTCATTCGTATCTTTGAATTACAACTTACAAACGATTGTAAATCAAAAGCTTATCTCTTATTAAGTTTATTTCTATGCAGAACTTTTAAACGTATAGCGAAGAAAAAAGAAGAATTATTTCAAAAGTATCACATTCTGATTATTCAAAAAAAGATGATTCTGAAAGAGATAATATGGAATTGTCAAATGACAGAACTCTACGACGAAGTACATCAAGATGTTAATTCAACATGAGTCTAATGAGGAAATGATAAAAAATGAAAAAATCAACCATCCATGACTATAATTTACATTTGTTCATCTTTGATCACATCGATCAACCAATCTAAACCTTCTGTTAAACCTTCTCCTTTTATAGCACTTGAAGCCACAATACTCCAACTTCTATCTTTCAAATCTACCAAATTCAACAGTTTACTAACTTCTGCAGCTGTCATGGCTCCTGGTTGATCTTGTTTATTTGCAAATACCAAAAGTGCACTTTCACTCAATTCTTCTTCTTTTAACATCATATGTAATTCTTTCTTAGCCACATCGGCTCTTTCTTTATCTGTAGAATCCACAACAAATATAACTGCCAGAGTATTGGCATAATAACATCTCCAATATGGTCTTATAGATGTTTGTCCTCCTAAATCCCACATGTTTATCGATATATTTTTATATTGCATCGTTTCTACATTGAACCCAATCGTTGGTTTTGTCTTCACTATTTCTCCCATTTGTAACTTATAGAGAATAGTGGTTTTCCCCGCTCCATCAAGTCCTAAGATTAAAATACGAATCTCCTTGTTAAGACCCCAAAGACGTCCAAATATATTACTAAAAACGTTCCCCATCCTTCTTCTTACTAATGTCTGCTGTCTTTTTCGATCTTTTTGAGTGGTTTTTTTTTTTTTAAATGCGAAATTCTTTTTTTTTCCTTCATTTTTTTAATCTTTTTTATTTTTCACTATGTAGAAAATTGGGGGTTAGTTCAAGAAGAAGGTCTGCTGCTGACACGGTTAAAGATTGTTTTGATCATTTCATTTCCTAATTTGTTGGCTTCTGGAAACATTGGAGCGAAAAATTTCTGAGTTTTCTCGAATTCTAACTTGTACAAATTATAATCACCGAATTCTACAATATTTGACCATTGACGAGCCAGTATGGTGAATTCTAAATCATCTTGACGGAAAATAGAGTTATCCACTGCCACTTCAAGACATTCTTCAAGAAGACCTGGTGTACAAAACAAATACTCGGTAACTCCCAAAAATATCCGGAAAAGAGGAGTTGAACAAATCATATGGTCATAAGGTACTATCCCCAATTTACTCCAACTATCAACTATCCCCAAAAGGGATAAATGACTATTGGGTTGTTTTCCCTCCGGTGGAACTTTACTCAAGCTAAACTGTTGGAGTAAATCATCATCCAACAACAATTCATGGTCCTCCAGAAGTTGTCCAAAGACTTTTGATTTGGCTTTTAAAACTCTCTCTCGAAGTTCCTGTTTACGTCCTTGAATCATGAGTGTGAATAATTCTGTCACACTGGTCGCATATTGTAAAATTTGTTCATGAGCACTTGGATTGGTGATTGCCAATCCTGCATAGACATGCCATTTGTTGGAATAAATCCGTAATGAAATGTTAATCTTGGCATTTTCAATTCCTCCTATCCATTTTGTGTTTTGCCATGGATATTCACTGACTGAACTCCACAGTACTCCCATACTTAAAAAAGCAGCATGTGTCAACAGTTGTGTGTCAGCTGTAATCTTGTCGTGTTCTTTAGCACTTAAAATGACTTCTTTAGAGTTTAGACAAGACAAGAGCAGTCTGACGAATTGAAAGCTTTCATCTTTGGCACGATGTTGAATCAAGACTAAGGGTTGTCCTGTGGTGTTAACTTTTGGTCCATGGAGTGAATGAACACTTATGATTTCAACATCTTTTGGTAAATGTTTCTCAAATGCTTGAATTTCAGGTTCTTTACATGAAGTCTGTCCACCCACGATGGCTCCCATTTTGGTGGAAGGACCATAAATTGACACGATTTTGTCAATATTCTCAGCTTCAACACTATAAATGATGTAGTCTGAACTTCTAGAAACTAAATGTCCATTTGCCATCACTGTAAAAGGTTCATCTTTGTACTTTTCGACCAAAGTTTCAAACATTTCTTCGCGATCACATCCACAAACATTCCAGCCTGCTTCACCGAATCTTTTCAGATATAAAAGACCCATATCACCTAAACCGATGATTCCAATCTTTTTATCACGTTTGAGTCCAGAAATCCACTTGGAATCATCATGTTCTGACATTTCACTGTTCAACGTTTGTGACTAACGAAAGAGCATTTTATTAATTTTTATCAAGTTTTTGGAAATGAGCATTTTATCAATTAAAAGGGGGTTACAAGTTGTAATGGTCAAAAGGTTCTAATTTGAGTCCTTTATTGTCTTGCTGAAGGTCTAACCAAGTGACATTTGGAATCTTGTCAGGCACACATTCTTCATGACATAATAAACAAATTGCATCATAACCCCCTGCACCGGGTACAACACCCCCTAAACAGCCTTTAAAAGATGCAGAACAGTTGTTGAGTAATTTTGTTTGGGTAAATGGTTCAATTTCTGCTGTTGTTTCATGAGTGAGTTGTCTGAGATGAGTTCTGATCACTTTAAAAGCATCTAGACAGTCCAAAAGTAATTTGTTTTCATGTTTGAACGAGGCAAATGATGCCATAGACGTCAATTCCACAGCTGTATGGGTTTTCAAAGTTTGTAATAATTTGTCATAAGCTTCTGGGTCTTTTTCATGGAGATTGTTCAACAGTTCAATGGCTCTTATCAAAGAATTGTTAGCATTGTCAAGATTAGTAAAAAGTTCCAGTGCCTTTTCAGGATTATTCTTCTTCCAATTCAACACTTTGGTCACCAACTTAGGGGTATTTGAACCTCCGGCAACATCACCCATCAACAATCTGGTCTTCGGAGGAAGAGTGCAGGTATGATGAGTGAACTTCCATTGTGAATTGGCAACGTCAGCCACTTTGCTGAAATCACCAGCAACGATTTCATCAATCACTTTTGGATCAAACCTTTGATAAACTATGGATCCGAAAGTGGCACTTGCTACGTCGAATCCAGAACCAATTTTCTTTTGAGCATGACAATGTGCTATCTGGGCAAGGTTGTGGACTTTAAGTCTGTCATTTTCGAGGTCTAGCAGTTGAAATTGACTGAGTAATGCAGCTGTTAAGACGGTGACCAAACCTGCACTGGATCCAAGACCAGTTTTGGCAATTTCCTCTATGGGAGAGTTATGGAAGAGAAAATTTTTGTGGTTATTTGACTTTGGAACAGTATTTTGTTGGGAATGGTATTCTGGATCAGAATAAATGGTTATTTTAACCGCCCTTTGGGGTGAAGATTGTATGTACAGGTAGACGGTTTTGAGAGTACTTTCGATGAAAGGGTTATTTTTGTTGGAAGTTTCTTCGATAGAGACATTTTGTGAGTCGAAAACAACGTTATAGACCCATTTACCTTGGAATTGAGGTGATAAAACTTGGATAGAATCGGTGTCTGAAGGTTCAGAAGTGACAGTGGCATGCATTCTACTTGAGAGAGCAACGACGAAAGAGACATAGTCAGGGAAAAGAACGAGGTATCCTCCGGCCAATAACAGTTTTCCGGGGGCACTGAACAGGGACATGGTGAGAATTGGACAAGTGAATGAAGTTGTTGGAATTGAAATGGATGAAAAATTGGAAAAAGCTAAAATAAAAATGAAAAAAAAAAAAATTGAAAATTGAAAATAGAAAAAAAAATTGAAAATTGAAAATAAAATTGAAAATAAAATTGAAAATAGAATAAAAATAAGAATAAAAATGAAATAAAAATGAAATAAAAATGAGTGAAAAATTGAAAATGAAACTCAAAAAAAAATAAAAAAAAAACATTTCACTTTAACATCAAATTGCTTTACGATGAAAGTATCAAATATCATTACATCAATCTGGTTTGCCAATTTAGCCATGTCCAAAAACGTCGTTGATCTCGGTTCAAGAAAACTTGACAAAAGAGAAGCAGACCTGAAACGTATTGTAGGTTCTACAGATTTTCGTATTTCGGAAGAGGATTTGAACAATCTTTTAAATCCACTCGACAAAAGATCTGCTCCTAATATTCAAATCGTACAAGGAAGTGTGGAAGAAATCAATGCTAAACAACGTCTGTTTGAAATGGGACAAGAAGTTCCCATTGAAAAAGTTGAAAACAATGATGAGTTCCATATAATGGGAGGAGATGTTTCAACCACCACATTGGGAAATGCCATACTTACCAATACAGTAGCACGTATTTTTGCTGGTTATACGAGATCAAGTGCTAAACTTGATGCCATTTTGAATGATCCCAATGAAAAATTGATCATTTTCATGCCGACCGATGAATCTGTAGCTTCCATGTCTTTAAAACCATGGCAATTTCCTCAAATAGTTGAAGGATACAACGAAGATGAGATTGCAGAACTGAATATCGTCACTTTTGTGAAATCTCATATAGTCAAGTCCGCTCTTGATCTTGATTTCGGCGACCAAGTTAATCTCGAAACTTTAAACGGTAAGAATCTCGTCTTGAGTAAAACTGGTGATGAGTTTGTACTTCAATTAGAAGGTTTAAAAATTGGAGTCAATGATGTTCAAGTGGTGGACAATGGGGTTTTGTTTATTGTTGATCATGTCCTTGAATGGCCTGGAGCTTGAAAGGGATGTTTTATATTATGTTTAGTCTTGTTATTTATGATTTGTTTCCATCTCTTGAATTTTTCAAACCTCATCGCATGAAAATTTTTTAAAAAATGTCAAATTTTCTTCAAAACGATCAAAAGTTGAACTTTGAAAACAGTTGAATAGATTCTGAAAAGAGATATTTTCAGGTAATCAGAGTTGTGGAATATGACAGAGCCGGTTCAAAAGGTTAGTAAATTAGAGAATTTGGAGAGAGTGTACTAATTTTATAGAAAAGAAAGACCCAAAACTTGACAGTGTCTATATGCATACCATCATCAATAGTTTGGCAATGTACAAGCCATGAACAAAAAATACAATGTGTTTATCAAGTTGCAAGATCATTGTGTTGTTACAATGTAAGTGAAGTTGTTATTTTGGACATGGGACCACAAATTGTAGAAGAATCAACCGATAAAAAGAAGATCAAATTCGATGAACCAAAACCTGATCAAGTTTCAGAGGAAACCATGTTGGTGGCTAGTTTGTTACAATTTTTCATCACACCTCCATATTTGGTGAAATCTTCGTTCACAGAGGCTCAATTGAAGTACTTCGGGAAACTGTACAAGTTACCAAAGATCAGTACTCTTCCATTTATGTTGAACGATAGTGGTAATTATAGAGAAGGACTTTCAGTTGCAAGTAAAAGAAAATTGACCAAATATGTGAATGTGGGACAAGATGAGATGTTGGAGATCACTCAAGAGATCCCTGCTAATGTAAGAGTCACTGTGGACTTGAAAAACAAGAAGATTGTATCTCCAAAAGAGGCCTATGGAGTGACAGGATTTGGACTGAAATTTGGTTATGATGTACGTATTGCCCGTCAAATGACCTCAGTGTTCACAGAGAGTGGTGTACTGGATGGGTACACGAAAACCATATACATTAATTGTGGAGAATTCTTCACCAATCAAGTTGAATCTGCAGATGCAGTCGTGATACCCAAAGATTGGACGGTGACCAAACAAGACAAAGTACTTTTACTATTTGGAGAATATCATAGACTACAGAAGGTATTCAGAAAGGAGTCCATTGGTCTAGACAGTTTCAAACAGATGTGCGATTACGAAATGGACATTGTCGATGGATGTCGGGTCGAAGATGCCGTACTCATTGGCCTCACAAAAGTGTATAATCTAGTTTGAATCGAGTTTATCTTGTTCACCTTTGATCTCTTGTTCCAAGGCTTGGATCTTTTCGGCAAGGGCCAGCTTCTTCTTTTCGGCTTTCTCGACATTGGCCTTGGTCAGTTCTTCTTGTTTCGATTTGAACTCTTCCAATTTGGCAAACAACAGTTTCTTGGTATCTTCAACGTCTTCTTGGTTTGTTGGTAAAGAGATACTCAATTCACTCAACAAGAAAATGATTCCCGGTTCAACACTGAATTTGGAGTTCTTGGATTTCTTACCCTTCTTCTTGGTGGAAGTGGATTTGAAGAAATTTTCCGGTTCTTTCTTGATGATTTGGGCATTTTCAGGTAATTCCACGGTTCTTTTGGTGGTGGAAGAAACTGAATTGGTCTTGACCGGTAAGATTTGAGCCTGAGGTTTTTGGAAATCTGGCTCAAAATGTTGTAACAAGTTATAAACGTTGTCAATCTCGGTGGTAAAAGCTGGGATTTTGGCAGCAGACACAACAGATTCGGATTCTTTTTCTAACTCCTGTTTTTGCTTGGTCAATTGATAAACTTTTTCACGTTCTGCACGCTTGGCTTTTTCCTCCTCCATCAATTTTTTGAAGTTGGCAAATTCTTGATCAAATTCTGCATAAATCAGTTTCATCTCTTTGTACAAAGAATCTTTCTCCTTTGTCAATTCTTGTCTCTTGTTGAAGATGGTATTTCTCTTAAAAGACACAGATTGGTTGTCGGAAGAGATCTTGTCCAATTTGGCAGCGATTTCGTCGTATTTGGCACTCAATTCACGGCTTTGAAATTTGGACAACTTATTTTTGAGCTCGCCAATTTTCAGCTTGTCTTGATCGATCAGTTCTTGTTGGATGGCAACAGAACCGAACTCTTTCTTCAACTTTCTCAAGTTGGTCATCTCCTTCACGGCTTTACGTTCTTCCACAATTTTCAAATCTCCGGCATCGACCATGGCATCCAATTGGGCAATTTTTTTATCGATCTCTTCGGTGGATTTAAAAGAGTGTTTAGAAGTCAAAGAATTCAACTCTCCAATCTTACGTTTAAGAGTCAGATCCAACTGAGAGATTTCTCTTTGAATGGGTTCTCTGTTTTTCTTAATTTCCGCTTGTTGCTTGACAACCAGAGATAATTCTTGTTGAAGAGTCTTACGTTCGTCCAGAACGGCTTGAGGAAGTTTAGCCAGATTTAATTGCAGAGTTAACTTGGAAATCTCGGCATCTTTAGCCTTGATCTGAGAACGAATGGCTTCTACCTTCTCATCACGGACTTTGTTGTCCGGCTTTTTAATAAACTTCCGTGGTGCTTCCATTTTAAAACGTTGAACGATGAACGACGAAAAATCGAATCGAAATCGAAAAATGAAAAATGAAAAATGAAAAATGAAAAATGAAAAATGAAAAATTCAAAGTTGAAAACTGAAAAATGGAAAATTTTATGCACGTCTCGATCGAGGCGGTGAGGTGATGTGGTATTTAATAGATGATGCATGAAAAGAGGTGCAGGTGCAGGAGATGAGAGGGTGCAAAAGGGGACAATAAGGGGTATATAGATGTTGTGAAGTGTGTTTTTTTGAAGCATTGTTTAAACGAAATGAAGGTCGTGTAGACAGATGTATCTTTAAAAGGGATAAGTATTACGTAATCGAGTGAGTGATCAGTTTGGCAGAGTATTTTGTATGATCTGTTTGTTTAATTTCTTTGAAACTTCTTTAAATGTTTAAATGGATCATGTTTGAATGAGATGATGTATCAAGACAGTTTTGGTTACACAGAACAACATAATCGTTCATCTTCATTTTTATCATTTTGATTTTTCATTATCATTTTTCATTATAATTTTTCATTATCAATTTTCGATTTTCGATTTTCAATTTTCAATTTTCAATTTTCAATTTTCAATTTTCAATTTTAGTTTTTAGTTTTCAGTTTTTAGTTTTCAGTTTTCACTCTTTAAACGCCATGTCCTATCACGAATTAGTTAAAAACCTTAGCAAAGAAGACATTTTGACCAAATTTCCAGATGTCGTTCCTATGTCCCGTATTTCAGGATCCAAAACTCTGTCATCGTCAAACTCTTCTGAATCATTTTTCGATGGGCACGATGAAGAACAGATTAGACTTATGGATGAAAATTGTATAGTATTGGATTATAACGATGAACCTGTTGGAGCAGGAACCAAGAAAGTTTGCCATATTCTTCCAAATATCGAAAAGGGCCTTTTACATAGACTGTTCAGTGTTTTCCTCTTCAACGATAAAGATGAACTCCTTTTACAACAACGTTCCACAGAAAAGATTACGTTCCCAGGAATGTGGACCAATACATGTTGTTCACATCCTCTATGCATGCCTTCTGAATTGGACGGTATAGATGGTGCCAAAAGAGCTGCAATCCGTAAATTAGACCATGAATTGGGTATTAAACCAGAATTTTTGGACTTTGACAAGTTTAAATTTTTGACCCGTATTCATTATATGGCTCCAAATGGTGATGATACTTGGGGGGAACATGAAATCGACTACATTCTCATCATAAAGACAAAGCCAAACCTCGATCTGTTGAACTTTAACGAAGTCAAAGATGTCAAATACGTCTCTCAATCCGAACTCAAACAAATGTTCAAAGATCCAAATTTGATCTTCACTCCATGGTTCAAATTGATCTGTGAAAACTACTTATTCAAATGGTGGGATAGCTTAGACAATTTGGACGGGTTTGTTCAACAAGACATTCAAAGATTGTTGTAATATATTTAATTAAAGACCTTTCCAGAACAACGTAGTGGTGGTTGTAAATTCAGCTTTGGCATATTGCTCCAGTTGACTCGAATCTCCTGCTAAAACAGTGTAAGTATCAGCTTCACTGATCCATGAATTCCTCTCTTCATCCCAAAACGATGTAGCATATTTCAATGGAACTGTCACACTCACCGTCTTGGTCTCTCCTGGTTCCAAGTACACTTTGGCAAAATCTTTTAACTCTTTGACAGGTCTCTTGATAGTAGGATGTTGTTGCTGGATATAGAACTGTACTGTTTCTGCTCCATACACTTTCCCTGTATTGGTCACTTTTACGGAAAACGTGTAGACGTCTGCCTCAAGGGTAATGTCTAGGTTTTCAATTGTGAAACTCGTATACGATAATCCATGACCAAACGGGAACAAAACTTCTTTGCCAATCTTCTCATAGTACCTATAACCGACATAAACACCTTCTCCGTAATAAACTTTACCTCTTTCTGCTCCAAAGTTGAGATAAGATGGAGTGTCTTGGATCTTGCGAGGGAATGACAAGGGCAATTTCCCACTGGCATTTTGGTCTCCAAAGAGCACATCGGCCAAACCATGACCAGTTTCATTACCTCCATAAGACATATGAACCAATGAATGCAGATCTTGAACCCACAGACTCATATCAACCGGTGCCCCAGTCTGGATCACCACTACTGTTCTAGGATTGGCCTTCAATATGGCTGCAATCATTTCGTCGTTGTAAGGAGGAAGACTCATATTTGGACGATCAGAACCTTCAGATTCCCATTCTTTGTTCAACCCAGCCACCACAATCAGCTGGTCAACAGATTTCAGCAGTTCAACTGCTCTTTGGATCAGCTCTTCTGGAGTGATGTCCAATATACCTCCACAGATCAAACCCCCACCTCCACCAATGCCAGGACCATCATGAACCAAAGATGAAGTCTTTGACGATCCAAACTCGATGAAATACTTATAACTCCTTCCAGCCTCTGCCACAAATGGAACCCGAACCTCTGAGGCCCCCATTCCGTAGAAAGCAGTACCATGATGCTGGTCTGTGGCATTATCCACCACCAATTGATCATCGATGTATAATTTGGCAGTTCCAAAGACAGCCACACCTAGCAAATAAGTTCCTGTTTGTTTGGGAGTCCAAGTAGATTCAATATCTGCCCAGAATAGAGCCCTGTCTGGTAACAAATCGTTGAAGTAATCGTTCATACGGAAGTATCCAATGTCATCCATGACCAATTCATCAACCAATTCCCTATTGGTATCTCCTCTTGGATGCTTGTAAATCTTGATAGAGGCCCCAACATTACCATCTGGAAGAGTCAAAGTGTCTCCTAAAGTGGGTAAGAACTTGAAAGAATAAGCTCCAGGCTCATAAGTCACTCGATCGATGCCAACTTTCTCCTCAATGGCTGCCAAAGGACTCACTTTGTAATAAGGACTGCACAACGAAGATCCACCTCCTGCATAGGCAGTGTAATGAGAATTGAACCCGATGACTGCAGTGGTTTTGTCTTTCTTTAAAGGTAACACTTTTAAGTCGTTTTTCAACAATGTGACACCTTCACCGACCAACTGACGGAGAAATTTCTCATCTTGGGCATATTCTCTCATTTCTTCTTGTTTCTTCTCCGGGATACCTGAAAGTTCTGTGTCATTAATGAGTTGTAAAACAGCTCTACAACGATCATCTACTTGATGTCCAAGAACTTTTTTGGACCTCAAAGCAGCGGCCAATTTCGTCTTTCTGTAAACACTTGGACCTGGCAGTTCCAAATCTAACCCTGCTTTGATGGCATCGGAAGTGGAATAAGTTCCTTGCCAATCAGAAATGATCAAACCTTTCCATTCCCATTCTTTTCTCAAAATGTCGAGTAATTCCGGATTTTCAGAACAGTGAATTCCATTCACCTTGTTATAAGAAGTCATGATTGATAAAGGTTTAGAATCTCTGATTGCCAATTGGAAAGGCATCAAATAGATTTCTCTCAATGCCCTATCTGATAAGACACTATCGGCAGAATTACGTTCGTGCTCTTGATCGTTACAAACGTAATGTTTCAACGAACACAGGACTCCTGATTCTTGAACTCCATTGATGTAATGACCGGCCAACAATCCACTTAAAACAGGATCTTCCGAAAAAGATTCAAAAGTACGGCCACCTAAAGGAGATCTCAGCATGTTCACAGTAGGACCGAGTAACAATCTAGCACCTTTCAACTTACATTCTTCACTCAACAATTCTCCAACTTTGTACAATAAGTCTTTATTCCAAGTGGCAGCGAGACCTGTGGCAGCAGGGAAACAAGTGGTTTTAGTACTGTTGAAATGACGTTGACCACGGACTCCATTGGGACCATCTGAAAATCTTAGAGCCGGAACATTTAACCGGGGAATTTGAATTGTATGCCACCAATCTTCGGCAGCCAATAAGCTACATTTCTCTTCTTCTGTAAGTTTTGATAAGATATCTTCTACGTCTAACATGTTGATTTTGATAACTGAACCCAATTCTCATTTTTCCGTCGATCTCCCCACCTTTTAGGGCTGTGGATAAAATGTGGGGATCCATTGTCCGGTATTTTCTGCGTGATCGGAAAAATTGTGCATAATTTCATGCATGGTCTTAAATTTAAGGTTCGGATCAATAGCTATTGTTGTAAGATAAACCTTAAAAGGGGATTGATCTTTTCGAACGAGTATGTTTTGATCAACTGATGTCTGATGATATTGTGCTTAATATTTCTGGAAGTCGGTAACAAACATCAAACCATAATTGATCACAGGTATTCAATATATAAAATATAAAACGTAGAATGTAAATCTCCAAATTAAATAAACGGAATTCCACTCATCAACCACTGAATTTTGTTCCATTCAATCTACAAATTCATATCAACGATTGATTGGTTGCTTTACTGCAGCACCATTTTTTAAGGTTTTAAGCATCTTTTAAGCATCTTTTGAGGACCCTTTTTTGGCAGCCTTTTCGGCGCGAATTTTCGGTTATAAATTAAACTTCAATACAAAGCTTTTACGATAAAAATGACAAAGACTGTATTCATTTCAGGAGCTGGTGGTTATATTGCAAACCACATCATCAACCTCTTGTTGAAAAAATCGTATAAAGTTATCGGATCCGTTCAAAAAACTTCTGAAGCCGAACGTTTGGTACATAATTTCAACACCATTTTCAAAGAACCAAAACTTAAATGTTATGTGATTCCAGATGCTGCCAAGGAGAATTGTTTCGATGAAATTTTTCATAAACATCCTGAAATCACTGCTGTATTTCACACTGTTTCTCCGATCAATTTCGAAAAACCAATCAACGTTTTAGAATCTTTTGTCGAGCCTGCTAAAAAATGTGCTCTCAACGTTTTAAATGCAGTTGATAAAGAAGGTCCAAACGTTGAAAAATTGATCCATACCTCATCAATGGCTGCTATGTCCGATCCTTTAGGAGTTTTGGGAAACGTTGTTCTTACAGAGAAATCTTGGAATCCATTGACTTATGAACAAGTCGTTCTGTTAGAGGCTAAATTTGTCAATGACATAAGATCCGGATTTATGAGTTATATGTTTTCGAAGACTGAGGCAGAAAAGGCAGTTTGGAATTTCATGAATGAGAAACAAAGACATTTTACATTGACAACGGTGAATCCACCAGTTGCATTGGGCCCTCAATTATTCGATGAAAACCTGTTAAAATTGAACGAATCTGTCACTTTGATCTCTGGATTACTCCAAACGACTCCAGAACAGGACGATGAAGATTTTAGTTTCACAAGTTTTTATGCAGACGTTAGGGATACCGCTTCATTACATTTAGCCGCTTTAGAAAAAGATCTCAGAGGCAATAGACTCAATTTGGTAAGTGAAACTTTCACAAGACAACGGCTCTTAAACATTCTTAATGAAAATTTGCCCCAATTAAAGGGCAAGATCGCCAAGGGCAAACCGGAGAAAGATGCCGAATACCTTTCCCAATATGCCAGAAAATACGATTTTTCTGAAACAGGACGTCTCACTGGAATCACAAACTTGATCCCTTTGGAAAAATCAGTCATTGAAACTCTGACCCAAATCATCAACCAATCCAAAGCTGCCTCATCATAAACCCCCTTTTGCGCGCTAGCCGAGGGCAAATTTTTCAGTTTTCTTTCAATTTTTTTTGCGCGATACCGCTGAAAAATGCCGATAAGAATTTCTTATCAATTTGCATATAAAAGGAAAGGAGCGGACTTAAAGTTTTGAAAAAAAACCATGAGTTATACCGCCAGTCAAGAGGCAATCCTTACAAAGGCATTTGCCAAATTTGATGCCAGTTTCCAAGACCAACTGAAATACGAAGCCGAATGGCTCCCTAAATTGGAGAAATATCGGGCCGATTTAGCTGCTGGACAACCGGCCGATTTGAAAATTGCGCCGGAATTTTTACCGGCCGATTTGGACTCGGTTGTAGATGGGTTTGAAGTTTTGAAGAAATCTGGAGCACTTTCTGAGTCTGAATGGCTGATCACTGAATTGCCAGCCACAAAATTATTGGCCAAAATCGCTTCGAAAGAATTGACTTCTGTACAAGTTTTCCAACTGTATGCCCATCGTTGTGTCATTGCAAATCAATTGACCAATTTTGCTTTACAAATCTTCTTGAATGAAGGTTTAGAGAGAGCCAAGTTTTTGGATGAATACCTTGAGAAGAACGGAAAAACAATTGGTCCTCTTCATGGATTACCACTCTCAATCAAAGAACATATCGCTTATAAGGGGAAAATCTCTCATCAATCGTTTGTCTCTGCCATTGACAACGTTCCAGAAGAAAGTGCTTTCATTTTAGAACATTTCGAAGAATTAGGAGTCATCTACTACGTTAGAACTTCTCAACCGCAAACAATCATGCATTTAGATACCGATAACAACTTCATTGGACGTTCCCGTAATCCTCATAATTTGGGATTATCTCCAGGTGGATCTTCTGGAGGTGAAGGTGCATGTGTTGCCTTGGGAGGTTCTCCTGTTGGTATTGGTAGTGACATTGGAGGTTCTATCCGTGGACCTGCTCTGTTCTGTGGATGTTGGGGTTTAAAACCAACTTCTAGAAGATGTACAGGTAACAGAGCTCAAGTCACCAGTGGTAACGAGAGTGTTGTTCCAACTTTGGGTCCTTTGGCTCGTCATATCGATGACATTGACTTGTTCATGGACACTTTTATCAACGTTGGTAAACCATGGGAAAGAGATTCTTGGGCTTTACCAATCGAATGGAAGAAATTGGACAAACCGAAAAAGTTCAAAGTTGGAATTTTATACGACGATTTAGTCGTGAAACCTTTCCCGCCAGTTGAAAGAGGTTTGAAATACGTTGCTGAGAAATTGGAGGCCGCAGGTATCGAAGTTGTGGAATTTAAACCACACAAGACCAAAGAATTGTACGACTTGGTCCATAAATTTTACACCTTGGACGGGAATGAGGCCAAGAGAGCCATTTTGGGTAAATCTGGAGAACCATTATTGCCATTGACTAAATGGTACTTGAGTTTTGGAGACGGTGATAAGAAATGGAGCCATTATGAAACACATAAGATGATAGTGGAGCGTGATATTCTGAGAGAAGAGTATTTGAAATTGATGAACGACCAAGGTTTGGATTTCATCATTTCTCCAGCTTCTTACAACGTTGCTTCATTACCAGCTAAGGTGTTCTATTGGGGTTATACATCTCTTTGGAACGTGTTGGATATGCCAACTTTGACCTTCCCAACAGGTTTGAAACAAGATCCAGAAGTTGATGTTGCCATTCCAAAGAGTTACGAGGCTAGAAACGAATTAGAAGCTTTGGAATTACCTAACTACGAGGATCCATCTTTGTTCAAAGGTGCCCCAATTGGATTACAATTGACTGGTAGAAGATATAGAGATGAAGAAGTTGTTGCTGCTGGAAAGCTTATTGGAGAGATTCTTAACGTTTAATAATTATAAAGAAAAAAAAACAGTGATTTGCGATTTTGATTGTTTTCTTGCATATACTCCTGCGTCGAACCGTGCAGGTGCATGAAGACAGCTCTTTAATAAATCAGCTAATATTCGATATGAACAATCCAATTTTTTCACTAAATACCATCTCCTATACCATCTCAAAACCCTTCAGACAATATATAGTTCGATATACAACTTCTTGACCCAAATTCTATCCACCCCTTCATGCACCTTTATGCATGGTGCGCACTCAATTCTATTTTTAGACCCGGGTAACGAAAAGATTTTTGAAAAAAACAAACACAAAAACAAATCATAATCATACTACAAAATGTTGTACAAACAAGTCTTGATTGCTATATTGGCAGCTACAGGTGTCAGTGCTACAGCCTCAGTAAGTACCTGATGATATATATTGCAAGATTCTTTCTAACACAATAGCTCGGTTTCAATCTCGGTGTTGAAAACAACGATGGAAGTTGTAAAGCTTCTTCTGATTATGAATCAGATTTGGAAACGATCTCGTCTTATGCCACAGCTGTTAAGACTTATGCAGTTTCGGACTGTAACACTTTACAAATCTTGGGTCCTGTAGTGGAAGACAAAGGTTTCACAATCTCTTTAGGTGTTTGGCCAACCGATGATACCCATTTCACTGCCGAGAAAGAAGCTCTTCAGAGTTATTTACCAAATATTTCCAAAAGTACCATTTCTGAAATCACTGTTGGATCAGAAGCTTTATACAGAGGTGATTTGACTGGATCGGAATTGGCTTCTCTGATCAGTGAAGTGAAAGAATTACTCGCCGATATCAACGATAAAAATGGTGACAGTTACGGCGATATTCCAGTTGGATTTGTAGATTCTTGGAATACCATTGTCGACGGAGGAGCTCAATCTGCTATTGAAGCTTCTGATTTCGTCTTTGCCAATGCATTTTCTTATTGGCAAGGTCAAACGTTGAAAAATGCAACTTTTTCCTTCTTCGATGACATCATGCAAGCTTTACAAACGATTCAAACTACAAAGGGTTCCACGGACATCAAGTTTGCTGTTGGAGAGACAGGATGGCCAAGTGAAGGAACCTCATATGAGAGTGCTGAACCTGGAGTGTCCAATGCCGAACATTTTTGGACAGATGCCGTTTGTGCCATGCGTGGTTGGGGGGTTGATACTTATGTGTTTGAGGCATTTGATGAGGATTGGAAACCAGATTCTTCTGGAACTGCAGACGTGGAGAAACATTGGGGGGTCTGGGACAGTTCTAGAACTTTGAAATACAAGTTATCCTGCTGAATTATATAGCATTTATTTGAAATATCATGTCTTTTGTATCACCTGTTGGGCAGTTTGCCAACTTAGCCAATCAGATGCAGTGTTGGGTACAAGACCCATCTTGTTGAGTTTCCAGATCCCAATGGCCATATTACAGAGCCAGGAACCTACAAAGTAGAATTTCATTATGACCACATCTATTTGATCCATCTCCATCATGTCGAAACGACCAATGTTGGCAAAGATCTCTTTTAAAGGAGTTAAAAGAAGGTTCATCGTGGTTATTATAGGGATCAATTGTAAAGAGTTAGGAGCAAAATATGCCATGGCTAAGTTCATAGGGATATTTTTTAGAGGGGCATAACTTAATTCCCAATTTTTCTTACGGCGGAGTTTCTTCATGGAATGATTTGTGGCTTTAGTCTGAGCCTTTGCAAGACCTTCAGGAGCAGGTAATGAGTTTGAACTATATATTAGACATCTATATTTCATAATTTTAAGTACTTACATGACTGGAGGTTGATAATTTGTATCATAAATGTCCATCCAAGAACGATTCATGATGATGAAAGATGAAAAAGTCAAAGAGCAAATTATGAAATTTAATTTTTTTTTTTCATATTAAAAATGAGCATTTTACAACTTTATTGGGGATACCATCCAAGTGGTTGATCAATCTTTCCTAAATTTGAACCTTGCAAACCTTGATTCTTCTCCATTTCTTATACTACCTCCACTCATTCTTTTGAAATTCAAACCTGGAGTTTGTTCTTCCTCCGTGAGCTCAAAACTTTGACGGCTCAACTGCACCGATTCCAATTTCTCCACCAATTCAGAAGCTTCTTCTGGTTTAATACGGGTAAACTTTGTATTTTGATGTTGTTTGAAGTATTGTAAAGAAGCTGCTTTCAATAGTTCGATGACTTGGTTCAATTCAATGAAGGTACTGTTAATTGACAACGCTTGATGTTGTTCATGGACTTTTACCCCTTCGTTCATATTACCAATGATAGATTCCAAATAGTGTACATCGAGATCGAAATTTTGTAATGCTTCAGAGGTGATCAATTCATGTTGTCTCACCAGTTTGAGGAAATGTTCTGCTATCAAATCAAAAGATCTGAATAATAACAATTGTCTGATACTAGTTGGAAGATTGTTGAAATTGGTGTTGAACATCATTTCTAAAAATTCACCAATGTCTTTGATGAATATACTAGGTTCATTTTGGATCGTCTTCGTATCAAAGTTCCATTCTGCAGATTCGATCAATCCCAAGACTTTAGAATCAACCATTTCAAAGATCTTGGATTCAGCACTCTTACGAAGCCTCATAAAATTTGTATAACTCTTTAAAACAATTTGGGTGTGCAAAGTTTTGGAGATGTACTTCTCGAGTTCTTTGACAGAGTTTGAAAAAAACTCCAAATTGATCAAATTCTGGGCTATTTCTTCCTTGATTGTAGAATCGAGTTTTGTAGTCAAATATTGGATGACAACATTACTCAAAACCTTGTCCAAAGAATTGGCCAGTATTTTAGCCAATTCAGAGTTTCTATATGTGTAATGTTTCTTCAAGAAGAGAACATGAGACGTGATAAAGTTCCGAAGATGGACACAGGTCATCGGATAGATCGAGGAAAATGGTAATGATTTAGGCATCGACACATCTTGAGTGTCAATTTTATACCATGACAAGGCACAGATCTTGACATAGAGTTGTTTATCATTGAATTGCATCGGTAAAGAGTCATCATTCTCTATGACAGATTTGAAATCAATTTGGAAATTGTCAAAAGTCAATTGTGAAAATTTACGGAATGTTTGTACCAACACTTCATAAATGGGGTCAATATCATGACCATAATGATCTAAACTTAACAGGAACAAACCAATAACGTCTCTGAACTGTTCTAAATCTGACAAGTCTTGGATTTTGTGTAGAAAAGAATTTAAAGGAGAAATCATTTTGTAAATGAGAGATTCATAAAGATCTTTAAGACTTGAATCAGATCTCAATTTAGACCCTGAACGTTGGTTCAACAACGTATCACAAACCAACAACCCTAAAGTACAATGTATAAACTTTGTGAGATGGTCAAAAGATTGGAAAGAAGATCCCAGAGGTAACAAATCTTGGAATAAACGATCTCTTTTATTGAGCCATTCTGCATGAAATCCACTTCTCAAAGTTTCTTCTTCTCCCAAAGTTTCATACACCAATATACCATCGTATAAAGGTCTCAAATCCAACAGATCCAAAGGATCGAAAGAAGATTCAGGTCTCATAGACAATTCTACAGCAGAATTCACTCTAAACCTCTGTAAATCTTTGGTCTGAGACGATAACCACAGATCCACAATTCGTTCCATTTCTCGGACTTGAGAATACCCAATCAGTTCAAAATTACGTTCTACTTGATTACTGAGCCATTTCTTGATATAATTAATGGAATCATCTTTGCACATATTTTTCAAAGTTGGAATTGAGTTGAAAATTCGTCTTGTGAATTCGAAATTATCGAATAATTCATTGCTGAAATGTAAATTGGTCAAATCATCCAACAGTTTTAAAGCATTGTAGAAGTTCTTTTTCTGGATCATTTCCATGATTTTGTTTGTCAATTCTAATACTTGAAGACATGATTGTAAAACATAAATTGTTTCACTAATCTTGTTATGAATCTTCTTATAGTTAAGGGCCAATTTCTTCTTTGAAGCCAATTCTTGACCTGATTTTTGGACATTTCTTTGTATTGACATCACCTGCTGTGAGAGGTCTGTTGATATTACACGGATCTGTTTTACAGTATTGATAGATTTCAGTACATCTTTAGAACTTTGAAATGAAAGTGTTTCCAATTCCATCTCTTTGTTGAACATGGATTCTTCTAAAGAATTGAGTAGATCTTCCAAATTTTCATTTTTGATGGATCTTTTGATCACAGGAGTGAGCTGATCAAGGTACAGATCTGTATTAAGAACAGATCTCACCATTTCAACGTCTTCCATAACACTTGTCATCTCGACCGGTATTTAATCGAAATTCCGCCCGTTTTTTCCAAAAAAATCGGCGCGAGCTCCGCCAAAGTTTGGCCGGAGATGAATCAAGTGTTGATAATAGGCAAGCCCAAGAGTGGTAAATTGACATTTGTGAATGAAATCATTGGGAAAGATCTTGTTCTGGAAGGATTGGAATCACATGCTGGCTTAATAGTGAATAAAATTGAATTCGAAACGAAATATTACAATACCAAGATCGGGATATGGATAGATGAGGTCGATGATATAGTAGACTGGTGTAAAGAGATGAGATCAAAAGAGGCAAAAGAGATATGGTCTGTAGTACAAGGAGTTGTGTATACTTTCGATGTAGGTGTAGAACCATCCCAAATGACAGAAACGGCTGCATGTCTCAATGAACTCTTGGACAGTCATGATTTCCAAGGTTTTAAATTGGCAGTTGGATTTCTGAGACAGAATTCACCATCAGAAGATCAATTGGCAATTTGGGATGATATTTGGTTGGCAAATGGGATAGAGTTTGTATGGTTTGAAGAAAAATCACATTCAGGTATGAGTAGGGGAATAGAGAGGATTAAAGAAGTTTTACAGAGCCATTCGTGGACGGAAATAAATAGACTCCCACTGCCGAATCAAACACTGGATGAAGACAAGGATGAGAGTTTTGATGAGATGTTCACAAGACTTTTAACGGACCATGAAGGAGGTGATGATGATGAATCAAAAAAGATGGATTACGCAGAGATGGTGGCTAGATTGCAAATAGCCAAACTGAGGATAACAGATGTTGCTGATGAAAAAGAGAAAAAAAGAATGGCGAAGGAAGCCATCAGGGATGTGTTGAAGTATTTATGAGATAGTTTCAATTTTTTAAAAAATAAGCACCCATGCTGGGAGTCGAACCCAGAATCTTTTGATTAGAAGTCAAACGCGTTAACCATTACGCTACACGGGCTAAATCTGGGAATTTGAAGTGGTGAATGGAGTATATGGAGAATAGGTAGAGTTGAAAATTGGTGAATCGGGTCATAGATGAGTCAGGTCCCATTGGAACTTTACGAGTATTTGAAAGATGAAATTGAGAAAAGAGAATAGAGAAACAGAAAAACAGAAAAAAGAAAAACAGATGTTTGAAAAAATCCAAACCAAAAATCCAAACTAAAAATCCAAACTAAAAATCCAAATAAAAATCCAAATAAAAATCCAAATAAAAATCCAAATAAAAATCCAAATAAAAATCCAAATAAAAATCCAAATAAAAATCCAAATAAAAATCCAAATAAAAATCCAAACCAAAAATCCAAACTAAAAATCCAAAAAAAATCCAAATAAAAATCCAAATCAAAATCCAAATCAAAAATTAAATGAAAACTAAACGCGTTTGTACGGCATGAGTAATAATAATAAAGAGATCCAAACACCGAAAGGAGATGAATCCAATCCTCGAGAAACACCTCAAACAAACAACATGATAGATACATTACACGAATTACAAATAACAATGGATCAAACATCTTCTCAAAAGTTCATGTCCAAACCTTCAAGAGATCTATCATTACACCAAGAACTTGATCAACTTCGAAAAGTAAATGAAACTTTGACTACTTCTTTACAATCACTTCAAACAAGTGAAACATCTCTCAATAGAATGATAAATCACACAGAACAATCCAATGAATTACTAGATCTATGGATCCAAATACTATCTCAAAATCATCACACATACAATTTGTTAAAAGATCGACAAAATTGGACAGGAAGTTCAGATCATCAACTCATACAAGAAGAAAAATTACAACATTTACATGATTTGGAAACTCAATTACAAGATCTTAAACAGAAACATGAAGATAACAACAAAAAACAAGAAGAAGAAGATCGCCGTCCAACAAGACGTTTCTTCAAAAAGTGATGTATAGTTCATATTTTTTTCTTTAAAAAATGTCGGGTATTACCCAATTAGGAAACCACCTTGAGTGAAATAAAAACGGCCAAGAGCCGCATCGTTAAAAACTCATAATGAACATCACGTTTCATGTCAATGGAGACTTGAATGGTGGATCTTATGAGTCTCATTATCCTGCAGAGGCCCAATATGGTCCTGTTAAAATGGGGAACATAATCTTCCATGGTAAATCTTCCAGATCTTATTATGGTTGCAAACAGTGTAAAGAACGTAAGAAAAAATGTGATGAGACAAAACCTTGTTGTCAACTGTGTATGAAACGGGGAGTCCAATGTGTGTATGCTACAAATGTAGTGAAAAGACGTCCCAATCCTGTCTACAGAAGAGCCAAACTGGCTCTGGCCGTGGCTCTGGCTTCGGGCCCTGGCCGTTCGGAAACTGCGCAGAGTTCAGAACGTCAGAACAATAACCCCCTTCTTCCACAAGATGCCTATTCGGACATCAATTTGTTTCTCCATTCAATGGCAAACTTCTCATATTCTGACTCGGAGAACATTTGTTTCAGATCCATTGTTGAAACTCCCGTTCGTCATTCCCAAGTGTTCGCCATGGATGAATCTCAAATCGTTCAGAACGTTGAAGACAGTAACGATGATGGACTTTTATCACTGTTACTCGAAGTCTTCAAAGATCATAGAGGTGATATCACCGATGAAGAACTCTCAAGATACGTGGCTCCAGGAACCGGAGAACCTTTGGCTTTAAAAGAAGTCTTGAACAACTATTTGAAGAGAAGAGATTTTTCAAAAGTTTATCTCGATGACCTTGACAAATTTTATCTTGAGACTTTCAACACTTTGGTGTGTTCCACGTGTTCTTTTGAATCTGCCAATGAAGTCAGCTTCCTCAAGAGATACCTCCAAAAGGCTTATACGGATGAACTGATGCTTCAGGCTTTGATATGCTACGGTGGATTCTTTTTGACAAACGTCTCTAGTCCACGGTCTCTGCAGGCAATGAAGAAATCTTTGGCCAAGTATTCGTCTAATTTGACTCTATTTTCCAAGAAAAAGAACGAAACAGGTGAGATTGATCCTGTTTTAGTCGAATCAATTGCCTCTGTTTTATGCCTGTACGCCCATATTGGCATCATGTCCGGTAATGTCAGAGAATGGATGCAATACCAAGGAATTTTACGTAATTTCGTCCTCGACGAGTTTGGAGGTATATGTGAATTTGCCGTTTTTCTCAAGAAACATCACCTTGTCTTGGCCAAGACCACCATTTCAAACATCTTTGGTCTCTTATGCCTCTCATTTACACATAGATCGATGGCTTTTGAATTGGCCAAATTTGTAGAGGCCTTGAAAATCAGCCGGTTCAGAGATATAGGGGAATTCGATTCTTTACTCGGATACTGTGGTGGATTGTACGTGCTTGTTCTGCGGATTAGAGAATGTTCAGAACGTTCCGATTTGTCCCAAAATGTTTATGAAGAGATCGAACAACAGTTGGTTGATGAAGAACCACCGACAGATGAGACCGAAGGTCTAGATGACGTTGAACTGGAGTTACATTTAACATTCTTTGAAACGCAACAATTGGCTGCTAGATTGTATTTAAGACTCATGTTTCACCGACTCGATCCTCAAAGTGAGCAAGTTGGAGATATCTTGATTGGGATCATGAGTAACTTACAAATCATGCTCAAGACTCAATTTGAATCTCAATTCACATTGGCATTGATAATGTGCGGTGTGGCAGTGGCATGTGATGAAGACCGTCGTCATTTGAAAAATATCATAGGCCATATTAGATCTCATAATCAATTGGGCAACGTGTTGAGGGGATGTCTTTTTATAGAAGAACTTTGGAAGAAGAAGAAGATGGATCCTACACAAGCTTTTAAACAGACTCTTGATGAACTCAAATGGGAAATCAACCTTTGTTCGTGATATTTAATATTTATAGAAGTCTTCTTAATAAACCTTTGTGCTTTATGAGTACCGGATTGACATGAGTCCAGTCATGTTGGAAAGATATTTGGAAGTCGTCGTTAAGGGCATGGATGAGTTGAGTGGTCATCGCATTGTAAATTGGTCCATCTATCAAGTCATCGAGAACCAACAGATCCAATTGTTCTAAAGCGGTGTTATAAATGAGGCGATGATCTTTGGCTTTGATTGTTTCATCAGCGAGCTTGATAACGGATTCAGAATCACCACTTCTAAATCTTTCTTCGTCATAGACCACTATTCCTTCTTCGGCAAGAACATGTCTTTCAAAGAACAGCTCCGGTAATGGTGCCAAAGTCTTTGCCTTGAGACGATGCTCGGTATCACCAGTACCATAATTCCCATCTGGTGAGATGAAATAATTGGAAGTACCATTTTGATAAGAATGGAGCACTATAGAGTTGTCTTTAGAACCTGCAAAGGCAATATGAGTGTTACGGCCACGGCCAAGAGTCACTTCGTATGCCACTTCTTTACCTGATGGTCTTGTAGAGATGGTCAGAACCAAAGGATATGCATGAGTGATATTTGTCTGTGAGACAAGAGAATCTTCAGCAGAGAGGGAAAACGAATGGTGGGATGAAGAAACAAAAGCTAGATGTTGACGATCACCGTATTCGGCATACGATTGAACATTAGAAGAGTTGAGATTCGTCACCACGTCAGCAATCACATCGATATTGGATCCATTGAAAAGTTCATAGTGCAAAGATCCTTGGACATAGGCATTTTGTGAAGCCACCACGATTTGGTTCAAAGTAGAAGAATAACCACCTCCTCCAATTGAGAACACTTGAGAACTATTTGTAGAATCCGAGGTTATCAAAGAACCAGAACTACACTTCACTTTGTCGGATTCCCAAGTCAAAAGATTAGCCGTGGCAATCCAATTTTCTCCAACTTTATGTTTTGTGGAACCCGAGGGAAGACAGTTGTCCATTTCAATGAGTAAATCTCCTCCATCTTGCCAGAGTAAAGGTAGTAGTGGAGTGAACTCTAATTCAATGGCCCGAACATCGAATGCTCCAGAAGCCACAATGGGTCTCCAAAGAGCCGGAGAAATACCTCCAGTGAAGATGACAGGTTCTGGGGCAGCTACAGCCACTTGATTTCCATTTAAAGACACATGCAGCACTCTACAAGGACCATGACCCAATAACTGATGACCATGACTCAGAAATGAGTTGGTAAACTGATCAAGAACATTCGAATACCAAAACTCTTCAGCAGCATTTCCCGAGATGTAAAGTTCCACTCTGGCTCTTGTCGTGTTGGCAGAAAGTCGTGGTAAAGAGACTCTGAGCTCATTAGACGGAAGATATACCAAAGGAGGTCTATTTGGATCAGGATGAACAAGTGGGACAACTTTATCTGCGGCATCAGAATTACCAAAGAAATGTTTGACAGAACCGGGAGAAGAGAGTTCATCGTCCAAATCTTTGGGTACTATAGAAACATTTGAAGGAGCACTATAATAAGAAGCAGACAAAGTGATGTTGAAAGCCCCTGTAAGTCTTTTTGTGATCAAATTATCCAATTGTACCATAAGTTGACCGGGCTTTCGAAAGAGAGAATTGTACACGGAAACGTCTTTTGAAGAAGAAGACCAGACATCTTTTCCACCTGGTTCAATAGTGGAAGTGCGCCAAAGTGATACATTGTCAAGATAAACATGAGCAAGACGATCATATTGAACTCCTCCCACGGTGGTGTTAAGAGTTAAAACCACCTTGTTAAATTGAATATCTGGAGGAGGCGGATCAAATGGAACAATTGCAGGCTTCCCCCATGAATTTGCAAACAAATGCTGTACCAAAGTATGTTCATATAAAGGAGAACCGAAATCTGGATGTGGTAAAACCACCTCGAAAACTTCTGAAGGTGTCACTGAACTGTTGAAATGATGTAAATATCTCAAAGGATCCACATGGAAATGGGTATTGACAACTTTAAACACCACCTTATAGACAACCAAACATAGAACTAACGATGCAAATACAATTTTTCGAAACTGCAAAGGTCTATCTTTAAAATGAACGGCCAAAGACCTCTTGACAGATACCATCGTTGTGGTCGTTTATAAAATCACAATTACAATTTTTGATTTTGCTTGGCAATTTACAAACGACAGGCCCGGAATTAAAATAGCACTCAGCTAAGCACAAGTACACTTCTTTAAAGTTACCAATTAACAATATGGGGTGAACATGAGCAAAGTATCACTTGCATAATTTGACGTGCATAGATTAACCCGATTAGGAAAAAATAAAATCCTTATCAGTTTTTGCGATAAGGATTTGAAAAAAAAAAATGGGGAAGAGAGTTTGTTTTAACGCAGATGTATGGGGACAGGTCGTAAGAAAACTAAATCGTTTGGGGGATGTTGGTCATGTCGAGAAAGAGGGGTTAAATGTGATGAATCAAGACCTTGTTGTGATAACTGTATAAAGAGATCTATCGATTGTAAAGGTTATGACATAAGGTTATCATGGGACGTTAAAAAGACCGAGAATTTGAGACGTACTAAATTGTACAATCATTTAGAGAACGAGTACTATGTGATTGACGAATTTGAAAGTTTTGTGATGAAATTTGATCAGTTTGTGGAGACCAATTGTTTGAGAAGTTATGTCCAACGTCCATTAACGGTATTTGATAGCCATGATTTGATTCAAGTTTGGAAATTTAAAGTGAAGCCATTATTAAGACTTGAATGGTTGGAACAATATCTCATTTTAAATATGGAAGATCCAATTGTGGCAGCATCGATTTATGCCCTGGCTCTTTATTCGGAAGATCGTGTGTCAGGTGCAGAAATTTATGTCAATATAGTGATGGATCAGTCCATTAAACATGACAATTGGATACATTCAGCTCTTCATCTTTTACTCATCTCTGGATTGTACAAACAATGTACTTTAGACTATTTCGACACCATATCTAAGATCAAAGAATCATCCAATTGTGATAAGATCCATGTCTTGATCGGGTTCTTAGAATCTTTGAAATTGAACGATCCTTCATTGGATGCACCAAAAGATCTAACACTTTGGGGGGTCACACCCAAATTGGCTCAAATTTGGTACAGAATCATAAGTCTCAAGACCAACAAAGAACTTTCATTTTTCCAATTGGAAAACGAATTATGGTTCGATAAGCATCAAATTCTCCCTCTAAAATCAGAACCTAATTATCATTTATCATACCTATGGTATGCTGCAATGTATATCTACTTCATCCGAAAGTTTTACCATGCCAAAAACTCCAGTGCCAGTATCAATTATTTGATCAAAGAGGCACATCCACATCTAATAGCAGTGAACAATGCACTTTGTATTGGAATGCATTGGCCTATTTATGTCCTTGCTCATGCTTCTTGTGACAATTGGACACAATATATAACTACCATCAATAAATTGGTGCTCTAAGACCAACTACGAACAAGTGCAAAACTAAAATTGACGATAACTCCCGCCATTATCAGCATTTTACTCCTCTTTGTCAATCCGAGATAGTCAATTTTGAGCAAGAATAACAGCAATACCCCTAAGAGACTTCCGATTATGATCCCCATCAACAATTCGAAATTGGTATTATGTGATCCAGGGTTCAAATTTTGAAATTCATCGATTTCGTTGTTCACCGTGCTGTCGATCCATCTCTCTTCCAATTGACGGAGTTCTTCAGAACCAATGGAATTTGATCCATAAACGTTCTGGAATTGTCTGCGCATGTCCAGCACGTCTTGCAGAGAAAATCCTTGGGAAAGTAACCTGTCAAATCCACGGGGCAGAGGAGATGTCGTTTGGGATTGTAACCTATTTTCGGCATCTTCTGCTGCTACTTGTTCTTCATTCAATTCATCTCCTACTAGACAGTGGATATATACCCTGACTATTGGATCAGAATTCTGTGTCAATTTGACCAATCTCAATATATCGTTTTCAAAATTGGTCACATTGTTCAACACTTTACCGCTGTAGATCAATTTTAAATGTCTGTTTGAGAGTTGAGATTTCGTTTGACGGATCTGTCCTTTTAGCATAGATGTCGATAACTTTGTGAAATCGTCAACAGGAATCACAAGATCTTCACTATCGTCATTAAACCTTATAATTAATTCATATCGTTGTTCTGGCATCTTGAAGAATATGGTCGTGTTTAAAATCCCAATTTAATTTTTTAGCATCTTAAAGAATATGGTCGTGTTTAAAATCCAATTTAAATTACTGAAATCTTGAAGAGTTTTGGTCGTGCTTAAATTCCAATTTATACCCAAAAGACGTGCACAAAATATCAAAATGAGACTATAATTTGAAAAATTTTCCCAATTTTCAACTCTTTGTGCGGACAACCAGTACTTTTCAACCGTGTTGCCTTCCCCGAGTATCCTGGACTGTCAATTCAAGGTCTGCGGTGGAAGGTGTCAAGTACCTGGAGAGATTAAATTCACACTACGTGCCCATCTTAGTGCCCTTCGGGATCAGTAGTCGCCTCTAATTTTGCAGTTAGTCAGGTGTGGAGTTCCCGAGGGTCGGTAGGTCATACATTTACTTAAATCTGTAAACTTAAATCTATTATAGAACTTGTTAAATTTCTCCAATCCATGCTCTTGCATTCTGGAAGAGTCTAATCCATGGTCCGTAACCTTGTAAATGGTCCAAAGTTCCATCTTTAGGATAGTAAGAATTAGCAGTCAATCTTCCCACTCTTTCTGGATGAGGCATCATTGCTAAGACTCTACCACTCGGTACAGTGACACCAGTGATACCTTCTGGAGATCCATTTGGATTGAATGGGAACTTCTCCGTCACTTGTCCGTAGTTATCGACGTATCTAAATGTAACCTGATCCGGATCAAAAGATGTTGTAAAAGATGCACGTCCTTCTCCGTGCGCCATGGCAATCGGTAAATGGGCTCCTGCCATACCTTTTGTGAAGATGGTGTTGTCAGAAACCGTCAATGTACAAACTCTTGCCTCGTATTGTTCACTGTAGTTACGTTCAAAAGATGGCCAATTCTCGGCTCCAGGAATCAAACTGTGGATCTTACTCAAGAATTGACATCCATTACAGGCTCCAAAGGCAAAAGTGTCGGGACGGTTGAAGAAATTTTTGAACTCCTCACGTGCTCTGTCGTTGTACAAAACAGAAGTTGCCCAACCGTTTCCTGCACCCAACACGTCTCCATATGAGAAACCTCCACAGGCTGCAAGGCCTACGAATTGAGAGAGTGATACATTACCAGAGATGATGTCACTCATGTGCACATCCACAGGTGTAAATCCAGCTTCTTGGAAACACCATGCCATTTCTTGTTGTCCATTGACTCCTTGTTCTCTGAGAATGGCAACTTTTGGTTTGGAACTGAAATTGTTCTCCAAAAGACCGAAATCAAATCTGTAACTAAGACCAGGGTCCTGGTTATCACCAATAGCCTGGAACTCTTGTTCTGCTGAAACCGGATTGTCTCTCAATTTCTGCATCTCAAATGAAGTTCTGCACCAGATCTGTTCGAGTTTTGCTCTGGTGTTAGAGATCACCAAAGAGTCATTTACCTTGATCTTGATCTGTTGGAGGTCGTCAAACACAGGTTTACCCAAAACATGGACTCTGGAACTTGGCAAATGTGATGAAGCAACTTTTTGGAACAGTTCCAAATCAACAGTCTTGATCTGGAAAACGGCACCCAAATCTTCTGAGAACAAAGCTCTTAACAGATCAGTACCCAGAACTTCAACGTCCAAACCACATCTACCGGCAAACAGCATCTCACACAACACAGCTGCTAACCCACCATCACTTCTATCGTGATAGGCCAACACTTCAAAACCGGAATGCAACTCTGCACAGAGATCCAAGAATCCACGCAAGAGTTTGGCATCCACTTCTGGAGCATCGTTACCGAGCTGTTTATACACCTGCAAAAGAGCAGAGGCACCCAAATGACCATTACCGAGATCCACAAATACCAATACGGAATCCTGTCTTGCCAAAGCTGGAGTCCAGGTGTTTCTTGTATCTTTGACAGGAGCAAACAGAGTGATCACCAATGAGACAGGCAGAGTCACAGATTGTTTGTCCCAACCCATCTTCATGGACATGGAATCTTTACCGACAGGAATCGAGATTCCCAATTGTGGACACAAGTCCAAACCAATGGCTTTGACGGCTTCGTACAAAGCAGCACCTTCTCCCGGATGGTTCAGAGCAGCCATCCAATTGGCGGACAACTTGACGCTATCCACAGAGACGATATCACTGGCGACCAAGTTGGTGAGAGCTTCACCGACACACATCTTGGCACTCTGCAGAGCAGAGATCAAAGCAAGACCGGGACGTTCTCCTAAAGCCAAGGCTTCACCTGTGAAGACGACACCTGGACCTAAAGAAGTGGCAGTGACACCTACATCTGCCACTGGAACTTGCCAAGGACCCACAAATTGATCTCTATCGATCAATCCTGTCACGGTACGATCACCGATGGTGATGAGAAACGATTTGGATGCCACTGAAGGGAGTTGTAACACTCTCTCAAGACTCTCACTTACATCTACAGAGGTCAAACATGGTTCTACGAGTTTCGGAACCACAGTGGTGTCGTTTCTGGACATCTTTGGAGGCTTACCGAACAAAATGTCCATGTCCAAATCAATAGGAGTCGTGCCCAACAAAGAATCAGTCAAGACCAATCTCTGTTCACTTGTGGCATGTCCCACCACGGCATAAGGAGCTCTTTCTCTGGCACAAATGGCTTCAAAAACCGGCAAATCTGCCTGAGAAACACCCAACACAAATCTCTCCTGCGATTCGTTACACCAAAGTTCCATTGGACTCATTCCTGGTTCAAGAGACAGGATGTTTCTGAGTTCAAACCTGGCTCCGAGACCGTTATCATGGACCAATTCAGGAAGAGCATTGGACAAACCACCAGCTCCAACGTCATGGATGCATTGGATAGGACTTCTGGATCCCATACCACAACAGGTGTCGATGACCTGTTGCAGTCTTCTTTGCATTTCAGGGTTTCCTCTTTGCACCGAGGCAAAGTCCAAATCTGCAGAAGCTTCTCCCGAGGCCACAGAAGATGCGGCTCCTCCTCCGAGTCCGATCAACATCCCCGGACCTCCCAACACCACAATGGCAGCTCCAGGAGTGATCTTGTAATCAGGTTTCAAAGCCAATTGTGGTCTCACAGATCCCAATCCACCTGCCAACATGATCGGCTTGTGGAATCCACGGATCTCACCTTCAACTTCGAGGGTCAACGTCCGGAAATAACCGGAGATACACGGTCTTCCGAACTCGTTGTTGAACAGAGCAGATCCAATCGGAGCTTCTAACATGATGTCCAAGGCCGAGGCAATGTGATTGGGACGTCCAACGTCCACTTCCCAAGGCTGTTTAAGAGTCGGGATGTGCAAATCAGACACACTGAACCCACTCAAACCTGCTTTTGTCTTGGATCCACGTCCCACAGCTGCCTCGTCTCTGATTTCTCCTCCGGATCCCGTTGCTGCTCCGGCAAATGGAGAAACTGCAGTAGGATGGTTATGGGTTTCCACCTTGATCAAAGTATGGACCACTTCTTTCTCACCGTTCCAAACTCCAGCCTTGTCCGGGGTGAAATGGAATGCTTTGTGACCTTCAAAAATCGCAGCATTATCACTGTAAGCACTCACGGTGTGTTGAGGGTTCAATTTTTCGGTGTTTCGGATCATTTGGAACAAGCTGAAGTCCTGTTTCTGGCCATCAATGGTCCAATCGGCATTGAAAATCTTGTGTCTACAATGTTCACTGTTGACCTGGGCAAACATGAACAATTCTACATCGGTTGGATTACGTCCCAAAGTGTCTTTAAAAGCATGGACGAGGTAATCGATCTCGCCTTTGTCCAAGGCCAACCCCATTTTCTTGTTTGCCTCTGCCAAGTTGGAGATATCCACCTCGACAAGAGGCTTAGGATTATGTTGGGCAAACATTTCTTCAAAAGAAGGTGATTTGAAGTGTAAAGATTGGGTCATACGGTCAAAGACGGACAGAAGAGAGGAATTTTCAGGGTTGAAGAGATTTGAAACAGGAAATCCAGGTCTCATTTGAACCAACAAGGCCATACCTCTTTCCACACGTTCAGCCTGAGAACCTAAACCACATACTTCCACAATATTAGTGGCTTTAGACGACCATGGAGAGATGGTCCCGGCCCTCGGCAAGATATGGATCAAATAGTGATCTGAAGGGAGCAGAAGTTGTGGATCGAGAATCAGATCGTTGAGTAGTTTACTCAATTCATCTTCCAAGTCCAAAGGTTGATCATATTGCAATAAAACCTCTAATTTGGTGAGCAGCGCTTTGTCCAAATGGTTCAGTTTGATGTAGTGGACATAACAAGAACGAAGAGCAATGACCAGGTCAGAATTGGCAGCATAGTTGATATCGCCGATCAAAGTGGAGACCCGGAACTGTGATAACAGTTGAGGACCCCGAAGTGTCAACAATTGCGACATATATTCAAAGATGACTTTAAGGTTAAAAACCTGAAAATTGTGAAAAATGTGCAAAAAAAATCTTGACTCTGAAAATTAATTGACTCTGGGATTATTGGGGCTGTGGAATAAAATGGCAATTGGGGCGGTGAACATATCTTTAAAAAAAGAAAATTTTCAATCTCATCTCTTCAAAATGGCACAAGGAAATCTCAAATTGAAGAACAAAAAAACCGCTAGAGTGACCAAAAAACAGAAGAATCCTAAAGCTGCTGCTCCAAAGATATATAAACCTAAAAAAGGAGACTCAACAAAGACATCTGCCAAGTTAAATAAACTGCATTCCTCTGTTCTCACCGCAAATACAGAAAAATTGATTGCAAGTAGAGTGGGACATTTGGAATTGATCAAAGGTTCAAGAAGAGCATTAGAAAAAGCAGAGAAACTTGCAAAGAAATGAACAACCTACTCAAAGACTGGCCTTCTAAAGTGCCAACAATTAACAAAGATATAAAGATCAAACCTGTACCAAATTCACAGATCAAAGATGTCGAAATCAAACAAAAAACAAAGATCGAAATCAATTTAATCCCCCGTCTTTCAGCTCTTGATACAGATGATTGAATAACTTAGCATATTATTAAATAAAAATGTTTACCGTAAACGGCCTTTTTGAGATTTGACGCACGACCAAAATTTACAGGTTGCAATTTTCAGCCAACGAATTTAACTTTTGAAACCATCTTTTATACCATGAAACTCGCATTAAACTTGGGTTTTATAGCATCACTGATCCTGATATCTCAGGCACTGGATGTCAGAGTGTATAAGTATCCTGATACGAGATCTGAGCCTTGGAAGGTGGCTCTTTTAACCGCCCAAGACGCCGTTTTGAACCTTGCCAATCAACTCGGAATTTCTGAAAATTTCGATCTATTGCAGTTAAATGATGCAGATTCATTGGCAATCGGACTGCCCGAATACTTTGAAACTCAATCGGATGCTTTGGAACTCCAAAAAATGGTCATTGTCGTCCATGGAGTCCCAGATCTGCAACAAAAAGGCTTCTTATCCGGCAAACCTCCTCTTTTTGAAGTTTCAAATGCCAATGGTGAATGGAGAAAATTCGTCTCCACCTTGAGAAGTAATTTCGAAACCACCGGAGAATTTTCGACCCAAAAATTGAGTGATGCCGTCTCTGTGGTGTTCGGCCAAGGCCAAGAAAATGATACTCTTGCACTGTTATGGCATCACTACTTTGCCTCGTCATCAGACAAACTCTCCCAAGTATGGCAAGACCTCAAAGATCTGTTCCATTTTGCTGAAAAACTGCCTGTCACCGTTGGAGATGAAGAGTTTGTACGTGAAATGACCCAGGTCAAATTCTTGTTGGAAGACGCCAAAGTGTCCGGAGAGACTGTGTTGGTCGATATGAAGTCATTGGCGACCTTAAAACCAGGTTCTCAGAGCTATGAACAGGCATTGCTGGTGTTATCCCATGTCATCAGACAGAACGTTATAGACAATGTAAATCCTAGATATGAAGTGTTGGTGGTTGTTCAGAATGGTGTATATGACACCGTGGAGGTTCTGAAAGTTTTCAAGAGAGATACCGAGACTTCTGGATGTTATTTGACCGAAGAATCGTGTCTTTCATCCACGTCTTCGTGCTCAAATCACGGCATTTGTTCCAAAAACGGCGATTGTTGGGGTTGTGTCTGTTCCAGCTCTTACAACAGCACTTCTAAATCGACAACTTATTGGCAGGGAAGTGATTGTTCCAAAAAGGACGTCAGTGTAGAGTTCAACTTGTTCTTGTGGTTCTCCGTGTTCATGGCCATTGCCACTGTTCTTGGTATTAAGTTGATGTACAACATCGGCAATGAGGAGTTACCGGGTGTATTGAGTGCTGCCACAGCTGCAAAGAGATCCAATCTGTAGTTTTTTAACGTAATACAACTGAATCGTTCAATTGGGGATACCTGTCGTGTACGTAATATCAAAAGGCTTGAAATGGAAGTGATAAGAAAGTAGTGCACAACGGCTCAAATAATCCAAAAATGAAAAAAAGATAAAAAGTCGTGCATTAAACACCTAAAGGAATCCCTTGATTGACGCTTTCTGATCATATCGCTGCTCCTATCACCAAAACTGGGGTTGATATTTCATTATGACCGATAGACGTATGTACGAAAACATCATACACATCTTCTAACTCCAGCAAACAAATATTTAGAACAAATCCCATTGATCATCACTCCAAACCGTATCACTACCGCCAAAGCCATAACTCTACCTTTCGAATTCAAACATGATCTAACCCCTCCACAATTCGATCCCCAAACAACAAAACATCGTATTGAGTCCAATATTGCCCAATTACAAAGCCAAAGACAAAATATAAAACTATTATCTCCTTCAGGAGCATTCCAAAACTGGGAAAAAAACACTCTCAACCATGTAGCACCTGGTCTATTCACAGCAAACACTATTTTGAAACCTCAACACTCCAGAACTCCATCAAATTCAACAAATCTTTGAAATCGAATCAAAAAAACAAGTCGTGCACAACAACTCAAAAGCCCCCTTTTGAAAATTTTTGCTCAATGACTCAAATTGAAGATTAGAAGATGGTTGAAGTTTATGCCGTTGAAGGCTCTGATATCGTTACATATGTGACGAATTTGAAATTGGCCATTGCACTTGAAGCATTCAGTCCTAAAACTGAATTGAAATCAGGAGCAAACGTCTTGTTAAAAGCCGATTCTTTGACCTTGATCGAGCCAAATGCCGCAGTTAAATATCTTGCCAGTGATGGAGGGAAAGATAATTCTCCATTCAGTGCATCCAGTGTGATTCAATTTGAAGAGTCTCTCTTCCCATATGAACAAAAAAAGATCGATATGTCAAAAACCGAACTTTCCCAACCTGTTTTGTTGAAATCCGTCGAACAAATCATCTTATTCGCTGGTTTATACCCATTTTTGTACAACAAACCACTGGATCAAAGACCAAAATGGTTCAACGAGTTTGCAGAATTACCAGAGGTCAAGAAATCCATTGCAAAAGTTGAAACTTATTCGAAATTAGAGAGAACAAAGCTGGAAAATACCGGTAAACGTAGCGTAAAACCAGGAATTGGAGTCACTGTATACGATAAAAAGGTGATTATTCCAAAAGAAGGAGAAAGAAACATTTTGATCACTTCTGCCTTGCCTTATGTCAACAATGTTCCTCATTTGGGTAACATCATTGGTTCAGTCCTTTCAGCCGATATCTATGCCCGTTATACAAAAGCCAGAGATTACAATTCGTTGTTCATCTGTGGTACCGATGAGTATGGTACTGCTACTGAAACCAAGGCTTTAGAAGATAAAGTTTCTCCTAGAGAGTTATGTGATAAGTACCACAAGATCCATTCCGATGTCTACAAATGGTTCCAAATTGGATTCGATTACTTTGGTAGAACCACGACAGAACTCCAGACTGAAATTGCCCAAGATATCTTTATGAAATTGTACAACAATGGGCTTATTGAGAGACAGACGATGAAACAATTGTACTGTTCTGTCCACAATGGATTTCTTGCCGATCGTTATGTAGAAGGAGAATGTCCTAAATGTCAATATGAAGATGCCAGAGGAGATCAATGTGACAAATGTGGACAACTTTTGAACCCATTTGAATTGATCAATCCTCGTTGTAAATTGGACAATGGAGTTCCAGAACCTCGTGAATCCGAACATTGTTTCTTGTCTTTGGACAAGTTAGAACCGGAAGTTGCTGCTTGGTTCCAAAAGGCTAGTGAGAAGGGAGATTGGTCCAAGAATTCCAAGACTATCACTCAATCTTGGTTGAAAGAAGGATTACAACCTCGTTGTATCACGAGAGATTTGGTATGGGGAACTCCTGTTCCTTTGAAAGATTTCGAGAACAAGGTGTTGTATGTATGGTTTGATGCCACAATCGGGTATGTTTCCATCACTCTGAACTATTCCAAAGAGCACTGGAAGAGTTGGTGGAAGAACCCTGACAACGTTGATCTTTATCAATTCATGGGTAAAGACAACGTTCCTTTCCACACTGTGGTTTTCCCTGCTTCTCAATTGGGTACCAAAGAAGAATGGACCATGTTGCATCATCTCAGTACCACCGAATATCTTCAATATGAAGGTGGTAAGTTCTCCAAATCTAGAAACATTGGTGTCTTTGGAAACAATGCTCAACTGAGTGGAATTCCTCCTTCTGTTTGGAGATATTATCTTGCCAGTAATCGTCCGGAAAGTTCTGATTCTCAATTTTCTTGGGCTGAATTCGTGGCTAAGAACAACAATGAGTTATTGGCAAATGTTGGTAACTTTGTGAACAGATTGACCAAATTTGTCGTTGCCAAGTACAACGGAGTTGTTCCTTCTTTTGACGTTGGTAATTTACCAAATTATGACACCACAGTCAAGGATTTGAATGTTTTACTTTCCTCTTATGTTAAAGAGATGGAATCGGTTCATTTGAAACGTGGTTTAGAATTGGCAATGCTGATTTCTTCTCGTGGTAACCAGTTCTTACAAGACAACAAGTTAGACAACTCTTTATATGAACAGCATCTGGATCGTTGTGATGCTGTTGTTGCCTTTGGTTTGAACTGGATCTGGCTCGTGGGCGCCGTTTTGTCTCCTTATATGCCAGAGACTTCTTCTCAGATCAATGAGATTTTGAACACCCCTAATTTGCGTATTCCTGATACGTTTGATTTGTTCATTCAACCGGGACACTGTATTGGCAAACCGCAATACTTGTTCAAGAGAATTGATGAGAAGAAGATAGAAGAATGGAGAAGTAAATACGGAGGAGGAAGTGGTTCTTCTTAAGTAGACTCTATAAATTGATAAACTGCTCATTTTGTATTTTCGTAATTCACTAAGTGAAAATTCTTGATCATCACCATCGAATATCGATAAATCATGAGTGAAGCCATAGTTGAAAGGGCCCAAAACATTTTGACTAATATTCCTATAGAGGTGATATCACAAGGAGCAGAGGCTGTTATTTTCCGCACTCAAACACACCCATATCTACCTTCTAAGTACCAAACAGGGTTTTTTGGTTCCGAATTCATCGTCAAATATCGTCCTCCAAAACCTTATAGACATCCTAAATTAGACCAAAATATCACCAAATCAAGAACTAGTTCAGAACTGAAGTTACTTGCCAAGTTGTTTCAGTTAGGCATAAGTGTTCCACGTTTGATTTGTTGCGATTTACCAAATGGAATGATCTGGATGGAATCAATAGGCTCCAAACTTCAAAATGGAGAAGTGAGCTCACTTAAAAACTGGCTTTGGTTTCTCGAGAAACAAGGACAAGATCTCAACTCTGATACAGAAAAAATCATGTCTTTAGTTGGTCACAGAGTGGCTCAGTTACATTTGGCAGATATCGTGCATGGCGATTTAACAACTTCTAACATCATCCTTACACATGAATTAACAGAACCTTCTCTCATAGATTTCGGATTGAGTTCTTATTCACAATTGGCAGAAGACAAAGCCGTAGATCTATACGTCTTGGAAAGAGCTCTTTTGAGTACCCATCCTGTTCATGCATCGAAGTATAATGAATGGCTTCTAGAAGGATATGGAAAACTGCATCTCGAAAAAAAAGAGGGCAAAAAACATTCAAATACAATAAGAAGATTACACGACGTGCGTATGAGGGGCAGAAAAAGAAGCATGTTAGGTTAAGACTGTGCATAAATTTTTTTTTTTATGTTTCTGCTCTTTCCAACGAAATGGAGTTCAAATCTTTTGACTAGAGTGTTTGTTGATCCCGACCATGGCAGTGGTATTATACCGGGTTTCTATTGTTTGACACTTATCTATGCATCGGTGTTGTCGATCGCAACTTTTCTCATATTCGAGATTCGATGGGAAGTTATCAAATCGGATATGTTTGATGAGTTGGCGGTGAAGTACTTTGAAATTCGTCCTTTAAAAGATTCAAATTCCAAACTGAGATGGGAATTATATGCCAACGAAATGTCAAAATATATTCAAAACAGTTCAACTGCTAGATCCAAGAAAGTTCTTCGATGTTATAAAATCACTCCGAAAGAATTGGAAACCCATATTAACAAGCTAATAATCCAGCATAAACTGTCTCTCAACGGTACTTTACTTCAACCTGGGGCTACAATTTTGAGTCCAAAACAAAAAGTGATGAACAAGTTGATGGAAACGCATTATCTGGATAAAGAGGCGGTATATGAACGTATATTACAACACAGTGATTCTATGTATCATAAATGAATCTTTTTGATCTTTGCTTTAATCCTATCAATCACTCTTGGCTTACTTGCAAGTACTTCGAATTGCTCTGCTGTGACGACCCTTTTCAAAAGCATTTGAAAAATGGACCCGAATATTAAAGAAGTTACAGTTCCCGTCAAGATAATCACGTTATAAGGCATGCTGAAATCAGGTGTTGGCAACGTCACCAATAATGAAGTTGTTCTCAATTCATAACCCTTTTCGGGTCCATTCAAAACTGTGACCAATGCAGGTGAAATATCAAATCCATGGTTGGCATCAGGTGGATATTCTGCCAAAAACAAAAGAGACTTATCGAATTGATAACTCAAATGTACAGATGAATTGGCTGGAATAGTCATTTGAATCTCCAAATGACTTGGCTTGATTCTGTCAATCGAAGGACTGTAATACATATCTTGTACTTCTGCACCTTCAATCTCAAGAGATGACATATATAACCTCAAAAACCAAGGTAAAGTTTCAAAATACACAACGTCAACCTCTTCACCAAGGTTTTGGATCACAATCCGCATTCCTCCTGCATCCAGAGAGTATCCTGAAAGTGATCTCGCTGCCAAAATAGGAGGATTTTTCACCTCAACTTTAGAAGTTTGACTTTCCAAGACAAAATTGTAATTCAAATCTTGATCCAAATAGAAACAATGATCACTTATGACAGCATGATCAGTGTCATTGTTCAATTCAGAATAGAAAACCCATTCTTCTTCATCGTAATCTCCACAAATTTTACTCATTCCATCACTAAATGGCACACGACCCGCTATTTTCTTACCAAAGAGTTCTTCAACGTCAATTTTCAAGTGTGGATCCGGTCCCAAAGGGAAACAGAAGTACAGATCATGCTTCTTAGTATCGTCACAACGCATTTTATCTCCAGGTATAGGCTTAATAATTGGATTTTGGTTTGTCTCTATCTTCTTTGGAACATCCATCACCATGTCTATAGAAAGTGTTAAATTGGTATCTACGATGTCTATCAGCATGGAATTCCACAGGGAGTCAAACAACTTATGACCATTCAAAAGAGAAGCCACTCCTGCTTTACCCTTTGTGGGTAAAAGTTTTAAAAATGGAGTCAAATTCTCTGTACAAACCGGTTCTCTTGGTAAACTGGCCCTTACGAGGTATAATTCTTCGTTTGATGGTGCTTTTAAAGATTCTGATTGAGAAAGATGTCTTGGATAGGTTGTTAAGGATGCATCGACAAAGTTTAATGAAGCACAGAACATCAGTGAAAGAGCATTGTTCAAATAAGTCCACTGAGATTCCAAATTTTGACTCGAAGATGCAGAAATCACTGCCCAAACTTCGACTCCTGTTCCACCGGAATGTTTCCCTTGATCTGGAAGTTGGCCCCAAGATTCTGCATCGTAATATCCTTGTGCAAATCTCAAATGGAGTTCTAAAGCATGGCTATTTGTCAAGATTGGTCCAAAAGATCTTGGGAACGTGTCGTAATGTTCACCATTGAGCTCTGATTGTAGGTTGAAACGGAAAGATGTGAGTAAATGCAGCCGCGGGAGAGGTTTGAGAAGTAAATTTTCAGAATAAAAACCATAAACAGACGCCACAAATAGCGTAAAGATCGATATTAATTGAACTTTCATGGTGTGGTGTCAAAGGGTTTGAGATCTGGCGGGAAAAATTGGGCGGAGAAAAAAAAAATCTTGGGCGGGTGATAGGCGGGGTCCGCCCGTTTTTCAGTCTCTCCGCCCATCTCCAACTAATTTTAGGCAGAGTCTCCTTTGAATAAATTTTCACTTTAACAGTTTACAAGTCAAGTTCAACATTAATCACTTGAAACATACACAGAATGTCATTAATCCCACAAGAAGAACGTCCTAGACCCAAACCCATAACGGCACCACTGGAGTTCCAACAAGAACTAGAACGAGATGGAGCAAATATCGATCCTTTAGCTCGTTCAGAAGAAGCCAAAACTAGAATCCTGCATGAAAATGAATACCAAAGACAACGTTATGAACTGTACAGAGATAGAGAAAGTACCAAAACATATAAAGAGATGATGCTGGAACGTCTGGAAGAAGAGAAAAGTGACCAAGAAGATGATCAACCAAGGAAACGATTGAAACAAGACAACGAAGAATTTTTACCCATAAGGGCATCATGGAAACTGATTTTTGAACAAAACAAGATCCCAATGATAGAAGGAATACCTCTCACCACTCCTATATTGGATAAGATTCTTCCTTCAGGATATTCCAAAGTTCCTTGTCCTGCAAATTACAAAGATAATGATGAACCTCCTGATTGTACAGAACTGCCAAAAGAGGCATATTCTTTACCTGTTCTGAGTGTAGAAGATGTTCCAGAAGTACCCAAAGATCTTCAATTCTTAAAAGACCATGATATACGACACTTCAAAGATCTGTTGGAGAAAGAGGAGTCCAGTTTGACATCTGTAGAGGCCAAAAGACGTAGATTGATAGAAACCATACTTCGGATCAAAAATGGGTCTCAACAAGTTCGTAAATTGGCAATGAGATCTTTGACAGACAGTGCCAAGATTTTCGGGTCCAAAGCCATCTTTGATGAGATCTTGCCTCTACTTAAAGAACCAACTTTAGACGATCAAGAACGTCATTTACTTGTCAAAGTTGTTGGAAGAGTTTTGTTCAAGTTGCACGATGAAGTACGTCCTGATACTCGTCGTATTCTTGCTGCTATAGCTCCAATGTTGGCGGATAACGATCGTTTTGCCAGGTTAGAAGCAAGAGAAATAGTGTCTAATCTTTCTAAAGCCCTGGGATTGCCTCATATGATCGCCACTTTACGTCCTGATATCGATGGTGATGAATATGTTCGTAACATCACAGCTCGTACTTTTGCGGTATGTGCTCATGCTTTAGGAATAAGATCTCTTTTACCCTTCTTAAGAGCAGTTTGTAACTCCAAAAAGAGTTGGCATCTGAGACATACAGGTGTTAAGATTGTGCAACAGATAGCTTTGTTAGTCGGGAGTGGAGTTTTACCCCATCTTTCTGAACTTGTCGATTGTATTGCTCCAAATATCGAAGACCAACAACCTCAGATAAGGACAATGACAGCTCTTTGTGTGCTGCTGTTGGCTGAACTGTCTGCTCCATTTGGTATCGAGGCATTTGAACAGGTATTGTCTCCTCTTTGGCAAGGTCTAAAGAGACAACGTGGTAGAGCTTTGGCTCTGTATCTCAAAGCTGTAGGGTTTTTGATTCCATTGATGGATTTAGAAACTGCCAATTCTTATGCAAACGACGTTGTAAGAGTTTTGGCTCGTGAGTTCAGATCTCCAGATGATGATGTTCGTAGAACTTGTCTCATGGTGGTTCAACAATGTTGTACAATCGTAGATCGTAAATTTCTCATCGACCTTGTTCCAGAACTTGATCATTTGTGGACCAGAAGATCCGCAATGGATAGAAGAATAAGTCCTCTTTTGATCGACACAAGTTTCCACTTGGCCAAAAGATGTGGATGTGCTCTTATCATTGATAAGATCAACCCTTTCTTGAAAGATGAAAATGAACTCTTGAGAAGAATGGCTCTGGAGACGGCAGAGAAAGTGGTAACTCTTGGGACTGCAGATTTGGATGAACGGACAGTGGAATTACTTTTGGACGGTCTTCTGGTTGCATTTCAACAAGCCCATGATAGGTTTGTATTGAGAGCTTTTGGATCTGTAGTTCGTGCTCTTGGCCTTCGAGCCCGTCCCAAATTACCTGCTGTTGTGTCTGTCGTCCTTTATAGGCTTAAAAATCAAGAGCCGGAGACTAGACAACAACTGCTGGATCTTTTGGCAGTGGTTGTCCCAGTGGTAAAGACATGTGGAGATACCGATATGCTTCATAACCTTGTGGGTGTTTTGTACGAACTTTTGGGTGAGGTTTATCCCGATGTTTTAGGATCCATCCTTGTGGCTTTAAGAGCAGTTATAGAGGCTGTAGGTGTCTCCGAGACAAATCCTCCAATGTCACAAATCGTCCCAACTTTGACTCCAATTCTTCGTAACAGGCATGACAAAGTTCAAGAAGCAGTAATCAAACTCGTTGGCTTGGTCGCTGAACAGAGCCCTGAATTTGTCAATGCTAGAGAATGGATGAGAATCTGTTTTGAATTACTCGAAATGCTCAAAAGTCCTAAACTTTCAATCAGAAGAAGTGCCAATAGTACATTTGGATCTTTGGCAAGAGCCATTGGTCCACAAGACGTTCTTGCAACTTTACTAGATAACTTGAAAGTCCAAGAGAGACAACTTCGTGTTTGTACATCGGTTGCCATTGCCATTGTGGCAGACACTTGTGAACCTTTCACTGTACTTCCAGCTCTTATGAATGAGTACAGGACTCCTGAGAAGAATGTACAAAACGGTGTTTTAAAGCTGATGACTTTTTTATTCGAATATCTCGGTGATAAAGTGGCACCTGAGTACATTTATTCGGTTGTGCCATTGATGGAAGACGCTCTTACCAATAGAGATCTCGTCCATAGACAAACGGCAGCTACCGTGATAAAACATATGGCTTTAGGAGCCATTGGTAACAATTTGGAAGACGTTTTTTTACATTACCTCAACCTTGTCTTTCCAAATGTGTTTGAGACGTCACCTCATGTCATTGAACGTATTATGGAGAGTGTTGATGCTCTTCGTAATGCCGTGGGTAATGGCGTTGTGATGAATTATATTATTGCTGGTTTATTCCATCCGGCAAGGAAAGTCAGACATCTGTATTGGAAAGTGTACAATTTGATGTATGTGCAAAATGCAGATGCAGTGGTTCCTTTTTATCCAGTTGTGGACGATGGTGTGGATAATGCCAGAATCGAGGAATTAGATATATGGATATAGTGTATTATATATTACATCATTTTTCTTCATCGGTCTCCTCTTCTTCGTCTTCTTCTTCCTCCACTTCGCTATCTTCTTCACTTTCCTCTTCACTGTCACTTTCACTTTCCTCTTCACTTCCACTTTCGCTCTCACTTTCTCCTTCATTGAAAAACTCATCTAGACTTTGTAACTTGTATTTACCATTAGATGGCTTTGATACTGCAACTTCAGGAACCTCAGGACTGAATTCACGTTCTCTGCGTATTTGCAGAGATGACATCGAAGTCATGACTTTATCAAAGCTCTTTACGTTGCTGATAATACGAACTGAATTCGGCAATGGGTTTTCGGTCCAAGATGGACTCCAATTGTACAGACTCAAGAATCCATCGACATTACTATCGAATTCAATGATATCACTCAAAGTTGCAATTGTATCAGAACTTGCTTCAAGAGGTTTATCAGTTTGTAAGATCAATGTTGTCAAATCAAGATTAGCAGCTATCTTTGATTCGAAATCTTGTAAATCTGTAGGAGATGTAACGTCGATCCAAGGTAATAAAGCACTTAAACTTCTTGCTGAATCACGGACATCTAATGACTGATCAAATTTACAAAGATAAAGACAATATGAAAAGAGTTTGAGTAAAGGACTCGATTCCACAGTCAGAATCTGACCCAGTTTCCAAAGATTTAACTCTTTCACCCAAGCTTTGGCACAAAGGTTCAAAATTTCTCCACGGAGTGTGGCACATTCCATAGATCCAGAATCGAAGTGTTGTTGGATAAAACATCTCAAAAGATCAGGAAGATGATTATCCACAGGGATCAAGTCTTGATTGACAAATTCACCCAATAACCATACAACAGAAGCAATGGCCGAAGGTTTCAACCCATTAGATGCAAATAAAGTACGAGAAGCCAATTGCAATAAAGTTTGAGTATGCTGTGCGGGATTCTGAGTGACGATTTGTCTAATACAATTCAAAATTTCATCCGAAACAGCACTGTCCAACTCTTTGATACACCAATTGAGAACTTTGTCGTTGAGTTGAGGGTTTTGTAATCTTGTTACAGCATTCCCAATTGTTCTGACGGCTTCGGATCTGATTTTTTTCAAAGGCAGTCTCATTGCTGTATATTTGAGCTGTTTGAACAATTCTTCAAAACCTTCGTACGGGAACAAAAAACTCAAAATATGCAACTTTATACTGGCCACTGAGGTAACATCAGCTGGAGTCACATAGAAATATCGTTGTTTCGAAACATACAACTCCGGTGCAATGCGACAAATGATATATATCTGTTCCAAAACCAAAAGACTAACTTCTGAAGAAGTCAAGAACTTCAAAAGGGCAATGTGAACTTTACTACGGGACAACATTTCACAAGATCCAAGTGAAAGATACAGTCTTGTGATGGCTACAATGACATCAGAAGAACCACTATAGACCAACAGAGGAAGAACCAGTAAGAACTTTGTGGTGTCAGAACCTTCTACATCTGGACGTTGACAATACTTCTTACAGTAATCCGATAAAAGGTCGATGGTGACGACTTGAGAATGAGGTTTTAGAGTTGGAAGCATGGCTAAAAGATGGTGGAAATGTGGATGTAAAAGTTGCAAATTGTCTCTTGAAACCTGTTGAAATGAGACAATTGCATTACCAACAACGGCAGGATCGGAATCTTGGATCAAATCTAAGATACAAGACACCAAAGATTTCAAAGAAGAGCCATTTACCAGTAGATCAAGTTCGAAACATTTGGCAGCAGCCGATGCCGTGGATGCACGGACAAAAGGAGAAGAATCAGAAGCACTTTTACGGATTGACAAGACCAAAATTGGGACGATGGCAGCGACATGAACAGCACTTAATGTACGTACCAGAAGGCCTCTGAGAACAGGATCAGTATCTTGAATCAGTCGTTGAACAGCATTGATGGAGAGTAAAGCTGTATCGGGCAGTAAATGGTTAAAAGTGACCAAATAGAGGTAGACCAAACGACGGACAGTGGGGTTTGTGGCTTGTACGTTCTTGATGACGTAGGGAAATAGTCTCACAAAGTATTCTGGTGGATTTGTATTGGAAGTGGCAAGCTGGGTGAGAGTTTTCAAGCCTGTGAGTTTATCACGAGACGAACTGGAATCGAGTAATTTGCATAAATCTTGTTCGGAGATGCCCAAATTGACCGAAGAAGAGTCCAATGGGAGATTAGCAGAGGCAATTTTGGCAGCTTCTAGAGTCATATCTCTGGCAGACTCTAGAAGTGTGGTGAGATTCCTGGTTATCTCTGTCATTGTGTGTTAATATGACTTAAACCCAAATGAAGGTTTGGTTCAGACACGCAAATGAAAATTTCCGGGGAATTTTTTTAAAAATTGGCGGAAGCGTAGGCGGAGCTCAGGCGGAACTCAGACGGAGCTCAGGCGGAAGATTTAAAGAAAATCTAAACGACTCAAGAACACAATTGATCAAGACATGTTAAAACAAGTTCTAGTAACAAGTGGAGCCACAGTGACGTTTCCTAAGTTGATTGAAATCACTCTTGATGTGATGGTTCTCAATAAATTGATCTCTTTAGAATTCAATTCTCTAATAATTCAATGTGGTACAGGAGAAGATGCTACAAAATTGGTCAAAGACCTGCTAAAAAGAATTGAATGTGAAATAAAAACCACAGATTCAGATGAAGAAGTTAGTATGAAGACAGATTATAACAGTCTTGAAATCAAAATAGTTCCATTTTCATCCAAACTCAAAGAAAATTACGTAAAACCTTCCTCCTTGGTGATAAGCCATGGTGGAGCCGGATCAATTTTAGACGCGGTAAGATTGGAGAAGAAGTTGATTGTTTTGAATAATGATGCATTGAGTGGAGGACATCAATTAGAAATTATAAAAGCTTTTGAATCCAAAGATCTGTTGGTGTTCTGTGACATCCAAGATCCTCAAACCCTTTGTTCTAAAATAGACATAACCTTTTCAAAAGATTTAAACCATTTTTTAAATCCAAATGGTTTTATAATTCAAAAAATTGTACAGACGATGTTTTAAAAAAATTAATCCAGAGCACTACCGTCTCTAGGTCTATAGATGATACCTTGGTCTCTTAAACTGGAGACTACTTCACTGGGGAGTTTCCCACTTACTTTGACTGCATATAATCCAGGTGTAAATTTATCATCTCTTAACCATTTGGCGACCCAACTTTTCGAAGGTTCGCACATTGCAACGATACCTTCGAAGGATGGAGAAGTACAATATTTGGCGACTGAATCGTCTTCGTCTAAAAATTTGAGGACACTTTCACAATTGGGACATCCTTTGGATACAAAATCTTTGAAAGGTAGGACGATTCCACATAACATACATGCTCTTTCTCTTGAACTCATGATGGATGAGTTTAAATTTGATATTTATTTAATTTGATTTTTCAGTTTTAATTTTGATTTTTCATTTCTCATTTTTCAGTTTTGATTTTTCATTTTTCAATTTTAATTTTCAACCCATTTTTTTAACATTTTTCATCGTTTGTTCCTCGATGAGCATCACAATGAACATTTTAAAACCAAAATTATATACAACCCCCCATCTAAAACACCCCTATATAAGTCTACTCTCCATCAAAAGTCAAAAAAGAAACTTAGGTTTTGTCTCCATCATACAAAATTGTACAGAAACAGTACAATTGGTTCATTCTTCAACCGGTATTCCATGGTATATGTTAATCCCCATCATCACAATATGCCTGAGATCAACATTTACACTCCCCTTGGCCATTTGGAATAGAAAACGTCTTCAAAAACAAAACAGATTAAGACCTTTAGTCACTGCAATGAGACCAGTGGTACGATTCAGATTGGCCAATTCTCAACTGAACAAACAACCTCAAACTTCGATTTTACCCAAAGAAAACCTAGACTATGACAAGATAGTCATGTTATCCACAAAAGAAGTACGTAGAAGACAAAAGAAACTATTCAAAGATTCAAATGTCCAAGTTTGGAAAAATTTCTTATTACCAATGGCTCAAATTCCACTTTGGATCACACTTTCCATGACTTTCCGTAATTTATCAGGATGGAGAAATGATTTTATAGGTGGTCCAGGACACGTACTAGACAAAACTCTTTCCACAGAAGGTTTACCATATTTAATGCCAGATCTAACCTTACCTGATCCATATCATGTTCTTCCCTTTGTATTGGGTCTTTTACTGTTGTCAAATGTTGAATGGAACAACAGAACTATTCAAATGATGAACTTGACAAATAGAGGTAAAAAAATCTCTTTCCGTCCCACAATTTTTGACTCTATGATCAATATTAGTAGATATTCCATTGGGTTTTTGATCGTAATGTCCACCCAGGCTCCGAGTGCTCTTTCTCTCTATTGGATCAGTTCAAATCTGTTTTCCTTGGTCCAGAACATCTTGTTAGATAAGTATATGCCTTTGCATTATACTTCGTACCATTTGACGGGTTTCGAGAAAGCTGCCAAAGACCTGAAACCTTTGGTGGTTTTAAACTAATCCATTTTGTATATACACTTCATAATCGACAAGATTTGCATCTATTTCTTTTGGATGAAGTTTATTTTTCATAAACACAGTCCATGCCAGCTTCTCTACATCTACCAAACTTCCTTTTGACACTTTTGAAACTTTGTTCAAGTACAATTCACAGTATTCTTTGGCTGTGTATTTGATCTTTGGATGATGAGGATTGAACCATGCAAAAGATTCATCGGAGAAAAAAGGAGGTGCCAAAACAAGACCATTCAATAATGAGAGTATCAAAGAAGCTGTAGCAGGTCCAATACCTCTGAGAACACACAATTTGTCCATGGATTTTCTCACTATTTGTACAGGCAGTTTGGTCTTTGACAGTCCTTTTATGTAATACGCAAAAGCATCCTTTGTTACATCTAAAACTGTTTGTTCAGTGTTTTGTTGAATCAATTTCGGTAGAGTGGGTCTGAATTTACCCTTCATAAGTTTCCAATCCATCAATTTCGTCAATTCCGCTTTTGTGAGATACGGCTGAGCTCTCTTGCACACCTCTAATGGGAGTTTCTCGTACCTCCACAGATCCAATTCTTGGAAACTAAGTTTGTCTTTGGAATACTCTTTCCCAGATGGAGCTATTTCCTCGACGATATCCTGGTAAAACTTGATTTGATCGAGTAACGAAGACATCTTTGATCAAGAATTCAATTTTCTATAAATTTACAATAGAATTACGGAGATACACGGAGATCATTTAATGGATGTTCTATTAACTTTTGTCAGGAAACGGAGAGAATTGATGGTTTCATTGAGGTGCTGAGCCATTGGAGATACATTGACAAACATAAGAGTCTTACTATTCCCACTCAAAGAGTATTGGAGTAAGTATGTCAATTTTGAGTTCCGGAAGGGAACATGGCCTGGACTAGCCAAAGCTGTAATGACATCACCTAAAGCACTTAAAGATTTATTGATTGCTTGTGTCTCTTTCAAGCGATCTCCAGTTGATTGGGATTGTGCTAAACGTTCTGAACCGGCCAAATCAACTAAATTCAAAACACTCTCTTTTACTGCACCTTTTGAGTCTGTGCTCTTTATAGACAGCACCACGATCAAATGAGATCTAGAAGAGTGCTCATTTGACAATGTCAGACCAGTGGATCTACTACGACTAGCCTTTTCCAATAATTCTTGAGCCTCTAGGGCATTTTGGATGACAATTTCTGACACTTCTGTGATTGAGGTACGTTTGGCTAAATGATCATGGCGTATTTCATGCTTTGAAGTGGTTTCATAGGACTCTTTGAGTAAATCTATGAGAGTCTCGTTATAAATCTCTAAGATCTTCATTGTCACTTTGTAGTCATAACATTGTAGCTCTTCAAAGACTTGGTTTAGAGTACGGGATATCATACCGTCAGAAGATCCCATGGTGTAAGTCTTACCCGAACCTGTTTGTCCATATGCAAACAAACATACATTATCACCATTGACACAACTGGATACAAGAGGAGATATCTCTGAAAAGACGTCTTCATTCGTACTCATCATCCCAAACACTTTATCAAAGTTGAAAACCTGAGATTTAGATTTTTGGTCAACAACAATCTTCTCTGTAGGTTCAACTCCAATTGGAAATTGAAATGGTGCTACTTCCATTTCCTTCTCATTTGTAAGAACAGGTCTCACTCTACAGAAGACTCGAATATTACCTTTCAAATCTTGTAAACGATGATTCAAAACTCGTCTTTTGTGATCCACAATTTGAACATCGTCTTGCAACTCGGATGACTCTCTTTTCAAATTATCGATCTGTTGTTTTCTTGATTCAATTTGCAACTTCAATTCAATTGCGAGCTGTTTCGAATCGTTGATCTGAGTTTCAAGTTCTCTTTGCTGCATCAAAAGTTTCTCATGAGATGCTTTGAGATCTTTCAATTTGACGTCATAATCTTGGTTTTCTTGTGTCAAATGCATAGATTTTTTGTTCAATGAGGAAATTTTGGTCTCAAGACTTTGAATTTCTTCTCCAACTAGTTTTTTATCCAATTCAAAAGATTTTTGCAGCTCTTCTACGGCATTTTGGGCATCTTTGAATTCAGCCTCTATCTTTGATTTCAACTCTTTTTTTTTCAAAATCTTATCATTTTCAACTTCTAAAACTTGATTTTCAACTTTTTCAAGAGATTCCACCAAATTGTCGAGTTTGTCTTGTAACAAAAGTTGTTGCTTACGAATATTTCGATCGACTTTATCATGGAAAGTTTGTTCCAATCTTTGAATATTAGATTTATGATGCAATTTTAACTCTTTCAACTTTAATTCGTTCTCCAACTTCAAATTATCGACATTTTGATCGTGTTCATTTGTCAAAGAGTTCAATTCTGATTCTTTACGTCTCAAAAAATTTGAAATTTTTTGTAATTCCATATCTAGTTGATTCTCCACCAATTCCAATTCATTATTCTGGGTTTCCAATACTTTTTCTTCATCTTTTAATCTCTCTAATTCATGTTTTTTCGTACCCAATTCGATCTGAAGTTGACGCATACGATCAAATTGAATCTCTTGCATGTTTTTGATCCGCGTTATTGTATTAGGACTTGGAATCTGTTGTTGTTTCAAAGTAGCATCAATTTGTCCAGCCAGAACTCTTGTGGCCTTGGGAAGTTTTCGAATTTGAGACTTTATGTCTTCTAAAGTTCTATTTTGTGACATGTTTGTGTTTGTTTAAATTTTTGAGATGAGTTTAAAAAACCCCAGATCGAGATTTCCCAATTAGGAAGTCATAACCATCATTTCCATTTTAGGAAGACGAGTCAGGGGCAGCTACAGAGAGAAGAAACTTGAGTTGAAATATGAGAAATACGAGAATGCAGCTTTGTCTTTATCTTTGGTGTTTGTTATCAGCGACAAGAGGAGTGGTTTTATGAAATGCCAAGATTTGAATTTACGTGATAACGGAAGCAGTTGGTTTTTTGCCGGTTCCGGAGCGTTAAGCGCAAAAAGAAACAGGGACTTTAAATTAAAAGCGGAGAATAAAGAGGGGATAGGATTGAGCAGATGTTTTGGGATGAACAGATTGTAGAATTGAATGAAGATCTTTAACCAATGTAAAACTCGAACAATTCGTTTTTTAAAGAAGGTTTCTCCCCTTTTATGTGCCTTTGCACTAGTCAGAGAAAAGTTTCAATATTTCAAAATTATGCGGGTTCATGCACGATCATGCATAATGTCGCCGAGATTTTTACTCGAAAGGTTCAACACAGTACGGCTCTATTGTTGGTTTCCCCGTTTGATAAGTGATAAGACGATATCAATGCTGCATCACAGATGTTATAAATTGACAAAGTTTGTTTCAAAAACAACTGCAGATGAATAGCGATAAAGAAGTTTCAGATCTCGAGGCAGTAGCCAGTATCAAAGATGATCAAATAGGAGATGTTAATGCTGTGATCACAACAATCATATCTCCTTCTGGAAGAGAGATTGAAGTCACTGGTGACGTCGACGAAGCCATGAAATTGGCTGTCAAGGCTCAAGGTTTTGTCATCGATGAAGCTCTTAACAAGAAGATCTTGAGAAAGACAGATTTGTATCTCATGCCATTATTATGTTTTTTGTACTCAGTGCAATTCATGGATAAAGTGACAAACTCGTATGCCTCCGTTATGGGTTTGAGAACCGATTTGAATATGACTTCTGATCTTTATACTTGGGTAGGTTCCGGTTTCTATTTTGGGTATTTGATCTTTGAATTTCCAGCTTCTTATATTTTACAAAGAGTCCCTATGGCCAAAGCTGCATCTGGATTCATCTTTTTATGGGGAATTGTGTTGTGTTTACATGCCACTCCCAATTATTCGGGTTTTATCGCATTGCGTGTTATTCTTGGTATGTTGGAAAGTGCCGTCACTCCCTCGATGGTCATCTTGACCTCACAATGGTATAAAAAAGAAGAACATTTTGTACGGACTTCCACTTGGTTCTGTTTCAATGGGTTCGGTATCATAATGGGTTCTCTGATAGCTTATGGTTTGGCAACTAGACTGGACAGTTATGCGATCGAGGCTTGGAAAGTGTTATTTGTGGTGACAGGATTGATGACGATTGTCGTTGCCTTTATTTTCCTCTTGCACGTTCCTGACACTCCTGCAAAAGCTTGGTTCTTGACCGAAGATGAGAAGTTGATCGTACTTGAAAGAATCAGAGGTAATAACCAAGGTTTTGGTAACAAACATTTCAAGAAACATCAATTCATCGAAGCTCTCACCGATCTTAGAACTTGGGCATTTTTCTTATTCGCCTTGTCCAGTGATATTCCAAATGGAGGTTTAACAAACTTTTCCAGTATTTTATTGACCGACGATTTTGGTTATTCAGTAACTCAGACCTTATTGATGAACATGCCACAAGGAGCAGTAGAAATAGTTGGCTGTTTCTTATTGGGATACAGTCATAGATTCTTCCCACAAAGATTACCAATTGCCATCTTCCTGACTGCATTGACTTTGCTGTGTGCTTGTATGTTGGCATTTGCAGACGGGAAGCAGGCTAGATTGGCTGGTTACTATCTCATGAGTGTTTCTCCTTGTGGTATGATCTGCTGTCTTTCACTTTTCGCTTCCAACGTTGCAGGTCATACCAAAAAAGTGACGGTAAACCTGATCTTTTTGATCGGGTATTGTGTCGGTAACATCATTGGTCCTCAAACTTTTAGAGCCAATCAAGCTCCACATTATAATGGGGCCAAGATCGCCATTGTGGTCACGTATGCTTTCTCTTTGCTCTGTTTATTCTGGTTATACTGGTCATATGCATGGGAGAACCGTAAAAGAGACAAGTTGGCAGCAGAACGTAAGCTGGCAGGTGAAGATGAAATCTTCATGGAGAACCAGGAATTTGCTGACTTAACTGATTTCGAAAATCCTCATTTCAGATACGAATTGTGAATTGTCAAATCTTATAGCTGAGCTCTAAGTTTTTAATCAATTGTTGTACTTTGGTTGTAGTGGTCTTTGAACGCATCTTTTTGATGATCAGCTTCACTTCTGGAACAAGGTTGTCATTGGAACCAGTGTTCAACAATACCTGGAACAACTCGTGCCAGGTGTCATCCCAATACCTTTTCAAAGAGTTGCTGAGTGAGAATTGTTCATTGGTCTGCTTGATCTCGATGGTATGGTGAAATAAAAGTACATGCAGAACATTGGCCAATCCATAATAATCGACTTGAAACGTCCAGGTTTGATTGTTTCTCATTTCAGGACAATCCTGAGAATCGGTTTCCCAATTGGATAAGAATTTGGCTCCCTTTGGTAACAGCTTCATATCAATGGCTCTTCCAAAATCGATCAATTTGATGACCCAAGAACTGGATAAATCTAACATACAATTATCAGGCTTTATATCACCATGTAATATTCCTGCCTCGTGTAATTGTACTACAGTTTCTAACAAGTTGGCCATGATGAGCATTGAGATTCTTTCATCAATAAAAGATGAATTTTGAACTTGCCAATTGACTAAATCCAAAACTGTTCCTTGGTTCAAAAACTCGAGTACCAAATAACTCTCATCCTGGTAAAGATGTAGTGATTTAAAGTTGACAATTCCATTCAAAATATCAGGAACTCTTTCACGGATCTGACACAAGATGTAATATTCCCATGGACTGGCAGGTTTTTCAATTTTAAGAGCCTCAAGTGTCCCATTGGAACTTTCTGCCAAAAACACAGATGCATAACCTCCTTCTCCTAATTTCTTCCTCACACAATACAACTCATCTCCAAGATCAAGCATACTGGCTTTGCTTCCAAAGGGTACATTCTTTTGAGAGACAAATTTCTTCAAGGATCCAAGCCGAGCTATCTCAGATCCATGGACGAAATATTCAGAATACGATGTTAGAGGAGGAGACAGCTTGTGGATGATGGAGGATCTCAAAGAATCATCCAATGGGTTTAATACAGGGGTTTGATCATCGGGTTCTTCTATAAATGGAGAACTTGGTGGCTCAGAATCTACTTCTGTGACTTCGGCAATTGGAGTCAAGAAGGGAACAAGATTGGTTCTACGGATAGTACTATCACCACTGGTGGCCGTATCGGGTCTTGATGGAGTCTCAGGAGAATCAGGTTGTTGATCATCTCCAGATTCTGAAGCTTGTTGTTCATCGTGTACTTTTGAGTCCAGAACATGAATTGGTGCATTGAAAAGTTGTAAAACTTCTTCATCGGCTTCTTTACTGTATAAAGTAGGAGAAGGAGCACGGTTTTCTTTCTCCAATTCGTTGTTCAATTGCTTTAAATTGATGTTTTGTACACCTCTCATCATACAAATTACTTCTTCAGGTGTAAATTCTTCTCCTTCTCTGTACAATAAATCAACATTTAAGATCCATTTTTCACGTTTACCTAAATTCATTTCAACAGGTGTAGAGAGGTATAAATCTGCATTTCCTGGCTTCTTCATCTTCTTCAGAACACCACCAGGTACCCCTTCAGAAGACCTTTTACGTCCTGAAGTCACAAGTTCCAAAAATGGTGTTTTATTTCTATCCATGGCTCCAGTAAGACGTTCATAATTGATCAAACGTTGGAGATAGTTTTCATAGCTTGAAACAATACCAGCTTGATTTCGAAGCCATTTCTGATCTGTGGCATATTGATAAACTTCTAAACATCTCTGATAATGACCATTTTTCTCTAATAAATCACAGAAACTTTGGTAGAACAATGCAAGTTTGATGCCGATCTCTCTTTTGAACAAATATATGAAAATATCTTCTGGAGAATCCGAAAATTTGATGAATTGTAACCAAATCTTTAGATATCTGATGTCTGTTTTATAAATTGGATCATCTTTATAAGTTTGGGAGCATTTTTGGAGTAATTGTACTTTTGAAGTTTCGTCTAACACGTTCTGATTGAGACAATCGATGTACAGTTCTAAAGGATCGTTTGCATATTTGGGATCTTTGGTGCATTCTTCAAGATATGCCATTAATTTCGATGCATCCATAGCCTTAATTCGATCCAGATCAAGTCCTAAACTCATCTCTTTGGCGTTTGTAACTGGAAAGAAAACAGTTGAGCAAATTACGAATTTATTTTTAAAACTGAGCAGTTTACGAATTATGTATCCCCAATTCAATGTTGAGAGTCGTTGGGATCAATTTTGAACACTTTGTCTGGGTTCAAGATTCTATGAGGGTCCAAAGCTAGCTTAAGTCTTCTCATGACGTCGATAGTGTCTTTTCCTAATTCTTTTTCCAAGTATTGTCTTTTGCCAATTCCAACACCATGTTCTCCGGTACAGGTACCATCGAATTTGACAACTGCTCTTTCTACCACTCTATCTGCAAGAGCATGAGCAGCTTCTGAAGTTTCCTCGTTATAGCAAAGACATACATGAAAGTTTCCATCTCCTACATGGCCCAAAATCGTACCCCAAAGACCATTTGCTTTCAAATCTTGAGCTGTGTCTCTAATGACTTCTGGAAGATCAGAAATTGGTACTGCCACATCGGTGGTGATCACCTTAGTGTCAGGACCCAAATGTTTCTTACCGTATTCTATGGTGGACCACAACACAATTTTCCTAGCCAGCCAAATTTCGTCTTTTTCTTTCTCCGAAGTGGCAGATCTAAATGATAAGGCACCATCGGCTTTGGCAATGGCTTGTACCTGTTTCACGGTTTCTTTCGCAATGTTCGGGCTCAGAGCTCCAATCTTCAAGAACAAGGTTGGTTTTTCCGGAAAAATACTCGTCAATTGTTTGGATTCATTGATACATTTGATCATTTCTTGATCCAACAATTCAACGGCATTAAGTTTTAATCCACTTTGGATAAAATGGCTAACCAGTGTAGTGGCATCTTCAATTGTGGGGAAAGTGACTGCTGTGATCGACTCATTCTTGGGTTTCACATGTAACTTCATCGTGACTTTTGTCACAACTCCTAAAGTACCTTCACTACCGATAAATAATCCAGTCAAATTATAACCAGCAGATGTCTTCTTGGGACGTTGTCTAGTGGTAATTACGGTTCCATCAGCCAAGACAACTTCTAGAGATAACACATTTTCCTTCATTGTACCAAAATTAAAAGCATTTGTTCCAGAACAAGAGCAAGCACTCATTCCTCCTAATTGAGCACCTGGTCCTGGATCGACACCGATCATGAGTTCATGTGGGGCTAAAAACTCATTCAATTCTTGCCAGCCAACTCCTGGTTCACATACAACGTCCAAATCGTCTTTATGGAACTCGAGAATCTTGTCCATACGACTCATGTCCAACGAAAGTCCTTGTCTGGTCTGCACATAATGACCTTCGAGGGAAGTTCCTCCTGAGAAGGGAATCACCGGAATACGGAGTTTATGACAGATTTTCAACACTTCAGCCACTTCTTCTGTGGTTCCTGGGAACACCACAGCTTTAGGTTTTTCATGGATTTTGGCCTTGTGTGTGTTGAAGAAAGAATCGGTTCTAAATTCGATGTCTTCCAGAGTTTTAGAAACATGTTCTTTGCCAATGATCTTGGCTATCAGAGCAAGTCCTTGTTCGAATTCCAAGTCAGTCAGATACTTAGGAGTATCCAAGACTGATAAAGGAGTGGAAGAAGTTTCTGGGAAGACGTTTAAAGGTGGGTTTTTTGCATAGTACTCTTTTGTCATGAGAGATCCAATAGCCACACTGGCTGATACAAGGGCTATTTTACCCCAAAGTTGGGACTGTTCACTCTTGGCCCCATTACTGTAAGCTCTATAAATCACTCTACTTGAGAACCTTCCCCTACAAGTTCTAAACATGCCGATACTTTGAATGCTATACAGGGGGGTGTTGAATTTTTCAGCCGAAACCGGCCACAGTTTTGAGCGGGAACGGCCACATTTTTTGGGCGGAAATTTTCAATTTTTTAGGCGGGGATCCACAGTTTTAAAAAGTCTCATCCTCGTCTTCGAGATCTAATTTCCTCTTACCGGTCAATTTGGACAGAGTAGCGTATTTTGTAGTATCCACTTGGTTTCTGACTTTCTTTGTCATTCTTTCAATTTCTTCATCCACATCTGTAGCCTCTTGTTCGGCAAATTGCATCACCAAACGACGACCAAGTAAATGTACACCGGTCAATTGATCCATGGCCTGTTCGGCTTCTTTGAGTAAACTGAATTCCACAAAAGCAAACCCACGAGCAGATTTGTCGAATTTTTTGGGCACACGGACCGATTTGAGTTGTCCAAATGAAGAGAACAATTCCAAAACGTCTTTCCTTGTAGCTTCGAACGGTAAATTCTTGACGATGATCTTTGTAGATTTGGTGGACTTTGGAGTAACTTTGCCTTGTGTGGAGTTCCTTGTAGAAAGTTTCAACTGTAATTTGTGTCCGTCCAAGACATGACCATCCATCAGTTTGATAGCAGCCTCCAGTTGATCTTTAGTCTTGAATTCGACAAATCCAAATCCCATACTGAGAGTTTGACCAGGATTCTTGGAATCAGGCTTGGTCTTGATGGTGGCAACGACAAATCCAGGAATAGGTTTGAACAGCTGTTGAAGAGATTCTTTGGTGGTGCTGAAGTTCAAATTCTTCACGAACACAGAAGAAGTTGGTCCGGCATATTCTTCTTGAGTTTCAGGTTCGAGTAAATCTGTGGCAGTTGGTTTCACCTCTGTCAGTACCTCTTCTTGGTTCAAAGTTTCTTGTGAAACAGGCTCTCTGGTAAACAGATCTTTTGGTCCCTTTTCGAGATACAAGATGGATTTTTTGAATCTTCTAAAGGACAACTTTGTGAAGGCTGCACGTCCACTGACAGCATCTCTGTATTCCACAACTGCAATAGTACCAGAAGGAGGCATCAACAATCTTTTGAGTTCTCCAAATGGTAAAAACAACTCTCCGAGTTCTTCGACGCTGGTTCCAAAGGGGAAATTTTTCACCAAGATCACTTTATCATCTTTCTCTTTCTTTTCAAAAGCAGTCAAATCCACACCACGGGTTTCAAAAAACTTACGAACGTCTCCAATGACACTCAGTTCTGCCAAAGCTTGTTTTACAGCTGCAGAAGAACTCTCTGGATCGATCAAATCTGATTTAGAAACCCCCATACTGGCAGCCATCGACTCCATCACGGCATCTTGGCTCATGTAGAGAGAATTCCAACTGAATGTAGCTTTGGACAGAGCCAGTTTCTTCTTGAGCTCTCGTTGTTTCTTCAAAGGTAAGTTTTTCATCTCAAATTCATCAAGACGGTGTGACTTCTTTGCTGCTCCTGGTAAAATGTGTAACAATCTTCCTTGGAAAATTTGCTTGTCAAGAGAAGAATATGCTTCTAAGGCGTCTTTGGAATTGGTAAATTGGATGTATGCAAACCCTTTGGATGCTCCTTTGGTGTCTACAGCTATATGGACTTCTTCTAAAGGGCCGTATTTGCCAAAAAGTTGATTGAATTCTTCTTCAGTGGCAGAATATGAAATATTTCTGAGAAACAAACGACCTGTTTCGAGTATTTGATTCCGAATCTTTTCTTCCTCGGTGACAACCTCTTCTTTTGGTGCTTGTTGTTCAGGTTTTTGTTGTTCAGGTTTTGTTTCTTTCTCTTGCGTTTTTTCTTTCATTCTAGTTTGACGATGTCTCAACCATTCCATATCAGAAAGTCCTTCAGTTGAGCCTTGAGGTTGGTTAGAAGAAGATAAAGAAATCATCTCTTCCTCTTCTTCTTCTTCTTCTTCTTCATTTGCTTTTTCTTTTTCAAAAGATTCATATTCATCATCGCTTCCATTTTTAACTCCATCTTTCTCATGAAGAACTTTCTCCAATTCTTTTGAAGATGGAGCACCAGATCCATCTACCAAAGCATCATTACTCCAAGATTTCACCTCGTGTTGAGGTTTCACAACTTCTATGAACTCCTTCAATTTAGGATCATTCAGGATTTCATTCGCAATAACCTCGCTAATCTTTTGTCTCTTATGATTGGTTTGTAAAAACTGTGTCTGTTTTTCCAACACTTCAGCCTTGGCTTTAAGTTGATCGTCTTGGATTTTCCTCTTCTCTCTCCATCCTAAAGGTACTGAAGGATCAGAGAAAGTCTTTGCCAGTTCAACATCAATTTTCAGGGTGTCAATAAAGGATTTATCGAAATATTTGATCAGTTTTTCAGCAGCTTCGGTACTTTTATATCCCACAAATGCAAATCTACGACTTTCACCAAACTTATTTTTCATCAATTTGACATCTGTCACATCGCCTTGTGCTGAAAAATGTTTTTTCAATCGTTCTTCATCGAAATACTTCGGTAATCCTTTCACAATCAATCTACTCATCTCTTGAAGCGTCTTAAAGAATAAAATTTTCAAAATTTTTTTTTCCACTTTCCCAAAAAGGAAATGTGATGAGATGAGATGATCAACTTTTACGAGGTTGATTGATTATTAAATAGCGATTAAATTTGTAGTTTGTAGTGATTGATTTGAAAATTGAGTGATAAAATGGAAGTTTGGGAGATTTTGAACTTGATTGGGGTCTGGCCTTATCCTGTTCATCTTACATTCAGAGAACAAATAAAAGGGGTTAGAGCTTTATTGGCGCTTGGTTTATACTTGATGTTTTACCAAGTGTTATCGGTAAATGCATCTTTGATTGGATTCATGTTTCCAGAGGTCTGTCGGTTGTTGAAACAAACAGCAGTTGTCTGGTTTTGGCATTTATGTTGTTATTTCATGGTGAGTTATATAAATTATATATAAAAAGGGGGTGTTAACGATTAGGATGATGTCAAAATACAGATAGAAGGAGATCAATTAGAATCAGATCCGGCAATTGTGATATCGAATCATCGATCTATACTGGATTACGTTGTTTTTGCCATGTTACCTGAGAAATTTGATTCATCTTCATTACTAAAACCACATATAAAGTTCTTCAGTTGGTTCAAAATGTGGACCATTCCCACATTGAGATTATTGAAAAATATTATGAGTTGTGACGAGAATTGGGAATTGGATGAAAAGTCTGCTGTACAGGTTTTTAAAGAAACTATTAACTCAAACAGTATTGATTGGATAGTGTTATTTCCTGAAGTTAATGTGTTCAGCTTGGAATCCTCCATTATGATGACCGAATTGGGTGAAAAATATTACCTACCAAGATTACAACATTTACTATATCCCAGATATTCAGGTTTTTACAATGCGGTTCAACTGCTTCATCACACTTCTTCGAGACTCTATGACATCACCATAGTTTACAAAAAACCAACGAATGGTTCTCATCTTTTATCAGAAACCTCTAAATTCCAAGAATCATCCCCTTTCAAATCGAAATCTGGTCCAACTTTGATGGAATTTTTTGCATTACCAGTGGAAGTCAATCTACAAATCCAAAGTAAATTACTCAAAAGAGTTCCCTTGAGAAGAAAAGGACTCGAAAAATGGTTAGAAGATCATTGGCTACAAAAGGATAAATCTTTGAATCGACTTGCATAAAAAAATTTATGCATTTCGCTTTCATCGGTCGTTGGTCACGTGACACACTCACACATACTGAAAAACTGATCTTTTAGATAAAAAATTGACACACGTTATATGATTGATGATTGATGAATTACCAATAGAGTTAGTGAGACTTATAGCTTCTCAGCTATCACAATCGGACTGTTATCATCTAATTCTTACTAATAAGAAATTATATGAAGCAGGTATTTCAAGATTGTACGACGCCATAATTATAAATTCTTCGAATCAAGTATTTCACAAAGAATTGGTGAATTTTACGGATGTAATAAGTTATCAAAGAAATTTACACAAGGCTACAATAATAAAGAGTTGTAACGGATTAAAACAATTTTTCAAAACTGTTGAAAGAAATGACAAGTTAACTTTGTTAATAAACCATCTTTCTGTGATCAAATTACCCGATCATTTCATCGAATTTGAGTTGGTGAATAAATTTAAATATTTGTTTGCAAACCTTTCAAATCTCAAAGGATGTGATTTCCAACATTATTCATGTTTTATCAATTTGAACAATTTGATATTGATGTTACCACAACCTGAGAAATTAGTTGAATTGAGTGCTGATTGTACCACCACTGCATCTATGAAGAAGAAAAAAACTAGTGGTGTTTGTAATGTCAGTCAAATCAAACTTGATCTTTGTAAATTGGAATTGAATAATTTTCAAAATTCGGAGTACTTGATCAATGTTCCTCTTCCATCTGGATTGTCTTCTTTGTCTATTTCCAAGACCCAAAAATGTTCTTTCCCCGTCAATTATAGTCTTGTTAATTCCATTGGAATTGATTTCAACTATCTCCAGGATTGTTTCAACAAGTATTTCTATAACGGAATGACCAATGAACTGTCGAGTGATTTCAATTTTATATTCAGACACACTCAATCCTCGAGAATTTCTTTGGATGGAGATTTAGACGTCATCAAAAATTTGTTCCATGGTAATAGAACCAAATTAAATTTGACAGATTTGAGATTTGATGGAGTTGTATTTGATTTTGGTGATGCAAGTCTAATTACCAAACATTGTAATTTGTCATCTTTACAAGAACTCTCACTTTTGAAATGTGAAGATGTTCCAAACTCTGACTTTTTGTTGGAGATTTGTCCAAATTTGAAAAATCTCAAAGAATTGAATCTAGATTATGAGAATTATCATGATTTACCATTTGTCCTTTCACAGATCAAAAGTTTACACAAGTTGTATGTCAACATTGAAGATTCAGATCTGACCTGGGATTGTCTCGGTTTGTTCAAAGCATTGACAAAGCATAGAAATCTTGAAAGATTGATCATAGATTCCAATTTTGATAACCAACTCAAATCAATTCCTATAAAGATTCTTGAGAAGAAGTTGACAAAATTGACCCGTCTACGAAAACTACGAGTCACTATATCCATCAAAAATCTTTCGAGATTCATCTATAATGTTCTTCCATATTTACCAAAGTTGGAATATCTCGAATTGGTTGTAGAAGAATTCAATGTTGTGAACTCAAATGGTAGTGCCAGTTCTGTCTACATGATTGAAGATCTGATTTACGATAACGATAACGAAACTTATGAGTTTAACATGAACCAATTGACTCCAAGTCTTTTAACTTTGGCAAAGATCAAAAAGATCAATGAACAAATTTTGGATCAAAGTCCAAATTTGAAATATTCGAAATTGTTCAATGTCTTGATTACAAGTGATAATTTCATCAAAGAAAGAGGTTTGGAATCTTGGTTCGCTAAAAAGTTGTTATAATGATTTCTATTTAAGTTGTAGCTTTGTCTTCAAGTCTCATTTTCCAAAATTCTTCTTGTCAAAATTCATCAATTTTTCAAAATTCTTTGAATCCAAAAAGTATCAACTTAAAAGTACCGATGCCGAGTCTTGAAAGAAGAGCAACTAAGCATGTTGAAACAGAAAATCAAGATTCTGTAGACGAAGAAGAAGTGCAGGACACTTCAGAAGACGAAGAAATGAGTGAATCTGAGTCAGAATCGGAACAGGAATCCATACAAATGACTCAAGCTCAATACGAAGACTTTATCGGAGAGATAAATGGAGGTTATAAAAATTTGACGACAGAGTTACAATCACATAGAAGTCAGATTGCAAGAGATGGTGACATAGTGTCTGTTCAACAGAGTCTTGATCGTGCCAATTCTCTTTATCATACGAGTCAAAGGCTCGGTGATTCACAATATAAAAATGAAGTCACGAACATGGATTCAAGAGCCATAAAAGAAATTGGACAACAACTGTCTTTGGGAATTAAAAGTATCAACATGGGAGTCATCAACCATGGGGTGAAGTATGACGACTTCTTATTGGGCTTTGCCAAACTTGTTAAAAATGAGGATGAAGAAGATTTGTTCTTCAACGGCAGCGTACAAGAAAGTGACGAATTTTATGAAAAACTCAATTGGAATAGACTGGCAAAACTATATAATAAACATTCATCAAAGGCTCCCACTATTGATTTCATGCTTGGCCCATTGGGGGTCGAGTTAAAGAGCCGTAAAGTTGGTAAAATTGATCGTGATTATCTCAAAACTGGTCAAGCATTAAAACCAAGTCTGGTACAAATGGATGAATTGCTTGAAAACAATGAAAAGGATACTTATAAATCTGCCATTGAATGTTACAGCATACTTAAAAGGAAACAGAACACATCTCTGATGAACTTGTTTCAATTTTTCATCAATCCAGAGTCATTTAGCCAAAGCATCGAAAATCTTTTCTATACAAGTTTCTTGATCAACCACAACAAATTGATATTGTTCCAAGATGATGAAGGAATCCCGAGCATTAGGATACAAGAAGGAGATGAAGATATTCCAGATTACATAGCAGGAGTCCGAGATAAACATAACAAATCTCATTTGATATTTAAATTGGAATATTCAACTTGGAAACTGTTGATAGACCAATATGGCATCAAAGATCTGTTTTTGGGTAATCGTCTTTGATGTTTGTTAATGGCCATTTCCGAATCGGGGTGAAGTCTAGAGTAGATGTATAGTTCAACGTTTCATATATCTCAATACCTGTCCAACCAATCATCACCAGATTATCTGTGCAAAGGGATAAAAGGGGGTAATGACATTTGAAGCCATTAAATTCCTGTTCCACCATTTGTCGAAGAGTTTGATTGGCAGAAACTCCACCACTTATCACCAAATCTTTACTCTCTGAACCACTATTTACAAGAGAGAGTTTGATTTTATCGATGATATGGTTAAATATCGACAGTTGAAGGTGTTGGGCAATGGTGAATCGATCTCTAACCCCCAATTCAACTAAGCCATTTTTTCGCAAAGTTCTTTCCACCATTCCATGGAAAGAACTAAAAGAGAATGCCTGAACGTTTTTACGTCCAGGTTTGTTCAGTAAAGGAACATTTATACTGTTTAAATCGATTTCGGTGGGTTCCAAATGTCTATGCAGTTGCAAGAATAAATCCATTTCTTTGGCTATCATATTACCTTTAAATCCTAAAGCTCTGGCACATTTATCCAACAGATCTCCAGCAGCAATGTCAATGGTATCACAGACCACGTTATGTTCTAAAAGGCTACAACTCTCGACCAACGTGGTATGTCCTCCACTTACTAGTAATGACCAAAAAGGAAACTGGGGCGCTCTGGCGTTCGAGACCATCCGGGGTACTAAGAGATGGGCTAACATGTGATGGACACCTATTATGGGTTTATTCCATGCTACAGACAATCCTTTGGCAACGTCGCAACCTATGTTCAAAGATCCTGGCATCCCAGGACCTCTTGTGACACAGATGAGATCTGGAGGATGGCGATGGAGATCGTATAAATGGCACAATTTCAGCACTAATTTGGCCAAATGTTGTTGGTGATGTATAAACAGTTTTGTGGGGACTATTCCGCCTTCAAAAGTGGAGTCCAAAGTGGATTTTTCATGGTGTAAGAGTTTTGGGGGTTCATCATGAGAGTGTCTGTCTAAAAGAGCGACACAAGAGTCATCACAAGAGGTTTCGATTGCCAAGACACGATACTGCCTTGCATTATACTGTTTGATGTGACACAGACCTACTTTGAGTCGTTTAAGCATGTTTCTCTCAAAGTTGGTCGATGATGAAGAGGTTGTAAATTGGCAGGTTGGGCAGACCACCGGCCCAAATTTAGGCGGAATCTCACGCAGACGTTCCGCCCGGGTCCCCGCCCGTTTTTTAAATTTTTTGCCGGATGAAAAATTTTAAAACCTATAACGGGCCTCGACATGTCTGTATCGTCTGGAACGCTGTCATTCAGCTCGTCGATACCGTTTACACATGGAGAAGGAGTTGGACATTCGTCTGAAAAACTCCAAAATCCAGATGGATCGGACCTGCCACCTCCCTTGACCCATTGTTTCTTTGCCGGAGGGATTGGAGGAGCCGTTGGAGATTCGGTGATGCATTCTTTGGACACCGTTAAGACCAGACAACAAGGAGCCCCAACAATTATGAAGTACCGGAACACTATACCCGCATACCTGACAATCTTCAGAGAAGAAGGATTCCGTAAAGGACTTTATGGAGGTTATGGAGCGGCCATGTTGGGATCGTTTCCCAGTGCCGCAGTTTTCTTTGTCACATATGAAAGTTGTAAAAGGAAATTGATCAATGAGTTCAAAGTCCCAGAAACTTTGACCCACCTAACTGCTGGGTTCTTGGGAGATTTGGCATCGAGTATTTTCTATGTTCCAAGTGAAGTTTTAAAGACTAGACTTCAATTACAAGGACGAATCGATAATCCATTTTTTGAGAGTGGGTATAATTACAAAAGCACGTTTGATGCCATAAGCATGATATGCCGTACAGAGGGACCTGGAGCTCTCTTCTACGGTTATAAACTGACACTCATCAGAGATTTACCCTTTTCTCTGCTCCAATTTGCATTTTATGAAAGGTTTAGACAAGTTCTGTTGAGTAGTGGAGGGGAGATAGAATTGGGAGTTGGGGAAGAATTACTGGTTGGAGCAGCAGCAGGAGGGTTAGCTGGGATTTTGACGACACCTTTGGACGTGATTAAGACAAGAGTGCAGACTCAACAGCAACATGTACATAAACAACTGATTTTGAATTCCGGGGTGGTGAATTCGTTGAGAACTGTGTTTGTCCAAGAAGGGGTTTTAGGATTGTTCAGTGGGGTTGGACCTAGGTTTATATGGACGTCTGTTCAGAGTAGTATTATGTTATTCTTGTATCAGTTGTCTTTGAGACTGTTCGAGAGGGCCGAAGGGTTTTCGTGATGTATATATGTAAGATAGAGACTATAGAGTAGATAGTGAAAAGTTCCGCCTAAATTCCCGCCCATTTTTTTCAAATTATTTCCGCCCATCTCCATCGTATTTTTTTTTAATGCTATTTTTTTTCCTCCCCTTTTCCTCACCGCCCATTTTTATCTCCACCGCCCATTTTCATCTCCCCGCGCATTGCAATCGCAGCACGTGGGACTATTTCAAAACTCTTTCAAAAACTCTTCATCTTCATACCACAATGAAGTTTGGAGAAACTCTCAAATCATCTCTCATACAAGACTACAACTACTACTATATCCAATACGATGAGCTCAAACATCAATTGAAAAAAGGTTTATCAAATCAAGAATGGGACAACCATTTAGAAGAAAATTTCGTCTCCATGTTGGAAAATGAATTGGACAAAGTTTATAAATTTGTCACTGTGAAGCATCAAGAAATTTTGAGAAGAATTGGAGACGCAGAAAGTGCTGTTGATCATGTCATTTCCAAAGCTCAAATGGCAGATCAAGATGAAAGATTGTTATTCGAACAAGATTTCGAAGATTTGGAGAAAGAATTGAGTGATGTCATTGCCGATGTCCACGATTTACTGAAGTTCTCAAGGTTGAATTACATTGGGTTTCAAAAGATTTTGAAAAAACATGACAAGCAGACGAAAAAACTGTTTATTTTGAAGCCGATTTTCCAGGCCAGGTTGAATTCGAAGGCCTTTTATAAAGATAATTACGATGGGTTGATCGTCAAATTGAGTACTTTATACGATTTGGTAAGAACTCGTGGAAATCCTGTGAAGGGAGATTCTTCTGCAGGTGGTTCTCAACAGAATTTCGTCAGACAAACCACCAAATATTGGGTCCATCCTGATAACATCACCGAGTTGAAATTGATCATTTTGAAACATTTACCAGTTTTGGTCTTCAATGCCCAAAAAGAGTTTGAAAAAGAAGACAGTGCCATCACTTCCATCTATTACGATGATTCCAAAATGGATCTTTACTATGGACGTTTACTCAAAGATGAAGGAGCAGAACTGATCAGAATGAGATGGTATGGAGGTATGAGTTCCGACACCATTTTTGTCGAAAGAAAGACCCATAGAGAAGATTGGACAGGAGAGAAATCTGTCAAGGCTCGTTTCCCCATCAAAGAACGTAATCTCAACGATTTCATGAAGGGGAAATTCACCGTGGGTCAAGTGTTTGAAAAACTGAGGAAAGAGAAGAAAAAGTCTCTTCAAGAGATTGAGAATTTAGAAAGATTGGCAAACGAAGTCCAATACCGGGTGATCAAGGATAAGATGAGACCCGTTATGAGATCTTTTTATAACAGAACTGCATTCCAATTACCGGGAGATGCCCGTGTTAGAATCTCTCTCGATACAGAGTTGACAATGGTTCGTGAAGATAACTTTGATGGCCATGATAGAACACATGGAAATTGGAGAAGAATGGACATTGGAATCGATTATCCGTTCAGTCAACTTGCCGAAAAAGATGTTTGTAGATTTCCGTATGCCGTTTTAGAAGTGAAATTACAGACCCAATTGGGTCAAGAACCTCCTGCTTGGGTCCGTGAATTGGTGAGTAGTCATTTGGTGGAGGCAGTGCCGAAGTTTTCTAAATTCATCCATGGTTGTGCCACTTTGTTGCCAGAAAAAGTCGATTTGATTCCATTTTGGTTACCACAGATGGATGTCGATATCCGTAAACCTGCTGCCAACACCGATTATGGTATTGTGAGACAACAGAATTACAACTCTTTGGATGAAGAAGAGGCAGGAGAACATGTCCAATTCGTGGGCGTGGAAGAAACTGATCTGGAACCTGTTTCTCTATTGCTGTATATCAAGAGTTATTTCAAACCGGATCACTCCTTTAACAAGGTTCCTGCAGGAACTGTGTTTGATACAAGAGTGAGAGCTCCACCCGGGAAGAAAATCTCTGTTCCAGTTAGAGTGGAACCAAAAGTGTATTTTGCGACAGAGAGAACTTTCCTCACATGGACCACGATTGCAATGACTATTGCATCGATGGGTACGTTGTTGTTGAACTACGGAGAATCTAATTTGAATCTTTTATCTTCGATTGGGTTCTTTGCAAGCGGATTGCTCATGTTGTTATACAGTTTGGGTGTATACCTCTGGAGAGTCCAAAGTATTCGGAAGAAAAGAGCCATTCGGTACGATGAGATTTATGGCGTCAACGGTCTGTGTCTGCTACTTCTGGTCACCGTGTTCTCCTCATTCATAATCCATTGGTTAGGTTAAGCCATCTTCTTCAATAAAGCTCTCTTCTTCTTCTTCAACAGCTCAATTTTATCGGCTTTGGCCTCAAGACCATATTGCATCTTTTTGTACAACTTCTTTTGCTTGTTGGACATCATGATCTTGGCCAATTCTTTCTCTTCTTCAGCACTTGTCTTGACTCTTCTCTTCACCTTATTAGAATCGATATCGGAGAATTTGATACCTTGAGCTTCCAGTTCGAGTTCCTTTTGAGCCTTGAGATCCTCATCTTCGGATTCAACTTCATCAACAACTTCATCCTCTTCACTTCCAGATTCTTCAACTTCGGCTTCTGGATCGTATCCAATGGCATCTCCCCATGGACTGAGATGTGGAGGAAGGGTTTCTCCTGGGGCATAATCAGAAACTGGTAACAAAGTACGCTTGTTCAAAGAGTCAAAGACCCATTGTGGTTGGATATAAGTACGACCCAGAACTTTGTTTTTGACAACAGGACGATCACAGATCTGATGTGTGATTTTACTCAAATCAAATTTGTCTGGATCTTCATCGACCAAAATTTCCGGCACCACAGTTCCTCCACAACTCAAGACAAGGAACTCAAGAACGTCAATAGGAACTTCTCTTCCGATGAAGAAGACAAAGTTTTCAAACAAGCTAGAAACAGGACTATCGTATTTCGAAGGTTGTTGAAGCAAATCCCCGGCAGTTTTATTGGTGTTTTCGAATTCGTCCAATTCAACAGTCTCAACGTCTTCAGCTTCTTCTTCTTCTTCGTCTTCTTCTTCAGCTTGTTCATCTGCTTTCAAAGCTTTTGAAATCTCTTCAGCAGATAATTTTGTCTCTTCAACTTCTAAAGTTTGTTGAGCTTGTTCTAAAAGAGGAGCTTTATTCTTTGATTCCAAGATCAAAGCACTTAAACCACCAACCTTTTTGAGAAGAGAAGGATCATATTTAGGAGGATATTGCAAATTGGAGTCGGTGTACAATTTGAAAAGAACAAAGTTGACCAAAGTTGAGTAAAACTCCAAAAATGTGAGCATGATTCTAAAATCGATGTCACTTGGGATGTTTTGTGGGAACTTGAACGGCACTAACCAGACGACTTCTTGTCCCTTGATGGTGGCAGAGTAGTACACACCTTTGATGGACACAAAGACTTTCTTCAACAATCTTTCACGGGCCACGTACATTGACCACAGATTACAGAGTGATTCAGCTTCTTTGGTGATTTTAGAACTGATTTTATCGGTAGCCGGAAGGTTGCTGAACAAGAAAAGCATGTTTAAAGCATCATCGACATCTCTAACAGCATCCAAGAAAGTTGGATATCTCTCTTTGATGACGTTATCCAACTTATATTTGGGTCTGTTTGAATCGAGCTTCTTGGCAGAAGAAATTTCACCTTTGCCCAACAGTTTGGTCAATTTTTTACTGAAGGTTTTGTGTTCACGGAACTTGGCAAGGATGGGTTCATGCATAAGATATTGGATGTCTTTGGCATAATAGAAGGTGACAGGAGCCGTGGATCCTTTATTGGCTTTCTTCTTGTTTCTTGGTTCTCTTGGGTAGATTCCTTTGAATATACATAATCTTCTGAAATCAGCAAGCGAGACTTGGAGTCTCTTCACAGCCTGGGTTCTGGTGATGAAGTTCTTTGCATTACCAGAGGTATGTCTCTTCTTAATTCTCAGCATCTTGATTTTGAGATGGGCTTTTGGTTAAAGTGAAAAATTTAAAATTTTTTTGAAATTTTTTCGATGAGCTGAAAAAGTGGAGTTTAGTGTGAAATTTAGTATGGAGATTTAGTGGAAATTTAGTATGGCTTAAGTATGAGATTTAGGGGAAATTAAGTATGAGTTTAAGTATGACTTAAGTATGAATTTAGTATGGCTTAAGTATGAGTTTTAGGGGGAAATTTAGTATGACTTAAGTACAAGTTTAAGTATGGCTTAAGTATGAGATTTAGCGGGAAATTTAGTATGAGTTTAAGTATGACTTAAGTATGAATTTAGTTTGAAATAAAGTATGAGTTTTAGTATGGCTTAAATATGAGTTTTAGTGTAAACTTTAGTATGAAGTTTTAGTATGGCTTAAAAGTCTGAGTTTTAGTATGGCTTAAGTAAGAGTTTTTGTAACTTTAGTATGAAGTTTTAGTATGGCTTAAGTATGAGATTTAGTATGGCTTAAGTATGAGAGTTAGTGTGAAATTTAGTATGAAGTTTTAGTATGGCTTAAGTATGAGATTTAGTATGACTTAAGTATGAGATTTAGTATGAATTAAGTATGAAGTATAGAAATAAGTATTAAATGATAATTAATTATGAACCAAGTATAGACGTATGGTGGTATGACTTATGAGGTATGTCATACAGAATATAAATGTTCTACAACTATTATGAATTTGTCTGATATGATAGCTACATGCACTAATAACTTCTGACAGCAGGAGGTACAGACTTACACTCAGCTTCGTCCAAAGTTGTAGAAATAACATCTCTGTATCTCAACTTAACTTCATCTCCATTGTTCTGTTGATACGATAAAGAATGTTTCATCCAATTCACATCATCCCTATTTGGATAATCTTCTCTGGCATGAGCACCTCTTGATTCTTTTCTATTGGCAGCAGAAACAGCCGTTTGAGTGGCACATGTCAACAAATTTTGCAATTCAAGAGTTTCCACCAAATCAGAGTTCCAAATCATCGATCTGTCCTGAGTCTTGACATGTTCGAAATCTTTGTCAATCTTCAAAATCTTCTCCACACCTTCATCCAAAGCTTCTTGTGTTCTAAAGACTGCACAATGTTTTTGCATGGTCTTTTGCATATCCAAACGGATAGAAGCCGTAGAAAGTGTACCTTCTGCAGTTCTCATCTTGTCCAAATTGGCCACAGAATCATATCCAATATCCTTTGGCAATTCTTTATGAGGGGCATTTGGAGAGTTTTTATCTCTGATGGTGTGGGATACAGCACGCCCAAAAACCACCAAATCTAACAAAGAATTTGCACCCAATCTATTGGCACCATGGACCGAGGCACAAGCAGCTTCTCCACATGCATATAAACCTTCCACCACCACGTCATTTCCATCTTCATCCACCGATAACACTTCTCCTGTATATTTGGTTGGAATACCTCCCATGTTGTAATGAACAGTTGGTAAAATTGGAATTGGTTCCTTTGTGACGTCGACACCGGCAAAGATGGCTGCGGTTTCGGAGATACCCGGTAAACGTTCTTTCAAGACATCAGCAGGAATATGGGATAGTTGTAAATACATGTGATCTTTTTCAGGACCAACACCACGACCTGCATTGATTTCCATGGTGATGGATCTTGAGACAACGTCTCTTGAGGCCAAATCTTTCAGGGTTGGAGCATAACGTTCCATAAAACGTTCACCTTCCGAGTTCAACAAGTAACCACCTTCTCCACGGGCACCTTCTGTGATCAAACAACCTGATCCATAGATTCCAGAAGGATGGAATTGAACGAATTCCAAATCTTCTAAAGGTAAACCGGCACGGGCCACCATGGCATAACCATCACCGGTACAAGTATGGGCCGAGGTACATGAGAAATAAGCCCTTCCATAACCACCTGTGGCAATCACAGTGTTATGGGCTTTAAAACGATGTAAAGTTCCATCTTCTTGGTTATACGCCATGACTCCCACACAACGTCCCTCATGCATCAACAAATCCATGGCGAAAAATTCGATGAAGAAATGTGTGTTATGTCTCAAGGCTTGTCCGTATAAAGTATGTAACAAGGCATGTCCTGTTCTATCAGCCACTGCACAAGTTCTATAGGCTTGACCTCCTTTACCATATTTCCTACTCTGTCCTCCAAAAGCCCTCTGATAAATCCGTCCTTCTTCCGTTCTGGAAAATGGAACCCCGAAATGTTCCAATTCGATGATCGATTGTGGAGCCTCTCTCGTCATATAATGAATGGCATCTTGGTCTCCAAGCCAGTCGGAACCTTTCACGGTATCATACATATGCCAATGCCAATCATCTTCGTGCATGTTCCCCAATGCTGCATTTATTCCTCCTTGCGCAGCTACAGTGTGCGATCTTGTTGGGAATAATTTCGAGATACATGCGGTTTTAAAACCATCTTGCGCCAAACCAAAAGCGGCTCTTAAACCTGCACCACCTGCTCCAATGACCAAAGCATCGTATTCGTGATCGATGATGTGATAATCATTTCTCACCAACGATGCAGCATTTTTACCGTTCAATTTATCGGCAATTATCTGCCATCTACCGTTTGTAGTATGAAATCCACGTTTAACAATTCTGTACATCTTGGTAATGTATCATTGCAATGCGCTCCTTTTTAAATTATTTGAACAGTGATGACCTTTTCTCCGGATTTGAATTTTTAGGAACCCGAGATTTGGGGATTGGCCAATGAGAGACGAGGAATTTCAAAGACGGTCGGAGAGGGAGGAAGAAAGGGGGAAAGGGGTTGTAGCAGGGGGAAGAGGTGGGATTGGGGAGTAGAGGATGGGGGTGTTGAGATAGGGGAGGGTTTGAGGGGGAGGGGATGAGATTGGGGGGTGAAGATGGTGAATTGATGGATGGGGGTCGTGTGAAGTCGGGTGATGGTATTACTGGATTTGGCGATTTGAATACTTAAAAGGGTAATTTGCGGGTATTAATTTTTTTTTTCATTTTTCATTTTTCATTTTTCATTTTTTTTTCATTTTTCATTTTTCATTAATCATAACTTTTTTTTTCATTTTTCATTTTTCATTAATCATAACTTTTTTTTTTTATTATTTTATTATTTCATTTATTCATTTATTCATTTATTCATTTTTTCAATTATTCTTTCATTCATTTATTCTTTTATTCATTTTTTTATTTTTTCATTTATTCTTTCCATTTTTTCATTCATTCTTTCAATTTTACATTTATTTTTTCCATTTTTCATTCATTCTCTCCATTTATTAACCATGGTACACCAACTATCTCTTGTATCTAGTATCTCCCCAAACCAACACTCTATCACCCTACAAACACTACAACTGCTAACAGGAATCTCCCCAGACACTTTCGATCTTCACAATGTCATCCTAATTCCAAGATTCCCCTTCAAACCTGATATCCAAGCCGGTAAAGTCAACCAAATTGAACAGTACAGAACAAAACTAATTTCAACCTCAATCATAAATCAAGACTCTTCAAGACAAAGTTTCTTCAAACAACAAGATTTAAAAAACTTAACCCTGCAAAATCGCATCTGGACACTCCAAATAACTGACATCCCAACAGCCGGTAAGAAAATCACCAGCCAACAAAACGTTTATGAAACTGCCATCATCGATTCAGGAGCTCATGATGATTTGATTGGATATTTGGAAGAATTGGGATTGACTTTGGAATCTGAATTCTGGCTCAAAGGAGACAAATTGTATCACAGAGACGTAATAATAGAAATTTATCAAGTCTTCATCGGTAATGGTGATGAATTATTGGATAAATCAGGTAATTGGTTCATAAAGCTGTATGTAAATGTGAAAAAATCAACAGATTTGGACAGCATCAACAAAGGTAATAAAGAATTAGAACTGTTTGCCAAAGAAGTTAATGGGTTATTTGAATTGGTCATACCTGATAGACTTTCAATGGATAGTCGAATAACTAAATAGTCATTTTAAGTTTTCAACTCTTGTGAAAAGTACAAATTTTATGATAGAATATCAATCTTTGATGACGTAGTTCTTGTCAATTGTCTTAGAAGCCAATTTTAAAGGTGACCAACAGTTGGGAACTTCTCCTTTGGACTGCGACGGAGATAAAGAGGTTATTTGAGTTTGAAGCTTGTGTAAAGTGATTGGAGTTGTGGTTTTGAGATTTGTAGGTTTAGTGGTGTTGAACAGTTGAAGAGATGTAATTAATGGCATTTGTTTCGAAAGAACTCTGGTGATATCAGATTTTGAAACATTGAGTCTTGCGAGTTGGTTGAGTTTTGTGATTTGTGATTCTGTGATTTGGGGTACAGGAAATGTCGCTATCATTGATGATATGGAAGATTTGGGATTGGAGATGTAACTGGGAATCTCTTTAGGTTGAATAGAGCCTATTATTCGGCTAGTTTTGATTGACATGGTGATGATGGAGAGGTCAAAAATGGATCAAAAAGAGAAAAAAATGGGGGGAAAAACAGAAATTGGGCGGAAGAAAAACAGAAATTTGGCAGAACAAGACCAGATTAGCCGGAGCAAACAGAAATTTGATAGAACAAGACAGAAATTTGGCCTGAAAAACCAACACCAAACATACAAAGACACTACGTAACTTTTTAAAAATACGATCGAATTTATCACTACACTACTCAGTTTTCCTCTCCAATTCCAGATCCAATTCCAGAACATCTTCTTTAAAAGCAGCAATTACATATCCAATCAACACCACATTAGCCACCAAAGCAGCCAAACCTCCACTGATAATGGCATTATTTGCTAAAGTTAGTCAATTCTTCAAAAACCATCTTTACATACCGAACAACCACTGAGCCACGAAAAACACCAAGACTGGTGCAATTATCATCATAGCAGTAAAGAAGACAAGCTTCTGGATCACAGATCTACAATTAGTACTCTCCAAAACCCCCTTAAATCATCTACTCACTTCGGTATTTGTACAGCCATTTCCTTCTTTATAAACGAGCTTCGAATTAAAATTTCAGTTTTTGAGCTTTGAAAAGATTTGAATTTGGAGTTTTGTTTGAAAATGACAGAATTGAATCCCAAAACCACCGAAAAAGAGTTTTTTGGCACTTTAGGGGCTTCGGTGTTGGTTCCGGGACTCCCATTGATCACAATTGGGTTATATCTGGTTGTCAATGGACAATATTTGGTCGATGGGGCCAAGATCGATGTGGTTAAAGTTGGTGAGATTTTACGGAAGGAGTGTTATGACGAATTCTGGGGACATTTCTTCGATATAGAGGTTTGGAAATGGTTTTCTATCTGGTTTTTTGGACTCCTGGTGTTGGATTTGGTGATGCCAGGTAAGCAGATGAAAGGAACAGTATTGAGAGATGGTTCACAGTTGAATTATAACATCAATGGAGTATCATTGATGACGGGATTTTGTACTGTGATGTTGAGTAGATGCATATTGACAAAGGGTGAATTGCCAGAGTTACAATTTGTGTATGAAAACCTCAATAAGTTGATGTATACCACGATTCTGTTCTCGTTCATCATGTCAACTATTTTATTGGTATTGTCATACATTCCACTTTTAAAACCCAACAAAAAGGGAACTAATGAGAGGATCTTGGCCTTGGCAGGAAACTCATCTTCTGTTTTGTACAATTGGTACATTGGCCGTGAATTAAACCCTAGATTTGGTCCATGGGATTTGAAATTGTACTGTGAGACAAGACCGGGAATGTTACTTTGGTGTCTCATCAATTGGTCATGTCTGCATCATGTTTATTTAGAAATGGGTTCTGTACCGGACTCTTTGATCTTGGTGAACTTTCTTCAAGCCTTTTATATCTTTGATGGGATCATGAACGAAGAAGGTATTCTTACCATGATTGATATCACCACAGATGGATTTGGGTTCATGTTGGTGTTCGGAGATCTAGCTTGGGTCCCCTTCACTTACTCATTACAGTGTCGTTATCTACTGTTGAATCCGTTGAATTTGGGAATCGTCAACTGTTTGTCAATTCTATCTTTACAAGCAATTGGATTCTACATCTTCAGAATGGCCAATCTACAAAAATCAGAGTTCAAGGCCGGTAAATTGTCACATTTAAAAAGCATAAACACTCAAAGAGGAACTAAATTGTTACTGGATGGATGGTGGGGGGTCAGTAGACATATCAATTATTTTGGAGATTGGATCATTGCCTGGTCTTGGTGTCTTCCAACGGGATTCAACACTCCAATTACATATTTCTACGTGGTTTATTTCGGGTTTTTATTGGTACATCGTCAAACTCGTGATGAAGCCAAATGTAAAACCAAATATGGTGAATCTTGGGATGAATACTGCCGTCAAGTACCCTATAAAATCATTCCATACGTCTATTGAGTTTTTCTCTGGTGATTGACATTTTTTTCAAAAGATTTATAAGAAATTTGAAGAGTCGATAACCATTGAAACAGAACGATTAAAATGCTCAACAAGGTGAATGAGACAATTGTAGCCATCCAAACACCTGGACTGAAGAATTGGTACTTTGTGAGTAAACCTCCTGTGGATGACAGAATAGATACAATTCCATCTTCGGATTCTAACATCTCTTCAATTTGTTCAAAAGTTTCATCCAATTCTTGTTTTAAATCATCGTATTGATCTCTTTTCCATTGTGACTTTCTCAAAACTGAATCTAAACCGGTCAAAACATTCAGTTGAACACTGGAATTCTTCACATATGGTAATCCTTGTACCACCAATTTTACACTACTGTTTTCTCCAATCAGTTGACTCAACAAATTTATCATTTGATCCAATTTGGAAAGTTCATCCAGACGAACTTCAACATCACTGGCAAGTTTTGGAAATTGGAAAACAACCAGTTCTATCTTATCGGAGTCCAATGTACTTATAACCTCCAACCATTCATCATCTTGATAAGATTTAACCAAAATTTTTCTCACCTCAAGATTTTCACATTTCAATTCTGAAGCCTTTTGTTTGTCTTGGTATTGATAGAATGGAGTGAATTTAAAGTAATTAGATTCAACCAATTGTGACAAAAGAGGCATCACTACTTTGGCCTCAATCATATCTCTATGTCCAAAATTTGGAATTTGTAAAACAACGTTCTTCTCGGCGCTCAAAACTGAACAGAGCGGCAATGTTTCTTCTCTCGTGACGTAATCCAAGACACCTAAATCATTACCTCCTTGTTGTACTATCAAAGGAGCAGTGTTTTTAAAGGCATTGACACTGGAAACTAAAGAGTTTAAAGCGATTAATACAGCCAAAACTTTCATCTTTTATCTTATCGCTGTTGCAATAGGCAAAAGAAAAAGATAAAAAAAAAAAAAAAAAAAAAGATAAAAAAAAAGATTGAAAAAAAGATTAAAAAAAAGATTGAAAAAAAAAACTAAATGAAATTCAGCAGAATATCAAGGGCAAAAAAAGAAATTAACTAACTAAAAAATAACTTACATGAAAAACACTGGAAAAATCTGCAAGTGAATGGCATTTTTGAAATCTCGTGAACTCTGGAATATCATTTCCAAAACCACACCATGATTTGAAATGATCTATTTTGAGTCATCATAAGGTGTCTGATAAGGTACTATTTCTAAAAATTAATTCAGAGAGCTCGTAAACACTCCACTATGGTTTTCTAATGCCAAGTGTCCAAGGCATAGAGCCGTTTGAAAACCCTTATTTTTGCTGTATGTGACAATGTACGGCTTGTTTTAAAATGCAACTTTATGCAAGTTCCAGGGCATTACACCGTTAAAAATCCCTTTTTCCTCGGATTTTCATGCAGATGAACATCGTTTCTTTTTCGCGAAACTTACCGAGAAAGTGGAAGAGCTACCGAGTTGTGACCGAATAGAGCCATTTGATTTGTCGATTGGTTTGAAAAGCTCGTGAGGCATCTTATCTGCAACTCTTTTAAGTAATCTTAAGTAGTCATATTTATAATGATTCTTTCCCACTTGTGTTAATTAAACATGGATATTGAACCTGTTCAATCTACAAGGTCGACTAATTCACAAAAATTAGTCGCCGTATCAAGTAAAGGTGATGGTATTGTACTTGACCTTGAACAACCTGTTGCTCCTGTCGATGATATAATTTCTGACGATTTTGAAGCCCACGATGACGACATTGGAAGACCTCCAACTGATCATGAGATGGCCACTTTAAAACATGTTTCTGCTCCAATTCCAATGGCGTGTTATTTGGTTGCAGTGGTTGAATTGGCAGAAAGATTCACCTATTACGGTTTATCTGCTCCTTTCCAAAACTACATGCAAAGAACCCAAAACGATTCGATCAAAGGTAAATTAGGTTTTGGTTCTCAAGGTGCTTCTGGGTTGTCTTATTTCTTCCAATTTTGGTGTTATGTCTGTCCCGTTTTGGGTGCTTATATCTCCGATACCTATTGGGGTAAGTACAAGACCATTGTGGTGTTCACGTTTGTCGATATCGTTGGTATCGCTGTATTATTCGGTACTTCTTTTGATTCCGTCTCCATCTCCGGAGCCAAAGCCGGTTTCATCATCGGTATCATCTTGGTGGGTTTAGGAGCTGGTGGTATCAAATCTTCTGTTTCTCCACTTATTGCCGAACAAATCGATCTCGGCGTTGCCAGAATCGATAGGGATAAAAAGGGTCATAAGATCATTGTGGATCCTAAGATTACCATCGAAAGAGTCTTTATGATGTTTTATTTGTGTATCAACATTGGTTCTCTTTCTGCCATTGCCACGACAGAATTGGAATTACATGTTGGATTCTGGGCTGCCTATTTATTACCTCTTTGTTTCTTCTTCTTGGGTGTGGCAGCTTTGATCTTTGGTAAGAATTACTACGTCAAGAAACCTCCTACCAAGTCAGTGATCAAAAATGCCTTTCAAATCACTTTTATCACTGCTAGATATTGGAACATTGAACGTGCCAAGAATTCGAACAAATGGACCGATGAATTTGTGGATGAAGTCAAAGTTGCCTTGAAAGCCTGTAAAGTTTTCGTCTTTTTCCCAATCTATTGGATTGTGTATGGACAAATGATGTCGAACTTTGTGTTTTCTGCATCTCAAATGCAATTACATGGAATCCCAAACGATATCATGCAAAACATCGATCCGATCACCTTGATTGTGTTCATTCCAATTTGTAACCAATTGTTGTACCCATTTTTGAGAACGATCAAGATCCAATTCAAGCCGATCACCAAGATCTTTTGGGGATTCATGTTTGGATCTCTTGCCATGATTTACGCTGCTGTTTTACAACATTTTATCTATAAAGCTGGTCCATGTTATGACCATCCATTATGTGGAGATGGAAGTCCAAATAACATCCATGTTGCCATTCAAACTCCTGCTTATGCATTCATCGGATTGAGTGAAATCTTTGCATCCATCACCGGATTGGAATATGCTTTCACAAAGGCTCCATCGACGATGAAATCTTTTATCATGTCTCTCTTCTTATTCACATCTGCCATCGGTGCTGCCATTGGTATTGCTTTATCCCCAACAGCAGAAGATCCTAAATTGGTTTGGACTTATACAGGATTGGCCATTGCATGTTTCATTGCCGGTGTCTTGTTCTGGTTCTGTTTCAGAAAGTACAACAACCAAGAAGATGAGATGAATGCAATCATCCTGGAACATCAATTTGAAGCCAAAGAGGAAATCACCTCTGAAAGTTCTTTGGAAAAAGAGTTATCGAACAAGGATTAGACACGTTTCCATTGAATATTCTGTACTTTTACTTTTACTTTTACTACTACTAATTTACTTATCAAATGTTGATCTATTTAATTCTACTCCATGTGGTCAATGATCGTCGGTTAACAACGTGGTAAATAAACATACAACTTCACGTTTGCTACTGCTGATCTCACAATGCATAATCTTTGTTTACATCTCGTCAATCTTTTTATGCTTCCTCGGATTCAATTCTTGAACGAATAGTTCAACTTTGAATAGTCATCGCTCATAAGATCAGTTTCAGAACACTCGATGCGTGAAAACCGTTGACAAGAATATTCAGAATCTTGGCATCAACAACGTGGGGAAAAAATAAAAAACCCCCCGTCGAGAACGTGTATTGATCAAGAAAAACCCACATATGTACCTCGCTTGTTTAACCACAAGTCGTCGTTAGCCGGTTAGTTTATCTAAACAAATTTCTGCATATGGTTTCTATTGATCAATAAGCATAACGGGTTGAATAAGATCTACAGTACAGAAAGACAACGTGGTTGGAGCTTAATTCGGAATGTCGATCTTTTGTTCATATCATAACTACAAACTACAAACTCCCAATATCTTTTCATCGGATCACGCTCGTGTGACCTCCCAATCAAATCCGCCTTTAGACATGGATTGGAACATTATTATTAAGAACAAGAACAAGAACAGAGGAAAAAGCTCTATTTTTTACCGTAAAGGACAAAAAAACTAGTTCTGTTCTGAAAAGTGCTCTCCCCCCATTCTGAATCATGCATAAATAATAAAAAATAACTTGCATCATGAAAAGTCCTTCAAGGGCCCGAATGTAAGCTTCTTGTGCCGGTGGAGAACTTTACAAATGTGTGGATTCTAACTTGATTTGAACTTGTTATTTATCACACCTCGTGCTCAAAACCTAGATATAAATTGACCCTTTTCTTCCTGTCCAAAAACCCACATTCATTCCATTCCAAAAGAAGCATGCACACTTCACTTCTTTTGTTGGTTGCAACTTCGCTTGTCCAAGCTCTGAGCTCGAATTCTTCTTCTCTGATCGATGAAGTTGATCTTTTTTTCGGCACCTTGGGTGGTGGGAACATGTTCCCGGGTTCCACAAGACCTTTCGGAATGGTCAAAATGGGGGTTGATATCATCAACTCTGCCAATGGAGATGCCTATTCGGGATATATGCCAGATGGTCAAGTCGTTGGGATCTCCATGATGCACGAATCAGGAACCGGAGGTCTGCCAGAGTACGGTGTAGCCCTGCAACTTCCCTATATAGATACCGTAGACCCCACAGTCCAAGCCTATAACACCCGTACTGTCCAAGACGTTGCCAGTCCAGGATATTACAAAACCCAGTTCGACAACGGAATCGAGGTCGAATTAGCAGCCTCAGATAGATCCGGAATCTACCAGTACACTTTTCCAACTTTGGAACAAGGCCAAACTGCTCAAATCATCGTCAACACCTCTCTGCACTTGATTGCACCTTCTAGACCTTGGTGGACTCAGTACTTTGTCAATGGATCTATTGAGTATGCAGATGACAAGTACACTGGTCAGACCACGTTGGAAGGTGGATGGGGAGACCAAAGTGATTGGACTATCTACTACTGTGGTCAATTTGATCATCAACCTTCTTCTGTCTCTGCCTTCCAAGGAACAGATTTGGCACAAGGTTCTTCGGCTTCCAGTTATACTTTAGATGGATCTCTGGGTCTTGTGTTCTCCTTCAGTAACCTGACATCACTCAAGTCCAAAGTGGGGATCTCTTTCTTATCCACGACACAGGCTTGTGCCAATGTGGCTCGTGATTTCGGAGATGGTTACGACTTTAACAGCACTTTACAGGAATCCAGAGATCTTTGGAACTCCAAAGTGTTCGACAAAGTGAGCATTGCAACTTCTGATTCCACTGTTGAGTATCTTTTCAACGTTGCCATGTACGGAAGCCATCTCATTCCTTCGAACAGAACCGGAGAGAATCCTGGCTGGCAATCCGATGAACCTTATTATGACGATTTCTTCACTCTTTGGGACACCTTCCGTTGTCTCAATCCTCTTTTCAACGTGCTCCATTCCGAAACCTATGCTCCGGAGATCATCCGTAGTCTTGTCGACACTTGGAGACATGACGGGTTCATGCCGGATGCTCGGTCTGCAAACCAAAATGGACGTACTCAAGGTGGATCCAATGCCGATATCGTACTTCTGGATGCCTATGTCAAAGGTGTAGGAGCAGGAGTCAACTGGGAAGATGCTTATCAACTGATGTGGACAGATGCAGAAGTCACTCCTCCTTATTTCTACGACAGTTATGCTCCGGATGCTTCCACCAAAGATGGACGTGGAGGTTTATCAGATTGGCATAGTCTTGGATACTTGACAAGAAACTTCACCAGACCGGTCTCTCGTACCATGGAATATGCCATGGATGACTATGCCTTATCGGTGGTGGCTTCAGGTTTGGGGAAGAAACAAGACCTGCAAAAATACTTGAAACGTGGAGCCAATTGGCAAAACATTTGGAATGTCAACCTGACCACTTCCACCTACAACTATACCGGATTTATCCAACCTAGAGATGCCGATGGTTCTTTTAACTATACAGATTATGATCCTTTGAGTTGTGGAGGATGTTATTGGAGTAATGATGAATATGAACTGAAACCTGTTGAATATGGTTGGTCAGTTCCTCATGACATGGAAACTTTGAGAAGTTTGATCGGATCCGATGATGTCTTCCAACAACGTCTTGATGACATGTTTGGTCTTTATGGAGATGCTCTTGCCGATATTGGTAATGAACCAAGTTTCTTGACTTCGTATCTCTACAACTTCATCAACAGACAATACCGTACTGTTGAGACCATGAGATATTTGATCAAAACTTATTATCTCGAAGGTACCAATGGATTACCTGGAAATTCCGATGGAGGAGCCATGCAAGGTTGGTTGTTCTGGGGTTTGTCTGGAATCTATCCAGTCAGTGGATCCACAACTTATCTCTTATCTTCTCCTTTTGCTCCATACATTTCCATCAATTTAGACAATGGTAGAAAAGTTGAGATCACCGCCAATTCTGCAGACTTTGACACCGATTTCTATGTTCAATCCGTTCAAGTCAATGGTAAGAATTGGGACAAGAACTGGATCGAACACGATGACTTGTTCACAAATGGAGGAACCATCCATTTTGAATTAGGATCTGATCCAATTGTTTGGGAAAAGGGAGACGTCCCACCGAGTCCAGGACACTACGTCTTGTCGAATTAGATTTAATAAAATTATTGTACAATTATGCAAAAGACACTTTCTTCTTCTTTGAAGGTTCCAGCAGCAGCAGTACCTCACGAGAATTCTTCCTTCTCAAAGCTCTGGCAGCATTGGCTTTATTTTTGATCTCCAGTTTTTTATCTTCTAATTTCAGCTGTTTCAGGGATTCCTTGGCTTCTAATTCTTGTCTTTTCAATTCTCTAATCTCTTCCAATCTTCTGGATTTTTCCAATTTACTCTCATTGATTGAATCTTTACTATCGTTGATCTGTTTGATCAATCTTTGTAAAGCGATCGAATCGTTGTCATCGATGAATTTTTTACCCTTTTTCTTTCCCTTTTTCACTATCACTCCTGGATTAATGGCTCTATTCAAAGAAGGCAAATCTAAATCCTTTTCATCATAAGTCTTTTGCTTCTTTTTACCGTACAATTCGGCTCTTTTCAACTCTTTTTTCTCCAGAGATTTCGAGATCTTCTTCTTTGTAGATTTAGGTGTAAGATTCGGTTGGGATGCAAGTAAATTTCTCAGTTGAGAATCAGTTGTCACCTCACTTTCCACCTGTCTTGTAAGATTCAGTTTCTTACTCCTTTTTGCTGTTTTTGACTGTCTTGGTGCCATGCCTTTTTTGTCACTTTCAAAAAACTTTTCAAAATTTTTTTATACATATTTTTTTTTTCGAAATTTTTCACATCTCATCGTATTTCCTAATTGGGAAATGTAATTAAGTGCATGGATGAATTTATTTAATGGGTCTTTTCGGCCACTAAAGAGTTGAATCTTTCGATGGTGGCTCTACCATCTAGTAAACAGAAGACTATATATTCCATTTTGATATCAATTGGGACTCTGTAATGGTTCAATTTAGGTGCCAATACCCAGAAATATTCCACAACGTGGATGATTAAAGCTGCCACTGCTATATGGGGATTATAGTTTTTCAAGAACGAAGCAACATCAGAAGGAAGGTAATTTGACAATACTAAGTCATGGACGTAATAAGGGCATACCAGGCCTAAAAAGCAAATAGTCACCAATAAAAGTAATAAAATTTCGTACCATTTAGAAGGATAAGTGATATCTTGGATTTGAATATGAGAAAAGCCTCTTTTGGCAGCCGCATCTTTGGCCATTTGAACTAAGACAACCCTCAGTTCTTTTAGATCTTGCATTGGAGGATCAAAGGCTACAGGTTTGACGATTTCAAAATCGATGTCGGCATGGTTAAAACTGATTTCCATATGATCGAGATCGATCAGTTTCATCTTGATGTTGGAAATTTTGTCATTAATGATCACATCTCCATAAGCAGCAAGATAGTCTTCAATTGAGAGTCTATGGGCACTGTTCATGTGACTCAAGATCCGTTTTTGTGGATCCATTCTGGTGGTGAGTGTTTTTTGTTCCGATTTTTTTTATTCCGATTTTTATTCCGATAAGTGCACGGAAATGAAAAGGGGAATTAAAAGGGATGAATATGATACTTATTGTCTAGTTTTTAGAACTTTAAGCTAGTGGGATTTTTTGTGTAGTGTCATGTTTACTTCTCTGGATCTTTTTGCTTACATTATATTTTCAAAGGATGAACATACATTAACAGATAAATTTTAAACCTTTAAACCTTTAAACCTTTAAACCTTTAAACCTTTAAAATTACATTCAAATCTTACATTCAAATCTAAATTACAAACCATACATACAAAACTGACACCCATCTAAACCCATCCAACTCCAATCTAAATCCATCCAAATCCATCTAATCCATCTAATCCATCTAATCCATCCAACACACAAACTCACCAACCACTTCTCTCCTCCTTTCACAGCCCCTATTATCGTGTTATGACTTTTCCTAAAAAGTCAATTTTTTTTTTTCCTCTTTTCGTGTTTGAATCACAAAACAGCAAGACCAAAACAAAAAGGATATGAAACAGGAGAACCTAGTTCTTTAGATACCAATTCAAATACTTCATATACCTCTACATTCGTTCACCAGCTTCTCAACTAAAGTTTCAATAATACACAAATATGGCATCTGTAAGTATTTAACACCCATTCCATTTCTTGCTAACCGCCCAGGAAACACGCCGAATTAATGACGAAAACTCTTATTCAAGAGTGACCAGATCCAAAAATATACCCGAAGATCGTAAAAGACTGGTTCTTGGAGATAGATCCAATGCTCTTCCAACTGGATACCATGCTCTGGCACCTCCAAAAATCACAAAAGTCGATGCCGATAACGACATAATAATAGAAGATGATCGTAGATTATCTCTTAAAAGAACAGCCACAGATTCTGCCACATCTCTCATTGAAAGATCAACACATCAAGAAGTGAAAAAACCAAAAGTCGAGTACGTTTGGGACGACTTGGATCTGGAAGATGTCGATGATCCATTGATGGTGAGTGAATACGTTGGTGAAATTTTTGACTATTTGCACAAGTTGGAAATTGCAACTTTACCGGATAAAAACTATTTACAATGGCAGAAAAACCTTAAACCTAAGATGAGATCCATTTTGGTGGATTGGATGGTGGAAGTTCACATGAGATTTCGTCTACTTCCAGAAACTCTTTTCCTTGCAATCAATTTGATGGATAGATTCATGTCGAAAGAATTGGTCCAGGTGGATAAATTACAACTTTTGGCAACTGGGTCGTTGTTCATTGCTGCCAAATACGAAGAAGTTTATTCTCCTTCCATCAAGAACTATGCCTATGTCACCGATGGAGGTTTTAGCGAAGATGACATCTTGGGTGCAGAAAGATTCATCTTGGAAATTCTTGAATTCAACTTGAGTTATCCAAATCCAATGAATTTTTTGAGAAGGATTTCCAAAGCCGATGATTATGACATCCAATCCAGAACGATTGGGAAATACCTTTTGGAGATTTGTGTCATTGATTACAAATTCATCGGTATGATTCCATCACTTTGTTCTGCTCTGGCGATGTATGTGGCTCGTAAAATGTTGGGAAGATTCGATTGGAACGGCAATTTGATCCATTATTCAGGTGGTTACACAGAAGATGAACTCCGTGATTGTTGTGAAATGTTGATCGAATACCTCGTCAGTCCAATTGTCCACGAAGAATTCTTCAAGAAATATGCATCCAAGAAATTCTTCAAAGTGAGTATCTTACTGAGGCAATGGGCCAAGAAGATCCATGGAGAAGGCAAGAATATCATGGATCCAGAGTTATAAATATGTCATGAGTAATGTATTTCCTATATTAAAACAAACGATAACAATGCCAGTACCACAAGTAACAGGATCTCCACGTAGATGAAGGCCGAAGCGAAATGTTTCACCGTACCTCCATAGATTGCCAGGAACATAGACGAACCCATAAGACTCACCAAGGAGTCCAAAGAGGCAAGTCCTCCCAACAAGGCACCTGTATCATCTGGTGATACGTATTTGGAAGCTGCAGTTCTGATGGCAGGCTTGAAAAGAGCAGAGAACCCGGCAAGAGCCACCATGACTAGTAAAGCATTGGAAGAAGAGACCAAGGCAAAACCGAATGCGGCCAAGATCAGCAGGATCACAGAACCCCGGATCAAGATGAGATCCACAGTGTCCACACGATCTTCACTCTGCTGGAATCGTGCCTTCAAAAACAGAATCACCACTGGACTCACAAACAAAAGAACCCCCATCTGGCCTCCGGCAAGAGTCGACATGGCAAATCCGATATCGGTGCTGTTCCAGTCAAAGAGATAGGTTCCATAGAACAAAAGTGTGGCTGCTGAAGAACCAAATCCAAGTGCAAAAAGTGACTCGATCAACTCAATTGTCACCAAAGCTTTTCTCTCACTAAAGTCCAAAGTTCCATCCAAACATCTTCTGCCAGGTCTCCAAAGAACTTTCAAAGGTTCGAAGATGCCTACAACTACGGAAAGGATACCTTGAGAATGCTTCTGCTGTTCCAATTTAGCTCTTAACCTCATTTGCAGAGCCACAGAATGCGATTCAGGAAGAAAAGCCGAAACCATCACGGTCAAGCACACAACGACGCAGAAACTGAAAACAATGATGGAATAGGCAGAAAGTCCACAAGCTCTGAGTAAAGAACAACATATGGGACCCACAAACATCAGGGACTGAGTAGCTGCAGAAGCCTTGAACAACGAAGCCGTTCTCTCGGATTCAGGAACACAATCGATCACATATGCAAAAGAAGTGGCAGAGAGAACAGCAGGACCTCCAGCGAGTCCGTCAACAACTGCATTCAAGAACAATGTGAAGTAGTTGACATACCCTATGCCAGGCAGGAACATCAATAAAGATCCTGCCATGGAACCCACCGAAACGATCGAACAGTATAAAATGGCAGCTCTTCTCCCACGAAGATCGGACATTTGTCCCACTTTAGGAGCCACAACCATCCCCAAAAAGCCAGAGGTGAACATGGAGATACCTTGGGCAGTCGATAAGAACACTTGGGTCTCTTCTTTGGAGTCTGTGGCTCTTCCGATGATCTCCAACAACCGTTCCAAGATGGCCGGTACGATCAATGAAAAGGCAAACGAATAACAAAATAACACTGCCAATACCGGGTAAATAGATAGTTTTTGTGTGTACAAAGGCACAATGTCGTCAATTGTCTCATCCTCCATGGTGGAAGAGACTGAACCAGGAGCTTTAAGGGGTGAAGAACTGTCCATATGACTAGATTTAAAATTGAGCCGTTCATTTTTATAGAAAGTTAGAGTGCAACTGCATGCAGGAAATATGCATGCACATGCACAAGAAAACAATAGAATTAGTAATACAAGAAAAAGGGGGTTATCACCTCTTGACGGTGGAAGAGGTTCTGGAGTGTCTGAGTTTCTGTGGAGAGCCAGCAGAGATGATAGAAGAGGCACTGCTTCCTCTTCTGGGGATGTACCATTTATGTAATCTTTCTCTTTGTTCTCTCTGCAGTATTGGATCTGACTCAGGGTCTGCCATTTTCAGGACGATCCCCAAGACAGTGGTGCAGATGATGAGTAACACCACGAAACCCAATTGTACATAGTAAACAGCTCTAGGCTCCATACTCACAGTTTCAGAATAAATAAATAACAAGGTTGCCGGCATGACCAAATTGATCAAGTTTCTCACCGTGGCCAAGGCTCCAAACATGGCACCTGTGGATTCTACACTGGCATATTTGATGACTGCAGAATGAAGAGTGGGCGTGGCTATAGACTCAAAACATCCTAATAAAGAGTGTCCGATATAAACCCATGAATTTGTAGCAAAAGTCAACACCAACAGAGACAAAGTCTGGAACAATACGGCAAATCTGATACAAACCATGTCCAATCTATCGATTCTTTTGGGATCGATCACAATGCGTTTTTTCAACTGGTGCAAAAAGAAAGGGCTAAAGAATACCAATACCAACGTCTTTGTAGTGGCATTAAAAGCCAAATAATATCCCATATCGACGGCAGTCCAATCGAACATATAAGTACCGTATAAAATGATGATATTACTCAAAGCAGATGTACAACTCATCAAACAAACATCTATGGACAAGATAAGAAGTACCACGAGTCTCGGTCTGAAATCTTTGGTACCATCAAGACCCTTCAGAGGTAACCACAACATTTTCAAAGGTTTAAAAATGTTGATGGTCTCAACGACTGAAGAGTACAAATATTCTTTTGAAGACATGGATTGACGTCTTTGTTCATCAGCAGTGACGGAATTTCTTCTAGATTTACGTCTTGCCATCGAAGATCTACTCTCCGGTAGCACGATAAATGCAAATAAAAGCAGTATAAAAGTGACAACTACATCGGCCCACATTGCCGACATGTTGCCATAATGGGCCACCAAAAAGGAACCCAAAGTAGGACCAATGGACATTCCCATGAAGAGATTGGCAATGACAATTCCAATGGAATAGATCCTCAGATGGTCCTCTACAACATCGGTTATATAAGAATTACACATGGCCAAGAAGACGAACATACCACCACCAAAACTTTCGATCAAATGGGCCAAAACGATCCACCAGATGTGGAAATCAGACATCTGGGGATTGACCAAAGATAACACTGCCAACTTCTGTAAAATGGTGATTGTCAAGATCCCCAAGATGACCAGTTTGCGTCCGGAGATATCGGACATTTGACCGATCTTCCCCAGAAGCAGAGTCGTCACCACCAGACCGGTGACGGAGATCAAACTTTGGAGTTGCGACACCAAAACTTGGAGATCACTCTTGCGGCAGACACTTTCCGGGTCCAAACGACGTAAATGTTCACATGCCAAGTCCAAATAAAGTTGAATCTTGGCACTCAGACTCAACCCCATGCCACAGGAATAGACCAACATGACCAGAGAAATCATACGAAGAGAAGGCCGTTTATACCAGGACATTGTTTTGTGGTTCAAGCGTTCTTGTCGGAGCCAACGAGTGTCTTCATCTTCATCCTCGTGTTCTGTATCCGATATGGCAGCCTCATAGGCATCGGAAACGGCATGTTCAAAAGCATCTTCGGCGAAAAAATTGAATCTTGGGAAATGTTTGTGTTTGGGAACAGGTCCATGAGAAGAAGTGACTGGAGAATCCGGTAACAAAGGTGATTGTTCATCTTGGTTCATATTGTCCAAGGGGTTGTTAGCCGTTTGATCTCCGTTTGTAGACTTTTGGGTCTTGCTGCACGACGATAAGAGATAGGCTAAGATAAAGAGTGGGGGAGAAAGGGTGGGGGAAAGTGGGGTGAGAAAGAGTGGGGTGCATGGATTGATAAGGGGTGATAAGAAGTTTGGTGTAAAATGGAGTGATAAGAGATGGAGAGATAAGAAATTTGTTGTGATAGTGGAGTGATAAGAAAATGATGATAAGAGAGGGTGATTAGGGTTAGGAAAGAATCCGGGTATAGAATTTGAGTAAATAGTGTGTAAAGTGTAACATATAACATGAAACATAAAACATAAAACATATAAAAATGATATATAACATTTAACAGTGTAAAGTGTAACATTTAGTTTAAAGTGTAACGTTTAGTTAAAGTATAACGTTTAGTTTAAGTATAACGTGTAGTTTAAGTATAACGTTTAGTTTAAGTGTAACTTTAGTTTAAAATCAGATAAATATCATATATTCATTCATATTAATTGACCTGACCTTGAAGTCTCAATTGTTCTTGAATAGCCATCAATTCCAGCTCTCGTGCCGCAATCTCTGCCTCCTTTTGTCTAATACTCTCATTAATCCGACGCTCATATGCATCCAATCTCTCCTTCTCCAATTCAGCCTGTTTCTCCAAAGCCTTATAATCTTCCGTCACAGGAGTTGAAGGTTCAACTTTATAATCCTCAGAACTCAAGGCAACTGTACGATAGTTCTCATACAACACTTCAAGTGTCTTATCCTTAAAATTTGTCAAATGAGTCACCAATAAAGTCGATTTTAACGAGGCAAAATCTGAAATCTCATTGTCCTCGATATCAACCAACCCCCAAGGATACTTTCTCACCCTCTTTTGGACACCAGAATCATTTATAAAAACACTAGAAGCTCCCATCACTGCAAATGGACAAGATTGAGCCAATTGTTGGTTCAATTCATACTGTTCGTCATCAATCTCATCGTCTTCAAACCATTGTTCATCAAACTTGAAAACAGGTAAATCATAGTACAGAATGTCTTCTTGGATGAGTCTTTTGTTCAACCTGAGTTCTTCCATAGTCAAAGAATCCAGTTTAGCAATTACCGGTACAAGATTTACCAAAACTCCAAGTCTTTTGATACATTCGATATCGATTTCTCTCAATCCATGACCAGTAGGTACGACAAAGTACAAACAACAATGAATTCGACCATCTTTGAAACGTGGATTACGTTTTAAACGACTTTCTTCGTATAAAGTCTCGTCGTATTGTTGTTTGATATAATTTTCAACCAAATCAAAATTGAATTCATTTTCCAAAGAAGAACCAAAACCTGGAGTGTCGATGATTGAGAGGGCAATTTTGACACCTTCATCGTCTTCTAGATCCACAATAGACTTTCTAAGAGTGAGTTCACGTGGTGAAATATCGGCATCATCTGGAAGTGGGATCGAACCACTCATTTCTACAATGTCTTGATCACAAAACGAGTTGATGAACGTTGATCTTCCACTTCCACTTTCTCCCACCACCATCAAGGTGAAGTTGATTGTTTTTTTGAGAGTCTTTTTCTTACGGAGCTGGAATGTTAGATACATTTGTTTGGGTCTATTTAGTACTTACAGTTGCCGAACTAGGAATGATAACTGTCATGATGTGTTGTTTGAATGGGAACGCGTTTATTTTTGTGAAATGCGTTGAAAATATTTAAAAGCGTATTACAACTGCGCATTTATCAACTATAGAGGTTTAATCCTTCTTTGTGGATAAAGTTTGTTTCACATATGAATGAACAGGGATCAATTTGGGCCAATTGACATAGTATTGTGAATTGGAAGCAATAAAGTTCAAAGAACCCAAAAATACACTCAACAGAACGAAATTGATCAACCATGTATAACCCCTTTTGGCAGGAAACAAAAGAGAACACATCAAGACTCCTAAAGAAGACCACATAATAGTTGGTAATGATTGAATGATCACATCACGATGGTCCACAAATGGATTTTTCGATTCTGTAGAAGGTTGAAACACTCCTAAAAATAAATCATAACCATCTTGTCTCTGTCCGTCATAATAGTTATTACGGAGATATCTAACGATGGAATTTTGTAAATCACGTAACAGTCCATATCTAGTTCTTTTACCCAATCTTGTGAAATCTGTCTTTAAAGCTCCAGTTCCACTGTACAGTTTTGACACAAAGTCGGCATTATCGGCCCAAATGTTTTGGAATTGAAATTGAAAAGTGGAATCCAAGGTGTTGATCCCCAATTTACGTAATTGACTTTTCAACATCCACAGTGCCAATGTAGATTGTACAACATTAGTTCTATCCAAACAATCCATACAATTGGTTCTAACAACAGATTTTTGTAAACTTTTAACCTCTGTAGCAGTACTTTCAAAAAAATCGTCATCTTTATAACCCAACAGACCCAATTTCTCCAACAACAAATAGACACGGCTCCATCTCATGTTACGACATTCATGGTGGAAATCGAAATAGACATAATGGACCTGAGAATTACCCAACAGTTCAACAGCTCTTTCATAACTCTCTTTCACAGGTTGTTCGTATCCCTTTTGGTTGACCAAATTGACACAATAATTGATCCCGTATTTCGAAACTTGTTCGTCGAAATGTTTTTGGGATGCAGAGATAGAAGCTGAATCGTTCACTGCAAGTAATGGTTTATATCTCAAGTTATTGACTTCACCCCAATAAGTAGGAACAGAACCTCTTGTTTGTAAATACGAGAAAAGATGTCCATCCAGGACCAAGATTTGTTCTGTTTCGTTGAAATTAGCGACATGTCCTTGTTCATCGATACCTCTACGGAAATATCTAGTACCTGCACGGTGTCTAGAACGTCTTGTGATCATCCCAAATGATACTGGATGTCCCATAATACTCGTTTGAATCACCTTGGCATATCCATAGATCAACGGAGTCACAAACAGTTCAAAAGGCATGAGTTCAGAGGAGAGATAGAAATTCCAAAAAAATCTTTCATCAATCTTGGAGAGTTCTAGACCATTGGTTCCTAATTGAGATTGTCTTTGAAGAGAATTTGTCAAGTCATAAGATCTGCTAAAGAAGAGTGTTGCATTGGTCAAATGGGAATTTAACAACGAAAGATAGGTACGATCTTCTTCATTGTGATTGATCTGTCCTATTGGTAAGACTGAGAATTTGTTCATCTGGAAAATCTTGTGTCCATTGATAGAACCAGTTTCCACAGCACTATCCAAAGTTATCAAGTATTTATTGGCTTTGAGGGTGATGATTCCAATGAGACCTTCAATTCTTGAGAAGGTGTTACTCAATGAGAGTTTTTCTGAGTCGACTTTTGAGATGGATGAAGCAGTGATGAGGATAGATTCGGAGTCTGTTTTGACGTAATATCCGTCTGGGAGTTGGGTGATGTAGAGAGACATTGAGAGGTTGTAAAAGATAAAAAGGGACAAAAAATGGACAAAAAATGGGACAAAAAAATGTATAAAGAAAAATGAAAAATGAAATAAAGAAAATTAAAAAATGAAATAAATAAAAAATGAAAAATGAAAAATGAAAAATGAAAAATGAAAAATGAAAAATGAAAAATGAAAAATGAAAAATGAAAAATGAAAAATGAAAAATGAAATAAAGAAAAATAAAAAATGAAATAAATAAAAAATGAAAATGAAAAATGAAAATGAAATAAAGAAAAAATGAAATAAAGAAAAATGAAAATTAAAGTCAAACAAAGAAAATATGAAATAAAAAAAATGAAATAAAAAAAACGAAAATGAAAATAAAATCAAATAAAAATAAAATCATTCAACAAACCATGTATTCACCTTATAAGCTTTCTGCCACCTTAAAAGATCACGAACAAGACGTACGTCAAGTAATAGCCCCAGATAACTCCACAATAATCTCCTGTTCAAGAGATTCCTCAATTAGAATCTGGAACCACGATTCATCATCCTGGAAAAGCCGCCTCCATTACCAAAATACAGAATCTAAATTCATCAATTGTGTCTCTTTGATCAACTCAAACAACCAAAAATACATCTGCAGCGCCGGAAATGACAAATTGGTCACCATCACAGACCTCAATTCAGATCTAGAAGAACCTTTATACGTCTTGGTGGGCCATGAAGCCAACATTTGTGCCCTTGATACCAATGACAATTACCAAATCATTGCAAGTTCTTCATGGGACAAAACTGCCAAAATATGGAAAGATTTTAAACTTTTGTACGACTTGAAATCTCATTCTGCTTCTGTCTGGGACGTCAAAATCTTGGGTCCAACCTCTTTTTTGACCTGTGGAGCAGACGGAAAGATCATTTTATGGCATGAAGACAGACCTGTAAAGACGTATTTGGGCCACCAAGATGTTGTAAGACACCTCCAGATCATCGACGAAGAAAACTTTGCAAGTTGTGCCAACGATGGAACCATCAAAATTTGGAACATCTCCAGTGGAGAATGTCTCCAAACGTTATCGGGACACCAAAGTTTTGTGTATTCTTTGTGTTTGTATGAAGACTTGATCTTTAGTTGTGGAGAAGATCGTACTTTTAGAGTGTGGAAACTGGACAAATGCGTCCAAACAGTGTCTTTCCCCTGTATCAGTATTTGGTCGGTGACTACAATGCCAAATGGTGATTTAGTAGTGGGTTCCAGTGATGCAAACATCTGGATCTTCACCACAGATCCTTCTAGAATGGCATCTGAACAAGAACAACTGGCTTTTGCAAAAGAAGTGGAACATTCTGCCATTGCCGAACTGTCAATGGACAACCTCAACAAGGAGAACATTCCTGGTTTAGAAGCTCTTGACAAAGTTGGTTCTGAAGGTCAAACAATCATGGTGAAGACTTTACAAGGTACTGTAGAGGCCCATCAATGGTCAGAAGGTCATTGGGTCAAGATAGGAGAAGTTATAGGCTCGTCATCCAACGATAAGAAACAGGAATTTGAAGGTCAGAATTATGACTATGTATTCGATGTCGACCTGAAAGAAGGCCTGCCTCCTTTGAAACTTGCATTCAACGTCACAGACAATCCTTATGTCGTTGCTGCCAATTTTTTACAGAAGAATGAACTCCCACTGTCGTATAACGAAGAAATCGTTAGGTTTATCCTTCAAAATACACAGGGAGTCAAATTGGGTGAAGAACCAGTTTCGAATCCTTATGTGGATCAACAAATGAATGTGATACCTCAAATGACAAGACTCAGGTTTTCCAAATTGATCGATTTCAAAATCATCGTCAAAATCAATGATCAAGAACCAGACAAATTGACCGAAGAACAGTTGACAGAGTTGAAGAAGATGTTTTTACAGATCCAAAGTGATGAATTGTTTCAGATTTGGACATATTTCAAAGACCATTTCACAAACAAGGTGTTTGTGTATGACTTTTTCAGATCTGCAATCAAGTTTCTCAATGTTGAACACTTGACAAATGACAGTGTTAAACAATTTTTGGAAGAAGGATTGACCAATGAAAACATCAACATAGTCAATTTGACCTTAAAAACAATGTGCAACATCTCTCTGATAACCATTGAACCTTTGGATGTGTCTTCAGTCCAACTACCTCTAAATCCAAAGATCAATTTGGCTTTGGCAACTTTGTTGTTGAACTTTTCCACTTATAAAATTTCGCTGTTTGACAAATTGAAAGAATTGGTGGAATCGGAAACACAAGTCCAAGACTCAGAAATAGCATATAGATCTCTCATTGCATTGGGAAACCTTGCCTTCATGTCCAAAGATGATCAATCGAAACAATACTGCAAACAGGATTTCAAATGGGAATCATCGAGATTTTTAAACTTGTACACGGATTTGAAAAAGTTGTGAGAAATGCATTAGAAATCGCTAAATAGATAACCGTATTCATCAACTGTGTCTTGGATTCCATAATCTAAAGTGTCTAATTCTGGATAAGTGTCGTATTGTGAAGTGTCTCCAACCCCTGATTTGATGGGAGGATCATACGGACTCTCTATTCCACCGTTCAAAAGATTCTCCCAAACAACTTCCCCAAACCAACTATGATTTTTAACGTCCAAAGATCCATTGGACAAATTTCCGAGTCTTTCGGTAATATCCTTTGTTATCAACCTTTTCAAAAGATCGGTCACTTCGGCATTAAAAGATGCCGGAATTCGAAGATTACATTCCAAAATGTTTTCATAAGTCTTGATCTGACTTTGGTCATAAAAGGGAGTATGTCCACTTAACATCTCATAGATCAATATCCCAAAAGACCACCAATCAACAGATCTGTTATAAGGTTTGGAAGATATCACCTCCGGTGCTATATAATCGGGTGTACCACAAAGTGTATAGGTTATATTTGAAACCTCTTTGGAAAACCCGAAATCAGTCAACTTAATATGTCCATTCCGATCCAATAGAATGTTCTCTGGCTTCAAATCTCTATAAACTATTCCATGATAATGCAAATATTCCAACAGTAGACAAACTTCAGCCGCATAGAATTTGGCAACTGGATTGGGGAATTTCTTGGATTTACGGAGTAAAGTGAACAACTCTCCACCTTCTATATAATCCATTATCATGAAAACTGAATGACAATCTTGAAATGTGCCCCACATCTTTATGATAAATGGATGTTGTACCAACGACAACACTTTACGTTCATCATTTGTATGTTCAACTTGTTTCATCTTGACGACTTGGGATTTTTGAAGTACTTTCATCGCATAAAACCTGTGATTATGTACACTTCGAACCAAATGAACCCTTCCAAATGAACCAGTTCCCAAAGTTCTTAACACACTAAAATCACCAATCGAATATTTACCCTTTGTTACCCTTGGTTGTAACTTTGGAGTCTCTTGGACAACATTTTCACACTCCTCTACAACACTTTGTCTCTCATTCTCACTTCGAAGCATATTCGATGGTTGATGTGTATAATAGTTGTCTTGATAATTCATTTCTAAATCTATTCATCGGTGATGAGATTGAGGTTTTCAAATTTCTTTTTATTTTCTTTTTTTTTTCGACGGGGAAAAAGAAACGGGGGGTGTCCGCAAGATAAAGAAGTTTGGAAGAAAGGGAGAAATTTCTTGCAATGAACTGGTTTGAAATTTGAGGACTTGAGTAGATGGATTTGATGTTTAGGTAGAGGCAATTATAAACTTGGATCTTTTAATTTGGGTGAGATATTGGTATGTTTTTGTAACGTTCGTTTAAAACGATTGAAAACGTTTTTCTAACGGTTATTGAGTTTATGTACACGACCTATAATAGGTCTATGGTTTGGCCCTTTTGGTATAGATAGAGAAAGGGGGTTTCAAGAGGAAATTGAATAAAAAAAATGGGGTTTAGGATCATAACAAGTGTTTTAATAATTTATAACTTTCGACTGATAAGTTAATAGTTTTTTAGATCCTGAATTGTGAACATCTTCTACTTTCTTTACCCCCCCTCCAAAATTCGTAAATTGCTCATACCATTTTTTTTATATTTTTTTTTTCCATCATAAATTTCAATTTCAACCATTTAAACCATGGGTTCAACCGCATCTAAAGCTAGAACACTACCTAAAACAGTGACAAATGGCACTTCAGAGGTGAAGAGAACAACAAATGTGGATCATTTATACAAATTACGAAATAAATTGAACGAAAAAATCGACCAAGAACCACAACTACCCTCAAAAACTGATAAGGATTTTGATAAGACAATATCAGATTTCATATCGCGTAGAATAGAAATTGTAAATGTTGAAAAGAATCCAGTGAAGTTAGATCCGGATCATGTTCAACTAAAGACTCTCCACAACAAACAACAACTTGAATTGGATTACAAAAAAGTCATCAAATCTTTAGGTGATTCCAATGATAAATTCATCAATATAACCACGATTATTGGAATTTTAAATTCAAATGGATTATCTAGAGACCAACTAAGTGGTCAATATGGTATTTCTACAGATGTGATAGACAAGATTATATCACTTTCCGATACAATTTCAATCCCAAAGTCTAAAATAAAACTACCAAATAGGAAACAGACCCGAATCGAACCTGATGACGACAATTCTGGATTAAAGAACAGAAATGAATTAAACGATGCATTAAATTCCGTTTTACAAGGATCTCAAACAGGATATGATATTCAAGATCAAGATTCATTACACAATAGACGTAATCTGCATAAAAGACTTCAAAAGGAAGTCAAAAGAACCTTTCCATAACCAATATTTATTCAAGTCTTATTGTCAAAATTAGCACTTTATCATATTTCGTAATCAGCTCCTTTTCATTTTTTTTTTCAACTTTTAAATTTTAAAAAAATCCAAAATCAAATTTAAAACTAAGGCAATGAGATTGACAAGAACGGCATTAAATAGCTGGGAATCACTTATTAATAAGTTGAATCCAGTTCCAAAAGTACGAAAAAAGACATTATCAGATTCCGAACTCAAAAATCTGCTTACTCTATTGAGTACTCCTAAATCTAATGGCAATTCTAACAAATTACTCCTACTCCAATCATGGAATAACGATTTGACATCCATCAAAACTCGCGAAAATTACATCACAGAACTCACAAATGCAATGAACAAAGCAAATTTACCCAAAGATAAAAACTTGCCATTACTAAAGAAACAACATTTCGATAAAGTTGTAGATGGCTTACAAATAATTTCCAATAATAGATTCAACAATTTCAACAATATGACGTCAAAAGATTTGTTGAAACTCATCAAAAACATTTCAAACGAAAGTGAACTATTGAAGTTGTTCAACACTTTTTACTACACAAATAGACTAACCAAAAACCTACTCATTGAGATACTATTGCACCATAAATTGATCCACTACGAACTGATCACAGATAAGATATTTGGAGGTGGTGAATATGTAAAATGGATGACTTTGAAAGATTTGAATGATTTCGAATTGTCTCTTCTACAAAAAATGTTTCAACTTGGAAATACAGACAAGTTGATACAAATGTTGACCCATTATTTGATCAAAAGTGAAAACTGGCTGTTCAAATTTAAACATGGAGAAATTTCGGATTTTGCACAGAGAACAGTTTGGAAATTTGCTTTACGATATTTGGAAATGACTCAGATAGAGATGTCATTGAAAAAAATCGATAATCATACATCTAGGTGGTTATTCCTAGAATCTTTCCATTTCTATTCCAAATTTAACGATTGTGATTTCACCAAATTTTCAAAAGTTTTAAATTTAGTTGAAGCACAAACTATGGAACAAAAACTATTAATTGAGATGTTGAATCATGAACTAGTTCTGCCATTTATCGATGAAGTAAAGTCTGTATTGAAAATTTCTCTAGTGACACATTGTTCTGGTCAATTGAAGACCAAATTGTTTCAACAGGAGATGTTCAAAAAGTTTTACGGATTACAACAAAAATACCCAGATTTCGATCTCACTGCATTACAAATCAAATTAGAAGATTATATCAAGTTTGAAAACAACTTAGAACTCCAACAAGTTGAAAAATTAGTACAATTGCAACGATTATTAGGATTACAAGAATGAATGAACACACAACACAATAAATGAACTTATGAATAAATCACGGCAACTTTAACCGAGCCCCAAAAGAAAAATTGTAGAAAAAAATTGTAAAAAAAAAATCTGACAAAATTTTTCTTTTCATCTTCAAATGACTTTAAAGAAACCAGTAGGTTTATTAAAGTCAATGGATCGAGATCGATGTAGAAAATGATGATTTATTGATAGGGACAACTGAATCACCTTGCAGACAAACAGTCAGAATTATTCAGTAGTAGATTAGAATTCAAATCTGAATCTCATCGATCACATCCATAATTTGTAAATTGCTCCTTTTTCTTAATTCTGTAAATTGCTTCCTTTTCATAATTTGTAAATTGCTCTCTTTTCATAATTCTGTAAATTGCTCAGCTCATCTTTTGATTTAAAACCTTTGTGGTTAACATCAATTTGACACCTTGTTGCATAAAAAATCATTTCCTAATTGTTTACACCATCAATATGATCTCTATAAACATTCCCGATATCATCAAAACCATGGATAGAGGTTGGCTTCTCTGTATTTTATCTGCAATAACCTGTTTTGCTGGTTGTCTCTTGATAACCGCCGATGCCATACATAATACATTATTCCCAAAACACACCTTTAACATCCAAAACAATTCAAGTTTTTTGATCCTGGCCCTTTCTTTAAGTGCTGGATCCTTGTTATTCACAAGTATGTTCCGTCTATTACCAGAACTGCAACTGTACTATTCGCATACAAAATTGAGTGAAAAATTGGCAATGGGTCATTTGATTGGATTTTATTTGGGTGGAATTGCATGCTGTGGAGCTTTAAATCTGTTCATTCATCTATGTACAAGTGAAAGTGTTGTCCATTGTGTTCATGGAGATGAAGAAAATTCAAGTGGAACTTTGACTGAAGAAGACGAAGAAGAAGCCAATGAATCTACCCAATTGTTGAGACCTTCAAATCTCAAAAGACCTTCTTTGATAGATATGTCTCTCCAAAAATTCAAACACGTGATGCATCAAGAAGAACTCTGTAGAGGTTATGACAGTCTTGAAAAATGTGTTCTCTTGACAAAGTTGAACAACAATGACACAGAAGGTTCTAATTCTGATACCAAATTTCATTATTGTGAACTTCCAAGTCCAGAAAATCTCTTGTTCTTTCAAAACCTGACAAATCAAACCGGTTCAACTGATAATTTGATTCAACATCACCACGAATTTGTATTCCAAAGTCCCTTGATCCTGAAATCTGATGAAGAGAGCCATGAACCATTGAGTAGAAGTCACAGCCATAGCCATAACCATGATCATCATCACCATATCACAACTCCCCTATCAAGATTGTTATCTATAGGTCTACAAACCATCTTGGCCATCACTCTCCACAAATTACCAGAAGGCTTCATCATGTATTCAACCTCAAGACTGAATCCAACACTCGGAACCACCATTTTCATATCTCTCTGTATCCATAACTTTGTCGAAGGTTTCACCATGACTTTGCCAATGTACTTGGCTTTGAATTCCCGTTCAAAACTGATCTTGATCTGTGGTATCATCGGAGGTTTATCACAACCTCTAGGAGCCGTTATTGGTTGGATGATGTTCAAAGATAAAGGAGAAGATGCCACCAAGAACTTGGATTACTTATTTGGAAACCTCATCTCTTTGACTTCAGGGTTCTTAACCATCATAGGACTTCAAATGTTGGCAAGTGCCATGGCCTTTGGTGGTAAGCAGAGTACAGTCCTAATCTGGACCACGGCTGGAATTTCCCTAATAGGTCTCAGCTATATCCTAGTCGAGAGTGCATAACCAAGATAGCCGAAACTTTTAAAGGGTCCCACCTGATCCACATCGAACTTCTTCTTTTGGCCGATCTGCATATTATTTTTTTCCCTTATCTTATCTCGATGCAGATCTTAGCGCCGATCCCTTTTGAAGTATTTAAATACCGGCTTGGGCATCGGATAAAGAGACAGAAATGGATCAAAAGGAAAACGAGGTGACAGCCGATGCTGTTGATGTTCAAAGTTCTGAACAAGTGTTCGACACTTCCAAGAACACAGAGTTAGTTCAAATCCCTTTCAAAAAGAGTTGGGAGTTATTTTGGTCTAATGAGAATCCACCGAAACAACCCAAAAAACCTTTTTTCTTCTGGTATCCACCAGACCAGTCTGCCTATGAAAAGAAATTGGTGTTCAAATTGGATGTTGCCATCATGTCGTATGTGTGCCTTTCTTACTTTGTCCGTTATCTCGATGCCACCAATGTTTCATCTGCCTACGTCAGTGGTATGCAAGAAGATTTGAATCTTCACGGCGACGACTACAACTGGTTGACCCAGTTGTTCAGTGCCACATACTCGGTGGCTGGTCCTTTCACCAACACTCTCATGAGTAGATTAAAGCCACATTACTTCCTCCCATTTTTGGAGATCATTTGGGGGTTGATGTGCTTGGTTACTTATAAGGCCAAAAATTTCGCCACAGTGGCAGGTTTACGTGCTGTACAAGGTTTCTGCGAAGGTGCCGCTTGGCCCCTGATCCATTACATCTTGGGTTCTTGGTACACCAGAGAAGAACTTGCAAAGAGAACTTCTATCTATACAGCTAGTGGCCTTGTGGGTATCATTTTATCAGGATTGATCCAATCCGGGTTGAAAAGAGACATGGATGGTACAGACGGAATCTCTGGATGGCGTTGGTTGTTCATAATTGATGCCGTCTTGACCTTCCCAATTGCCTTTTACGGGTTCTTCATCTTCCCAGATGTTCCAAATAATGCCACTCCAAGATTCTACCTCTCCAAAGAAGACATCGAATTCTGTAGAGAAAGAGTCAAAGTCAACGGTAAACACAGAGTCGACAGATTTGACAGAACAGTCTTCAAAAGAGTCTTCACCTCTTATAACATCTATCTCTTTGTAATCTTGTGGGTCCTTTGGGATTTTGGAAGTCAGTCGAATGGTTTCATGAGCATTGCCTTGGAATCTTTGGGTTACAACGTCTACGATAGAAACAACATCCCTACTGCCATCACAGGTGTTGGTATTCTGGGTTGTTTGATCACCGGATTCATCATTGATACAAGGGGAATCAGATGGGACATTGCCATTTTCCAATGTATCATTTGGATCATCGGTCTTGCCATTGTCTATGCCTGGGATGTTCCAAGAGCTACTTTGGTGGCAGGTTTCATTATACAAGGTATCTATTTATCGTTGTCTCCGTTGATCGTTGGATGGTGTAACGAATTGGCAAAAGAAGATGATCAATTAAGAGCCATCACAATTGGATGTTTGAACATGGCTGCTGGTCTTATCAACATCCCGTTCAACATCAAATTGTTCAACACAGATTTTTCTCCAAAATTCCATGTCGGTAACCAAGCATGCTTGGTCTGTGGTATTATAGTTATGTTTTACTTTTTAGTGGTTTTACAATTCGACAGATATCAAAACAGAAAGAGAGAATATATCAGACAATTGAACGAAAACGCAAACACTGTCCACATAATCGATCAAGACGTTCTCGAGGAAAAAGTCCAAATTTAGTTAATCAAGTTCATAGTTTTTATATAAGGTTTTTTTTTTTTACATAATCTCGGAACATCTTCGATCCGAATTACTTTTAACTTTTCTGCAATTGGGCCCAAAAACGCGGGGCACCCCCACGCTTTACCCCGCAATTTTTTCACTTAAAAACCAGGAACCAGATTTCGACCGAGAGAGTTTAAATGTTCTTTAGACACTTCAGAAGAAGACCGTTGAAAGAAATAAGACGTTTTGGGACTGTCCGTGTGCCGGTGAAGAATCGTCTTTGGTTTGCCGGTGTGGTTTTAGGCTCATTTGGGGCATATGGAAGTTCTAAAGTTTGGCTAGATTCACTGTTTGAAAAACCCATTCTTCAATTCTCAAATGGAGTCACTGTGGAGGAACTTCAAAAACATACCAATGCCGAAGAAGGTGTATGGGTGCTGCTCAATGGCTATGTATATGATCTCACAGAGTTCATGGAGACCCATCCAGGAGGTAAACGGGTCATCTTGAGATACGCCGGTAAAGATGGTTCAAAGTTGTTCAACCCTATCCATGCTCCTGATATAATGGACAAGTTCCTTCCAAAGGACAAACATCTCGGTAAATTGATTGGAGAATTGCCCGAAGTGGAGGAAGAATTGGACGAAGAAGAGCTCGAAAGACTCGAAAGAGTGGAAAACAAACCTCCACTTTCCCAGATGTTCAACATTGCCGATTTCCAATACGTTGCCAGCCAAACACTTCCCCCGAGTGCATGGGCCTATTATTCTTCTGCAGCAGACGACGAGATCACTTTTAGAGAGAACCATTATGCATTCCATCGGGTCTTCTTTAACCCGAAGATTTTGGTCGACGTCAAAGACGTTGACATCTCCACAACAATGCTCGGATCTGCCACTGCTGCACCTTTCTATTGTTCTGCCACAGCTTTGGCCAAATTGGGAAATGAACGAGGTGAAGTCGGTATTGCTGAAGGTTGTGGCCGTAGTGGTATCATCCAAATGTTTTCCACTTTGGCTTCTTGTTCCTTTGATGATATCACAGATCTGAGAATCGAAGGTCAAACTCAATGGTTTCAATTGTATGTGAATCCAGATCGTTCTGTTAGTCATCAATTGATCGATAAATGTGAGCAAAAAGGGGTAAAAGGGATCTTTGTGACCGTTGATGCTCCAGTTTTGGGGAACAGAGAAAAAGACCGTAGATTGAAATTTGAAGATGATCTGGACATTTTAGAAGGTGATAACTTGACCCGTGATGAAGGTGCTGCTAAACTGTTATCTCCTTTCATAGACACACTGGTGACTTGGAAAGATATTGCCAATTTCAAGAAACAGACTAATATTCCAATTGTGATCAAGGGAGTTCAAAGAACACAAGATGTCATTCTTGCAGCAGAACATGGTCTGGATGCCGTGGTTTTATCCAACCATGGAGGTAGACAAATCGATTTTGCCAGATCTCCTCTTGAAGTTTTGGCAGATACGATGCCGGTTCTAAGGGAAAGAGGATTGGATCAAAAAATCGAAGTTTATATCGATGGAGGAGTGACAAGAGGTACAGATATTTTGAAACTGTTATGTTTAGGTGCCAAGGGAGTTGGATTAGGAAGAGCATTTTTATATGCCAATTCCACCTATGGCAGTGATGGAGTTGTGAGGATGTGTGAAAACTTGAAACAAGAGTTGATCAACGGTATGAGACTCTTGGGGGTGACAAAACTAGAAGAATTGGGTCCTGAGTTGATCGATACAAGAAACTTGGTCGGTAGAACGACTCTGGATGATAAGTTGTATAATTCTGTCTACATACCACTTGGCAAGCCAGTGTTTAGAGATGAATAAAAGGTTAATTCAAGCGTTGAGGAGTTGATCGATGAAACCAGAAACATCCGTACTTCTCATCAAGGCTTCTCCTATTAAGAACCCATGGACATCGTTGTTCTTATAATCTTGAATGTCTTGTACTTTTGTGATACCACTGAGAGCACACAAGATGATGTTTGAATCCTTTGGAAGAAGAGAACTGATAGATGAAGTTGTCGATAAATCCACGTTAAAATCGTTCAAATTACGATTGTTGACTCCAATCACTTTGGCTCCAACTTTTAAAGCAAGTTTCAATTCCTCTGGAGAATTCACCTCCACCAAAGGTTCCATCTTTAAACTGACCGAATAATCGTATAATTCTTGTAAAAGGTTCAAATCCAACATCTTGACGATCAACAAAACAGTGTCAGCACCTGCCAAACGCAGTTCTAACACCTGGTACTTATCAAATATAAACTCTTTACGCAAAACAGCAGGTCTATTGGGAACATTTGAAATCACTTTACGAACATTGACCAAATCTTGGATGGAACCTTTGAACCAAGTTGGTTCTGTGAGTACTGAAATCAGAGAAACTCCACTCAGAGCATACAAAGAAGCCTGTTTAGCAGCATTTGCATCTATATCGATATTACCTTTAGAAGGAGAAGCCCTTTTGATCTCTGATAAAATGGCACTTTTGCCTGATTTTATGGTGGTTTCAAGTCTATCATAAAAAGAAATAGGTTCAGGAGCAAGTCCTAAATCGTAATCCAATTGTAAATCTTTAAAACCAAGACCTGGAATCGATTTTTGTTGTGAAACGTCTAGTTTTCTCTGTCTATAAATTTTATCCAAAATCGACTCCTTTTGGGGTTGATTCAGATTCAAAGTGTCATCTTTCCACTCTCCACCTTCTACACTCAACATATTACGGATCATCAAATGTCCTTCTTCGGTCAAAATACTCTCTGGATGGAATTGAACACCTTCTATTGTATATTTTTTATGTCTAACACCCATTATGATACCATTTTCTGTGGTGGAAGTGACTTCTAAACAATCTGGTAAAGTCTGTCTTGTTCCTGCCAATGAATGATATCTTGTTATAATGGCACCTTGAGGTACATTTTTGAACAAACCTTTGTTGTCGTGTTCGATGGCTGAAGTTTTACCATGGACGATTTCACCGGCGTAATCGACTGTTCCTCCAAAAGTTTGAAAGATGCACTGTTCACCCATACAGATACCGAAGATTGGGATTTTACCTTTAAAATGGTGTACTGCAGGGATAGAAATACCTGCATCAGTACTTGGATGACCTGGACCTGGACTGATCAAGACGAGATCTGGATTGAGTTCATCCATTTGGGAGAGAGAAATTTCGTCATTTCTTACGACGAGGACTTGGGCGCCTTCTTGAGAGAGGTATTGGTATAGATTCCAAGTGAAGGAGTCGTAGTTATCGATGAGAAGTACTTTTTTCATGAGCCAGTGAGTGAAATGAAAATGATGAAAAATGAAAATGATGAAAAATGAAAAAATGAAGAAAATTGAAGAAAATTGAAATCAAAAAAGGAAAAAAAGATTGAAAAGTGAAAATAAAAATGAAAAATGAAAAATGGAAAATGAAAATGATGAAAAATGAAAATGATGAAAAATGAAAAATGAAAAATAAAAAGTTAAAATGAAAAATTAAAAAACAAAAATTAAAAAACAAAAGAATGAAAATGAAAAACTAAATAATTAAAAAAAAAGAAAAATTAAAAAACAAAAAGAAAAATTAAAAAACAAAAAACAAAATTAAAACCAAAAACTAAAAAATAACCGCCACAAACGCGTATGAATACTTCAAATATCAGAGTGGATCATTCCACAATCTCACAAAATACAGGTAATGTTGTGAGAATTATCGGGAAACTAACATCCCCTACAACCCTACAAACAACTTCAGTCCAAGGAAAAGGATCGATTCAACTAATTATAGCAGATAACATACGTTCCCAATTGAACCAATTGGACAACTACTACGAAATTATTGGACAAATCCAACCAGATTTAAGCGTTAAAATTTTGGATTGTATTGATTTCGGTACTTCTATCAATGAATCAGGAGTCGCCAACTTAGTTAAGTATTCTTCCAAATGTAAAGAGATCTTTTGACTCCGTAAGGTTTCTAGTCCATATCCCATCTTTTCTTTTTAGCAGCCGAAAGTGTGGCACTTTGTACTTTTTCACTGGCTGCATACCAACCAACTTCTGAAGGATCCGGAGCTGCTGTAGCATAGTTAATCAGAGATTCCATCGTATAACTCCAACCAGGAGTGATGGTGGAATAAACGTTTGGAGAGGCCTTAATTGTGGAATAATAAGACACAGAACTTGTAGCATAACGTCTTGACCATGTAGAGGCAGTCACTGTGGATCCAGGTTGTAATTGCATAGGTGCAAATCTCGTCTTCCCCGTTTGTAAAGTATAAGTGATACTGAAAGATTTGGAATTGATGGTGGCAGCAGTTGTACCTCCGGATAAGGAAGTTTGAGCATCCGGAGCAGATCCAGATCCAGATGCTTTGGTACTACCACTCATTCCACTCAATGTGAATCTATTGGTATAATGAATGGTATAACCATCATCGGTGACGGCATAGATTTGGATGTAAAAGAGCCCGTCCAGACAGGCTGTTGATTCAATGGTCAGATTGTATTCATGATCTGCCACATCACTTGCAGATTCTTTTGAAAGTGTGGTGAAACAATCGATATCGGAATTTGAACCTGTACACAACGAAAAAGTATAAGAAGTGATGTCATCCAAAGAAGGATCGGTTCCTGAGTCGATCCATTTAACGTCAATTTCTACTGATCCATCACTTACAGTGTATGTTTTACCGGTTCCAGGACTCGATATAGAAACATCTGCCACTGTTTGTAAAGTCAATAATGCAATTATTCCAACGGTTTTCAAAAACTTCATCCTTTTTGCTTCACTGCCTCGTTGCAAGAAATCAAATTTTGATTTTTTTAATTTCATCTAGTCGTGTACAGAACACTAAAAAGCGTTGTGCACACCAAACACGGGTCGTGTACAGAACACTAAAAGGGGTGTGCGCGCAAAATAGGTCGTGCAGAAAATCCCAAAAGGGTCGTGCATTTTTCACAACTTAATGAAAATTATGCTCTTGTCAATTTTCACCATCATGATCTATCTCAAAACCATGTTAAAAGTCATCGATAACTCCGTAAGTGTCTCTAATCACCTTCCATATAACCATCTAACAACAGGGAGCCCAAATGGTGGAATGTATCAAAGTGCTCCGGAAAAATCCAAAGAACTATGCCAGCCTCGGAGATCGTATCGTTTGTGTCGTTCAAAAGGCCAAAGGTGTCAGTTCTCCATTTGCAGGTGCTTCGGCCAATAAAGTCAAACGTGGGGATATCGTGCGCGCAGTGGTGGTGAGGACAAAGAAAGAATTACGTCGTCCTGATGGCTCCACAATCCGTTTCGATGATAATGCCTGTGTCTTACTCAACAAAAATGATCAACCTATTGGTAATAGAATTTTAGGTGTAGTTGCCAAAGAACTTAGAGGTAAAGATTTCGGTAAAGTTTTGGCCTTGGCTCCTAAAGCTGTTTAATCTGTATATATGTATCTTACTTGGTCATCTTTTGGATCGGTGTAATTCTGTTTCTTGGTGTATTTGAGATGTTAAAATTGTTAGTTTCTTTGAATTTTTGAATCAGAATTCTGTGATTTTTGATATAATGAATCGTTGACTACTAACTAAATACCATTTTAAACATTTAACATGATCCAGTTTCAATTAAGTTGTTCCAACAATTGTAACTCTGTCTCTTAATCATCGGGTGGTGTCCCAAAAAGGAAAGTATGAGCCGCACGATTTTTCAGAAAAAAATAGTTAGGAAAAAAAAAAAACGAATTACCAAAAAGGAAATTCACAGCCGCACGATTTTCCAATTTTTCATTTTCCAATTTTTCATTTTCCAATTTTCACAAAAAATTCACTTCAACACCTTGATCATGTTCAAAAATCTCCCAAAAGCCAGAGTTTCCAGACAATTTCTGCGTCTAAATCAAATCCTGAACCATCCCGGATCAGCCATCAAGTTACCTTCTCAAGTTTTAGGTCTCAAATTATTGTTCAAAAACGATTCTAAACATGGTCATATGGGCGCCAAAAGGTTTTGGCATTTAAACCTCCCCACCATCCAATTCCATAATCCTACACTTCCAATATCGGTAACAAGAGTGAAAACAAGTACAGACGACGAAAGTAAACTGTGTCCGGCTACTTTGACCATCTTATTCCAAGACAAACAACAAACAATCAACATGAAGGACAAACTCCATGCCGATATCTTACAAGAGTTGATCAACACTACAAATGCCGAACCAGTGGCAGAATCGGAAATTCCGGTCTTACAGAAGTAAATCATGTATATACTATAAATAGATTCAACGAAGTGCTTCGTTAATGTTTTGCTGTGGAGGCAAATAGTTCTCCAAAACGTAGTCAACGGCTTCACCGACAGATTTGATCTCATTGGCAGTTTTGTCATCGAAAACAACATCAAATTCTTCTTCCAAAGCAACTAAAGCATCGTTGGCATCCAAAGAATCAAATCCCAAGTCTTGTTGGAACTTGGTATCATAAGTAATTTGTTGAGTCTTGATGTCGAAATTCTTCAACACTTGGATGCTTCTTGAAAGAACGTCTTCTTTTGTAAGGGCAGAATTAAATGGAATAAAAGTTTGATGGAGAGATCTCATAGGAACCTGGAAGGATCTCAACATTGGTCTGATGGTAACAAATCTGTACATTTTTATTGATAGCTTTTCCAATTGATGTTTAAAGCGGAGAGAATTTTCAGTTTTTTTAAAACCGGTTTTTTTTTTTTTTTTGAGAGAAAAATAATTCCCGGTTTTGGTTACACAATAAATTACCCAAAAGGGAAGGGGAGAAGATCACCCCCTTACTCTTCGCCAGTTCTTGATTTTAGATTTGGTGGAGCTGGTGACACTTGGGGCTTTGACAGAACTTGAAAGTGATAATTCAGAGGAACTGTTTGATGTGTAAGAACCATTTGTCTTGGTCCTTTGGATAACTGAGGTATCATCTTCAGAACTCTGGAAAGAAGGCAGAGCTTCAAATATACTAGAACCTGAATCTTCAAGTGTATCTTTGACCTCTAATTTCAAGGATTCGATTTCAGGAGCAAAATTCTTCTTGAACAATCTCACCAATTCGATGTGGCCTTCTGATAATTTATCAGAAACAAGACGGCCATGCCACGCCAAACATCTGTTCAAGATGATTGCCAAATCGTTGAATGCTCCGTTCAACCTCAAAACATACTTGTGGTTTTCTGGAGTGTCATACTCTTCAGTGAAAAACACTCTATACTGTCCTACACCTCCATTCACAGGTGCATCAATAGTACCTGAAACCTGTCTGGACAAATCTCCAAAATATTTGAAAACATCTTCTTTGTCTTTGGCCCCTGTCTCAATTAACGATTCAATGTTCGCCAACTCAAAGTTCTTGGTGACAATCAGTCTATAAGCATTCTGAACAGGAGATAGTCTCTTAACAGTAACGGCTTTGATCTCACTTCTGTTCATCAACAGAGGGAATGATTCTGTAGTCTCATAAATCACTTCTTCACTCCAAAGATCATGGACTCCACTGGCATGTAATTTCTTTGTGGAAACAAAATGATGTAAATCCTTGTTCCTCAAGTACAAACGAGAACTTTTACTGGCCAAAGAGTTTTGCAGTTGGAATCCACGTCCAGCTTCCACTGCGGTAACATATATATGTTTTCCTATCATTTCTTTGTCAAGATCAGGATCTTTTTGCAAGATTCTTGAACCAGGATGGAGTCTTGATATCCGATCTTGCATGGAGCTGAATTGTTCAAATGGGAGTCCTTCGTGTATGAATTGTTTGTTCCTCAAAGTTGAAGGAAATCCACTACCAATGTAGACAACTTTGAAATAAGAAGGCATGATACGATCCGTATTTTCAAGGTCCGAATACAATTTACTCAACTTCCCATTCACATACAGGAGTCCCTTGAGATCCAGTGTAATCTGGTCATAAGAATCTCTCAAAGAACTATATATCTCAACGGCTTTTTCCAAAGCGTTTCCCTTTGTATAGTGATGTCCTATCATACGATACAAGTACTCTTTACGCAGAAATGGTGTTTGCTGTGGGAACAGAGGTTTTGTAGACAGAGGTAGAAGTGTATGAAGAGCCCATTCTAGTGTTTCTGCAAGTAATTTTAAACTCAATGCAGCTTGTACATGTAATCCTTTGGCAATGTTTTGTTCGTACATGTCATTGATGAATTGATACAACAACAGACCACGATCAACTTGCATCAAAAATTTAAGAATGTTCAACTTGTGAAATGTTCTATCGTCGTCAAACTCATCACTGAACGGAACTTTGTTCAAATCATCCAAAAGATACATAAAATTCTCCAAATTGGAAACAAAGTGTGATATTTGGACAAAGCTTTCATCTTCAGGGTCAAAACGGACGGTCAGTTTGAGTATTTTTAAAAACAGATGGATCTCTTGTAACATTGGTTTGTATCCATCTGCATGATAGAGATCGTAGAGTGCAGTGATTGCTTCTTTGGAGATCTCTGCCAAACCTTCTTCGTTCAACACAACCTCTGAGGCAATCATTGTCCAAAGAACTTTGACACCAACGACTTGACACTTGACATGTCTTTGCATCACAAACAAGATCAATTCATGAAGAATGCTGTAATTTGAACTGAGGAACTCACTTTGATAACCGGTGAATCTCGTGAGTTGGAAACGCAGTGTGTCTTCCTTATTGGCTTCCCATCCCAAAGAGTTCCACATTGTGTCCATAAGTGTAGCTCCACGAAGACGGAGATCCGCAACGAGTTTCAAACAACCCAATTCAGGAATTTTAGAAAGTTGGCATGTTGCTGCTGGTTTGGAAGTTGTCAACTTCAACAACGTCTTGAGATAGTTACCCCAGATCGAAGTGTTGAAATTCTCGCTTTCAGAGGCCACTGGAATGAGTTGCAGTCTCATATTTGGCAGCATGATCTCTAGAACAGTCATGGCAGAGTCAACCACAAGGGCATAAAGCGAAAGCCATTTGTCACGAGGCATAAAACTCGACTCTAGAAAGATTTTACAAAGTTGAATCAATGATACAAGATTGGCATCTGACAATTTGGAAGTTGAAAATTTACCTTCATCATGTTTTAAATTGTCATAACCTTCATCTTTATCAATCACGTCTTTGGCAAATCGAGTAAGAGAACAAATACATGTTGCCAATTCAACCAAGAGTTCTACCACAACTTCTTTTGTGACGACGGAATCCATGGAATGTTGGACAAACGGATACTCCATCTGGAACAAAACACTGAATGTTCTTTTGGATTTGAACCATCCTTGGACTTTACAATACTTGTTGTAACGTAAAAAGACTTGGGTCAACGTTGGAAGTAAAGAAACACAGTTCAGGATGAGTTGACGTTGATGGGACTTCCAAGCAATGTCAAAACATCTGATAAGAATCCCTGTGGCCAATCTAGCAGCATCAACGTCATAAGAACGACAAAGAACTTCTAAAGACCAATCTATCGAAGCCCTAAGTACGAACTCTGTCTTGGAATGTGCCAAACTGCTATGTAAAAGTTTACGGATCAAAATGAGTTTGGAAATGATCAATCTGTGTTCATGTTTCTTTTTCAAAGCTTGCAGAGCACCAGAAGTACTGGCCACAGTACTATGAGTGGTGACTCTTGAAATCATGGCATCTGCCTCTTCTTTCAGTCCAAGACCTCTGAGACCAAGAACATCAACTATCAGATGAGCAATTTGCCAGATTCGATCTTCTCCAACAATCTCAAGAATGGAGTCTAAATAACTGTACAAGTTGTCCAAGATGATGATCTGTGCTTGGGCAAATTTCACATCTTGTAAAGAGACAAACTTCAAAAGAGCTTTGTTCATGATTGTGATTCCGTCGATCAAACCAGAGATATGAGGATTCTTACTGCACAGAATGCACATCTTGAACAACAACAGTGAAACTCTACAGAATTGTCTGGAGATCAGATCCCATGTCTTCTCACTGTTCGATAACAACAAGGCAGCATGTCTTAAAATACCGGCACTGGCACTGGTGAAATTCTTGTGGTTGTCACAAAACTCGTTGAAAAGATAGACAAAGTGATCCAGTCTTACAATGACAACGTCTAAAACATGGATCAAAGCATTGAATAAAAGAGAAACATCTAAACCTTCTCTTGACAGGGCTTCGAAATGTTTAAGAAGAGCAGCCAAAAGACCGGAGAAATGTCTCAAAAGCGAATTTGTAGGTTTTTTACAGATCTCGAACAAGGCATCTTTGAGTTTCGAAGAATCTCCAGAGATAACCGTATCGATGTCTTTGTCTCTGTTGAACCTTGTACCGATGTATTCAACGGTGAATGAGATCTTGGCATAGATAGAACCATTAGAAGTCTTCAATTCTACAGACACTTCTTGTGCTGAAGTGTCAGAAACAGAAGTGTTGTGTCTCAATTTAAACCTTCCAGAAGCCCTTTTCTCTCCAGAGACAAATATGGTGAACACAGCATAATCTTCTGGTGCCAGAGCAGTTTCCAACCCACCGATGGATAAAACTTCACCCAACACTTCTCCACTAATGACAGAGACACAATGCCATTCATTAGATTTCTGTTGATTAGAACCTTTGATGATGTACTGTTTAGGATCACTCAACGTTATAAACGTTGAGACATATGCAACTTCGGGTTGTAAGAGTTGCATTTTACCCAACCGGATATAAATCCGTTCGTTTGAACTTGCCAAAGGATCATAAGAAATGGATCTAATAGGAGTCAAGGGAGTTTCAAAAGCAGTTTCGAAATGTTCATCACTCATCGACCGATTTTGGATCTCCTTGACAGAAACGATCAAAGTTTCTGCACGAGGATTGATGGCAATTCCAACACTGGCTCCTTCTATAATTCTATCTATCAATTCACCCCACCCATTATTCTTGTCATCTTGAGGAGTGATGAAAGATCCATAGAGTTTGATTACGAATTGATGAGATTCTCCAGCAGCCAACGAACCTTTATGTTTGGAAAAGATCCTAGAGATATCGGTGACACCAGCAGCCACTCCTTTCTTGATCTCTTTGAGATCTCTATGGAGATGGTCCAAAGAAACTTGTTCGGCCAACATGGCCACCAAATAGACCTTTCCATTGTTTTCAACCTCAGAAGGAGCAATGTTCTTGAACAAAGCAGCCGAGACTCTTTCCAAAGAGAATTGGGAATCGACTTGAACTGCAAACAGTTCCGTGAGTCTTTTCTTACGATTTCTGAGGTAAAGATATGCCGTCATCGATTTATAACCCTTTGGAACGTTATTTGTGGATCCGGCCACAGCTTCGAAATTGACCATGATATTCGAAGGAGGAGCTCTAGACCATTGGTTTAAAGAGGTTGGAGTCAAAGATGCATTCAACTCGTTTAAAGGATAAGAAGGAGATAGGGCAAATAACACTTGATTCATGGCAATCGAATGTGGATCTGATTCGTTGGAAGAATAGTTGAAAAGTTCACCGGAAGTTGGATCTCTCAGCATGACGGCTTTGTATCCACTAATGTCACTTGAAGCAAGTTTACTCTTCTCTTCTTCTTCAAAATTTGTGAGTTTTTGAGTCAGAGATAACAATTTTGGAATTCTACTCAACAAAGAAGCGGCATGACGACGTTGTTGGTTTTGTTCTTGTTTTGTGGTCAAACCACGGCTCAAAAGTGTTCTTGTTCTGTCTATTTCACGGTACAAAGACACCAATTTGTTGAACAAGACAAACTCTCCCAAAGAATACATGGCAAAGATATGAGAGTTGAGAAAAACGGTAGCCATTTGGAGTTGCAGTAAAAGATCGTCTTGGACGTCAAGACGGGGTAAAAGAGGTCTTTTGTGCATACCTCCTCTGACCAAAGGATCCAGCAATGCTGTGGCTGCGTTTCTGGAGATTTCAGAGTCTAAAATAGTGGGGACAGAACCGTTTAAAGAATCATTTGCATTCACTTCTGTGGCAAAGGGAACCATGTCGATTAAACGGAAATGGGTGGTGGGAATAAGAGCCACACGGATTTTTTGATCTGGCAACTTGTTTAAGTTGATCACTGCGGAGCTGAAATCAGAAGGAAATGCTCTTGAAATCACATATCCACGACTCCAGCCAAGTCTTTCTTCAAAAATGTACACCTCATCACCGGCATAAATGTCACAAAAATGGTCAGATTTCAAGTTCGGACGTTTTGTGAGGGGTAAGAATGATTTAATGACTCTTCCATGTTTGAAAGAGTTGAGAGGAGACCAATCAGACATGGTTCAATGGGTTATAATTGAAAATATCAAGTCGTTTCTATAAATTGGACGAAATTGGGCGGAGATTTTTTTGGTTTCTTGGGCGGAAATCGGGCGGAGAGCCAGGCGGAAATTAGACGGAAACCTCAAAATTCGAGGCGGATATTTGAAAAAATAAAGGAAACAGAAAAGTATTATTCATCTATTCATCTTTCAACTCTTGTAAGAGTAAATCTAAGGCATATTTGGCAAATAATTGCATATTTGTAGACCTGTCATCTGAACCGGTATTATGTTTTTTAGAAAGTGAGCCTTTTGGACCGGCAAGTCCCAAAAATACAGTACCGGCTTGGGCATCTTGTAAAGGCAGATCTCCAATCGTTGTAGAAGGACCAGCATAACCTGTTTCACTTAATACGTATGTAGATCCCAACTCAATCCTCAAATTACGAGCCAATCTGAGTGCAACTTTCTCACTAGGTCCCGTATATTCTTGGATATCTGTGGCACTCCAACCGCTCAACTTGAGCCGACTCTTAAGGCTATAAACCAAGGTTCCTCCTTGGAAAAAATGAGAAGCACCAGGGATTGACACGAGATATGCAGAAAGAAGTCCTCCACATGCTGCCTCAGATACAGAAAGAGTCTCATTACGAGCTCTCAAGATGTCTGAAATCTCTTTTACCAACTCTTTTATCTCATCAGGTGGGAATTGCATGTCTTGATCAGGCGGAGAACTCCCTGCGCATTTTATAAAAAAATAGGCGGGGCTCAGGCGGAGGATTTTTTTTTTACCCGTTCAAAAATAGACGGAGTTGAACAGTGGCAACAAGTTGAATGACATCGATTGTGAAATTTAAAGCAGGAAGAGTGACTTTTGACGAAGATTCAAAGAATTGTATTCCTCAGGCACTCAAGGGAGAAATCAGTATCAGACAAAGTGAAGAAGCAGATTCATTTTTCGATTTCGTTTGGACTCCAAGGGATAAGACAACCGAGAATGTCGAATCAGATGAATTATTAGTGATACCGGGAGATGTCACTTGGAAACATATCAAGTCATGTAGTACAGGACGTGTGTTTCAATTGAAGTTTTTGAGTTCGGGAGCTCGTAATTTGTTCTGGATGCAAGATCCAAATGACGATGAAGAACATCCAGGAAAATTATCTCCAAAAGATATGGAGATTTCTAAGAAGATCAATGAATTGTTTGAAGAACAAGAAGAGTGATTTTATAACTATATATAGCTTGATATTTAGCCATTTAAAAGGCACTGTTCCTTGTATCTGTGATTACCTAGCCACTTACTTAGCCACATTTGATGTCTATCTCACCAGCCACTCACTTAGCCACAAGTGATGTGTCTTTTTTTTTTTTTTTTTTTTTTCAAAATTTAATTTTATGACGCGATTTTTGATCCAAAAGGTTCACAACGATGAGTGAGCAAAAACAAGGTGCTAATGGGAAGCGACGTTCTGCTTTTGAACTCAAATCTCAATTCAAAGACTTGCAAAGCAAGATTTTGGATTCTAAAGTCGATTCATCAGATGAAAACAATTCAAAACATCAATCTTTACCTTCTCTTCCTTCAAGTTCTAAACCAAAAGATGTGAACTTTGTAGTGGGATTGAGTGAAAATTTGTTATTGGAATGTCGTAGATTAACGGCAGAAAACTCTCAGTATAAAGAAAGACTCAAAGATGTAGAATTAGACTTGGAAAGAGTCTCTAAACAGTTATCTAATGTGACGGCGGTTAATAAAAAATTTGTCAAAGAAGAAGAAGTATTAAAAGATCGTAATTGGGAACTTGAAACCGTTCTGAGACAGCTCAAAGAACAAATGGATAAATTAAAGTCTGATTCTGCTAGAAATGTACTGTCAAAAATTGATCTAGAAGACCAAAATAATGCTCTAATTGCAGATTTAGAACTGCTGAAACTTTTGAATTTGAAGCAAAATGAAGAATTAAACAATTTGAAACTGCAGACTGCTTCAGAACAACTGTTTTATAGACAAAAAGTGGAAGAACTCAACGAAGAGAACAACAAATTACATGTAGATTTGGTGGAAACAAGGGATCAACTTGCCAAAATGACCAAAAGATCAATTCTGGAGAAAGAAATCATACCAAAATCAATCCCAATATCGACCCCGATCAAAGTTCCTCAAGTTTTAGAAGTTCCAGAAGCTGATCGAACACTGGAAGAATGGGACGATTCTAAAGAGTTTGAAACCACTTCTTTGTCTTCTAGTTTAGCTGTTCAACAGTACGCTGCTGAACACAATTTGGTCCTTGTAGATGCCTCTGAATACTCTCAGCTCAAAAACAACTCTGAAGAGGCAATTGTGGCTGCTGCTGAAGAGTATAATATCTTGGCTTTACCCAAAGATACTTCTAATCATCTTGATAAGATCAATCTTCTCAAAAATCAGTGCCAACAAGCCAATTTGGTGCTGATAGATGCCACGGAATACGAAGATTTGATCGAAAGAAGCCAAGAACCAACTGAACAACAACTCTTAGACAAACTCTCGCAATCCGGAAGAGTGGTTTTACCGCTCGAAGAACATGAAAAACTCATCGAAAACTCTTATTCCCCTTCTTTGGAGTTTTTAACATCTAATTTAACCCATTACGGTCAAGTGGCTCTCGATGAGAAAGAACTTGCCCAATTAAGACTGCCTTCTACTCAACATTTACAACAAATTGCTCTAGATCTGGGTTTGGTACTGATTCCACTATCAGAACATGCAAAACTAGTTCCTAAAGATGACCCTGAAGCTTTAGGAATAGCTGCATCTGATATTGGACTCCTGGTACTTTCCAAACAAGATTTCGATCAACTTTCACAGGCAGCCACTAATCCTAATCTTGATCAACTCCAATCTCATGCATCATCCAAAGATCATTTGTTGATTTCTAGACTGAAATACGAGATTTTAGAGAGAAAAGCTACTGCTCCAGATGAAAACGAACTTTTGACATTTGCCCATGCTCGTGGGTTAGAACTAGTTCAACAGGACGAACTCAAACGTTTGACTCTTGAATCTTCGAGTCCTTCTCGTGATACCTTGACCAAAGCTGCCACTGTTCTGGGTCTTTCTCTTGTTCCTTCTAAAGAATATGAACTCTTGAAACAAAGATACGAAACCTCTTCGACAGTCAACACTCCTGTATCTTCACCAATAATCTCGACTTTTGAAGAAGTTCCGTCTCCAAAACCAAAGAGTAAAGTTATGAGCTCCAAAGAGAGATTCGAAGAGATTATCAAACAAGAAAAGATGAAGAATGAGCAGAAACAAAAACAATTGGCTTCTAAGGCTTTAGGTTTGGTCACATTGAGTACTGATGAGTACAAGAGGTTATTGGCCAAGCTGCAGGTCCCTGAACCCACTATAAGTGATATCTATAACGGGGCCAAACAGTTCAACTTGACGGTGCTTCCAACTTCGGATTACAAGACTCTTTTGAAGAAACAGAGCTATGGAGAGACAAGAGAAGGTTTAGAAGATCTGGCTCGTTTATTGGGATTCACCATCATGCCTTTGAACTTCATGAAATCCAGATCTTCGTCCACGGTAGATGAAGAAGAGTTCCACGATGCATTGTCACATGTTTCTAGACAGAGTTCGAAACTGTCACTCTTATCGGAAGCTTACGAAGATGCCTTGAGTAGACCATGGACGACTAATAACAGTCAAGTGAGTGTACTGATTGATGTGGAAGAATTGGAACAACATGCTGCTCATCAAGGTTTCAAGTTAGTGCCGTTGGAAGATGACGATACCGATGATGCAACTTCTATTGAAGATAACGAAGGAGTGACTGAAAGGGAAGTTTCAACAGCAGACACTGAAACTCTGCGGGCTCAATTGGCAGAGAAAGAGGCACAGCACGAGCCTTTGTTGGCGAAAATTCTGGCTTTCGAGACACTCAAATTGCAATTTGAATCCAAAATTGAGGAATACGACAGCCATATTTTGTCGTTGGAAACCCAAATTGACGCATTGATGGATTCAAAACAAGAGTTGGAAGCTCGCTGTAAAGAATTGGATGCTCAGAATATGGCATTTGGAACTAAAGTATCGGCATATGAGATACAAATTAGTGACATGACAGATCTCACCACAGAGCTAGATTCTGTGAAACGAGAGAGAGATCAATTGAAATCTCAAATGGCATCTCCGGATTTGTCTCTGCTCGCATCTGCAGCTGGAATGACCCTTATCACTCCTGCTGAACTAAGGCTGTTCGAAAAATCTCCTGACGTTAATCAAATGGCCCAAGACAAAGGTCTAGTAGTGTTAACAGAAGATGAACATACTTCTTTGTTGGAATTGCAACAGAAAATCTCCACCAAAGAAGGTTTGTCCTCTTTAGCTGCCAAATTGGATCTTGCTGTTGTTCCACATCAAGAACAGTTGTTGTCCGAAGACGAAAAGTTTGTGGACCTGAGTACGAAACAAATTGAAGAGCCAGATCTTCAAGAATTGGCTGCTCTGCAAGGTTTAGCAGTGATTCCTCAATCTGAATATCTCAGTTGGCAAAACCAAGACTTGGGAACCAAACTGGAAGAACAAGGCATGACTTTAATATCCACTGCTGAACTCGAGTCTTTGCGTAGCACCACAATATCTGCCAATGATTTGGCAATCAAAGCTGCAGAGTTCGATCTTGTTCTTCTATCACAGAAGGATTTCGAAGAGCTCAAATCAAGCGGACCTAATGTGGAAGAAACGGCTCAAAGACTTGGTCTCTTATGTGTACCGGAAACGGCATATGTGGCCACCACTGCAGCTCCAATTGCAGAACCTCAAAATGTGGTTGTATTACCAAAGAGTTATTACACAAAGTTGACCCGTAGCCATGACTTATCCGTTGAAAGAGTGTCAGATGATGAACTAATTCTGGTGTGCAGACAACGTGGAATCCTAACTGATGATGTTGTGGGTGAATTAGAACCTCCTCGTAAACCCATCAGCGTTGGCCACACGAGAAATAGCAGCATAAACCGGTCTCTCATGACCCCACCTCCAATGATTGTGAACAGTCCATCGCTGTTCTCACTTGCCACAAATGCATCTCTCACTGACCGACGCATCATTCCTGCACTCACACAGACCATCATCGGTGAATATCTTTACAAATACTACCGTAAACTTGGTCCATTCAGTTCCTTATCAGAGAGCCGTCATGAACGGTATTTCTGGATCCATCCTTACAGTTTGACTCTATACTGGTCTATAACGAATCCTGTTCTTGGAGACACCTCCACCAACAATATCCGTGCTGCAGCCATCCTCAAAGTGGAAACCGTTGAAGACAGTAATCCTCTTCCTCCAGGGTTGTATCACAAGAGCATTCTTGTACATTCAAGTGACAAAACAGTGAAAATCACTTGTCCAACTCGTCAAAGGCATAACGTATGGTACAACTCGCTCCGTTACTTGTTAGAACGTAATTCCGGTACCCCAGATCTCGAACAAAAGATTTGGAACCTGCCTGATTTCGAACAAGACCATGACATTGACACCTATAGATATATCAAGCCAAGAGCTTCAATTCTGCAAAGGTCAATCTCTAATCCAACCAGAAAGTCATCCAGAATCTTTTCAAGTCCTTCAATTCACAGAAGTTCCACTTTCCATCTGAAATCCAATTGAACATAGTCATATATAGTGATCCTAATGCAGTAATAAAACAGGGGCTGTGCCTAATTCCCAAACTTGTCGAATTTTTGTAAAATGCTCTTTTATACAAGACCCCCAAGATCACCACTAAACCAGTTCAATTGGATACCAAAACGTTGTGTTTCTTGACTAAATTGTTGTTTGGCATTATTACCTGTTCTCAATGAATCCATCATTCATGAAAAATCTACCCCGTGTCTCATCAGATTATGACGAATTCAACACATCTGCTGAGAACCAAAGACATATCTGCACCGATTCACATCCTTTCAACGAACATTTCTTCACCCGTGGCTTACAAGAAGGTCGTTACAGTGATATAGAAGTATCACTGTTTGATACAAAATACAATCTCCATAGAATGGTTCTAGATAGAGCCGGTTATTTCCGATCCCTCTTCAGTTGGTACGATACACAGATGGAGGAGAAAGAAGATGAAATTGAAGCTAGATACATGCCTATAAGACATGTTTTGACATTTGATGATGAATACATAACAAAAGATGCTTTTGAGTTGGTTCTCCTGCGACTCTATGGTATGCCTGATCAAGAGGAAGAAGTTGAAATAGCACTTGAAATAATAGCAACGAGCTCGTTTTTAGACTTTGATGATGCAATTGAAGCATGTACAGAACATGTGGTTCAATCTTTGGACATGTCCCATATTGGTAAGGCTGCCCAATTTGCCTCACAAGGCTACGGAGCTGCCACCAATGTGATAATGGATGCCGTAAATACAGTACTCTGTATAGAAGGATGGGAAGTAGGAGCAGCTTTTTGGGATCTAATTCCTGTTGAAGTGGCTGCTGATGTTGTAGGTCAAGACTGTTTCTTCGTTCCAACAGAATGGGAAAGGTGTATGTTTGTCATGAAGTTGATCGAAAGACGGCTTCAAAATTCCGATCCAAATTCTCTTGAACCTCTTCGAGAAGTTCTTAGAACTCAAATACATCTCTGTCATTGTACTCCCGAGCAATTGGAAAGGTTATCTCATTGGAAAGATGTGAATGGAGACGTTTATATTCCAAGAGATGTGCTCCATAAACTGCTCTGGCAAAGGACTTCTCTTCAAACAGCTGTTGTTCGAGCTCCGGATGCCCCAACTCTTGGTCTTGCTTTTGCCAGTCCACATAAAGATGGGTTTCCTGTTCCTGTAAGAGATGGCACTGTGGGAGGTTCAAATAAGACACTTCCACACCTTGTCGAAGAACATTCTGTCAAGTCTGAAAACGTTACGGATGGTGAATTTAAAGCTTCCGACACCGCTAAAAAATTGTACAATTACACCGAAAAACCTCCTTTCAGGTTCTGTGTCTCGTTTGCCAATGCTTCTGGGCTTTCTGTGGATACAAGAGTGTATGCCAAGACGTTTTGGTATGCCGGTTGTTGGTGGAATTTGTACCTACAGAAAGGTCGGGTTCCAGATAAGAAGGGGTTTCAAATGGGGGTTTATTTGCACAGGGCATCTTCTCCCGTGTCTTCTACCCGTAGTGGTGTATTCAATCCTGATTTGTATAGCCATGTGGTGACTTTGAACACTCCTAAGGACTATTCCACCGAAGAAGAAGGACTCGTTTCTCTGTTGGAATCGGTTAAAATTGAAGAAGATGTATGGACTTATGAAGATAAAAGGAGTCGTGTATCGCTGTATTTCACCATTTCGACTCCTTCTCGTCGACAGAAAGAAGCCATAGTGACATTTGTGAGCTCTCCAGACACTTTCAACAAATCACAGAGTTGGGGTTGGAAATCAAACGGAATGTGTGTCTTCAACGAAGATGGAACTTTCCCACAAGATCATGATAAACATTTGAAGTTTATGGTTGTATTGGGTGTTATATAAATGAGTTCTAGTCCCATTCTGCGGTCCATTGTAAAGTTTGGCCGGCTTTGAATGGGACAACTTTGAGCTCGTCTTTTGAGATATATTCGGGAATTTTTGTTGGTTTCTTGTACAACGAGACAGTTCTCAAACCTTTGAGGTCAACACCATAAAAAGAGAGACCAAAATCACTGACAAATGCCTTGAGTTTATCCAAAGCTCCCACGTTTTCGAATGCTTCTGCCAAATATGACAAGACATGTGATTGGGTGTATACACCGGCACATACACCTACATGTCTTGCTTTTGCTTCTATGGGATGTGGAGCAGAGTCGGAACCGAAGAAGAAATAAGGTTTACCACTGGTCAGAGCTTCAACCAAAGCGTTACGATCCTTTGGTAATTTGGCTACAGGTTTACAAAAATTGACTGGATTACCGGCCCATTCGTCGATGGTAAGACTCAAATGATGAGCAGTGATGGTTGCAACCACAACAGGAGTTTCCACTCCAGCATTGATTTCGGTGATTGCATCGACTGCTGCCTTCGTGGTGCAATGTTCCAACACAATTTTAAGTCTGGGGAAATCTTTATGAAGTTTGAAAAGAGCCGGTAAAAATTTAGGTTCGGCATTCAACACATGGATGTGATCTTCTTCATCGATGGAGTCATTACCTTTAGGAGTTGGAGGTCTTTCTCCGTGTAAATTGAGCACTATGCCATATTGTTGCATGATCTCAAAGATGTCATAAAAATCGCTGAAATCATTTGGATCCACACCGGCATCGGAGTTGGTAGTGACACCAGCTGGATAACATTTAATACCTGCAATTGACCCTTTTTGAGCTGCCTTTTGAACCAACTCAGGAGTCAAATCTCTACTGAGGTAAAAAGTCATCAAAAACTTGGTATTGGGGGACAATTTAGAGAGTTCTGAATGATACTCCTCCACTTTCTCAAGAGTGGTGATTGGAGGTACAAGATTCGGCATGATGTATGCGACAGATATACAACCTGATTCCACAGTAGGTGTGATCAACTCCATCATAGCACCTTCTCTGAGATGTACATGTAGATCAGCAGTGACTCCAAGGGAGATCTTCTCGTTCGGCATGTCCAGTTATCTAAGATATTTTTCATTCTGAAAGAATTTTTTTTTTTTTTTTTGAAAGTTTTTGTTCGGATTTTTCAAATTCAGAACGCTATTTATCCTCCACTAACAGTTTTAAATTTGACCAAAATCTATGTTTTTGCAGTTCTTTCACAGTGATACTCTTCTTGATCACTTTAGTGCCTTCTAAATCCCAATACCAAAGTGTATCAATACCAACTTCTTGACAAAATTGTAAAACTTTCAAATAATTTAAACCAACTTGTCTAACACCATGAGAATCGTCACTGAGACAAAACTTCCCTCCATTGTCTAAAATCACCTTTACTATGTCCTTTTTAGGATAAGGACTGTCCCAACCTTTACGAATAGCTGCAGAATTCAACTCAATTAATCCTCCATACGACTCAATGTAACGAACGTTCCGAATGATTTGGTCCCAGATTTTGGGCCAATATTCTTCGATAAAACCTTGAGAAACAATTTTAACACCATCTACTTCATCCTCGTCTGTCAACATCAATCTTATCAAGTCGAAATGTCCCACAATTTCAGGTTGAAGTCTTTTTAAAAGTTGGAACTGTTTCTCGAAATAATTTGCAAAGAACAGTTCAAAACTATCTCCACAACTCTGTTTAGCCTGTAACCAGATCTCTCGATTCGAATCAATTGGAATTTCATTGATATGATGAACAGAACCTACAATGACATCAATTTTCTTGGTTTTACGGATCTCCAAAGCTTTGGACAAGTACTCATCTGATAAGCCTCCTTCTGATTCAAAACCAACCAAAAAAGTTGTTTTACAATCCGGATCGTTGTTATATGTGGTTCTTATCATATCTGCATGTGTATAATAACGTTCAAAGTTATCTTCAAGAACTTCTGGATCATACTTCCTCTCCAACTCTTCCGGATACAAATGTGATAATTCATATCTTGGCATATGTTCAGTGAGACAAAAAGTCTCAAAACCCAAATCTATGGCCTGAGCCACAACTTCATCCAAAGAATCAACAGCATGAGCCACATAATCACCGCTATGGGAATGATGTGAATGCATCGAAGGATCATTTCCTAATCAGGAAATTGATTTTCAACCGCACAACGGAGCCAAAAAAAAGTCGTGCACGCAACGACGAAAGAAAAGTTTAAAATTCTGAAGCATAAATAAAAAAACGCAAACGGGGACAACAAACATGGAACAAATTCTTGACTTTAACAAAGAATTGGATGTTAACTTGTTGGATCAAGTTGTGTCTAGTTTCTATAAAGGATCCGGACCAACCCAAAAACAGGCCCAAGAAGTTTTGACCAAGTTTCAAGAACATCCAGATGCCTGGACAAGAGCCGATAAAATACTTCAACTAAGTAACGATTCCCAATCGAAATATATCGCACTTTCCATTCTCGATAAATTAATTCAAACACGTTGGAAAATTTTACCGCAGGACCAAAAATTGGGAATTCGTAATTTCATCGCCAATATGATCATTGCAATGTGTGATGACGATTCAAATTTCATCTCCCAAAGAGCTTTGATCAACAAATGTGATTTAACTTTGGTCCAAATCATCAAACAAGATTGGCCGGAGAATTGGCCAACTTTTATCCCTGAAATCGTCCTGTCTTCAAGGGCAGGTTTTAACGTTTGTGAAAATAATATGGTTATTTTGAAACTTTTGAGTGAAGAAGTTTTTGATTTCAGTGCCGAACAAATGACTCAACTGAGGGCAAAATCTTTGAAAACAAGAATGAGTGAAGAATTTGCAGAAATCTTCAAATTATGCTACGAAGTTTTGGACAAGGCTTCCAAGACTTCTTTGATCATCTCCACTTTAGAATCACTTTTGAGATATTTACATTGGATTCCAATGGGGTATGTTTTTGAGACAGATTTACTTCAACTGTTGAGTACAAAGTTTTTGATGGATCTGTCGAGTAGATCTGTGGCTTTGAAATGTTTGACAGAGATCAGTTCTTTGGTGGCAGAACAATACGATACCAAATTCCTTGCCATGTTTAAATCATCACTTGAAAGTATTAGCACTTTTATTCCTCCAGGGACAAATTTAAAAGAAAGTTATGACTCTGCAAATTCCACAGATCAATCTTTCTTACAAGATTTGGCAATGTATTTGACGACTTATCTTTCGAACCACTTGTCGTATCTCGAAAACAACCAAGAATCAAGAACAATTCTTTTACTCGGACATGAATACATAATTTCGTTGTCCCATATCAAAGAACGTGAATTGTTCAAAGTTTGTTTGGATTATTGGCTGAAATTGGTCCATTCTTTGTTCACGGAGATCCAAAAATTACCCCTGCAAGAATTGAGTCCATTGCTGCAATTGAGTTATGGAAATTCTTTGACCAGTGCAGGTGGTGCTCCAAATCCTGAAATTTTGGCAAGATTCCCCTTGAGAATGCATATTTATTCAGATATAATGAGTAAATTACGTCTTCTGATCATTGAAAACATGGTACGTCCAGAAGAGGTGTTGGTGGTTGAAAACGATGAACAGGAAATCGTAAGAGTCTTTGTCAAAGAATCAGACACGATTCAATTGTACAAATCGATGCGTGAAGTTTTGGTCTATTTGACCCATTTGGACGTTGTTGATACAGAGAGAATCTTGAGTGAAAAACTCGCCAAACAAATCGATGGCTCTGAATGGTCTTGGCATAACATTAATACCCTTTGTTGGGCCATTGGTTCTATTTCAGGAACCATGAATGAAGACATGGAAAAAAGATTCTTGGTCACCGTCATCAAAGATTTATTGGCATTGACAGAGATGAAACGTGGTAAAGATAACAAAGCAGTTGTGGCTTCTAACATCATGTACATCGTGGGACAATATCCAAGATTTTTAAAAGCCCATTGGAAATTCCTCAAAACCGTCGTTAACAAGTTGTTCGAATTCATGCATGAAACCCATGAAGGTGTACAAGATATGGCCTGTGATACATTCATCAAGATTACACAGAAATGTAAAAGACATTTTGTCGTCCTTCAGGCAAATGAAAGAGAACCTTTTATCGATGAGATCATTCGTAACGTTCAATCCATCACCGATGACCTCGCTCCACAACAAGTTCATACTTTTTATGAGGCATGTGGATGTATAGTGAGTGCTCAACCTTCTAAACAGGTTAGAGATAGACTCTTGAACGATCTCATGGCACTTCCAAATATGGCTTGGAATGCAATTGTACAACAGGCTGCCACAGATCCCCAATTACTCACAAATCCAGAAACGGTTAAAATCATGGCTAACATCATCAAGACAAACGTTGCCGTTTGTACCTCGTTGGGTCCAGGTTTTTATTCCCAATTGGGCTTGATCTATTTCGACATGTTATCTCTTTATAAAGCTGTCAGTGGTATGATCTCGGATGCCGTGGCTGCCGAAGGTGTCATTGCTACAAAGACTCCAAAAGTCCGTGGTTTGAGAACGATTAAAAAGGAGATTTTAAAATTGGTCGAAACCTATGTCTCTAAAGCTGATAATCCAGAAGAAATCGTTCAAGATTTGGTCCAACCATTGTTGACTGCTGTTCTCGAAGACTATAGAACCAATGTTCCAGATGCAAGAGATGCAGAAGTTTTGGATTGTATGACCACTTTAGTCGGTAAAGTTGGTCAATACATTCCTCAAGATATCATCAAGATCTTGGAAAACGTGTTTGAATGTACTTTGAACATGATCAATCAAGATTTCACCGAGTATCCAGAACACAGGACCGAATTTTACAAATTGTTGAGAGAAATCAATCTCAAGAGTTTTGAAGCACTTTTACAATTACCGGGACCGGTTCTCAAACAGTTCATTCATAGCATTCTTTGGGCATTTAAACATAACAACAGAGAAGTTGAGAGTACAGGTTTACAGTTATGTATTGAGTTTTTGAAGAACGTTGAAGCATTGGGAGACACTCCCTTCACTGCAGCATTCTACCAAAACTTTTATTTCCTCATTCTCAACGACACTTTTTACGTTGTGACCGATTCGGATCATAAATCTGGTTTCAGGTTACAACTGCAATTGTTGGCCAATCTTATCCAATTGGTCGAACTGGGGGTCATTAAACAACCGTTGTACGAACCTGGAGCAGTTCCTGAAGGAACTTCCAACTCTTTATACCTCAAAGAGTATCTCGGTAACATGTTGATCAATGCTTTTAGCCATCTTCAACCTGATCAAGTGTCTAATTTCATCAAACTGTTGATCTCCCAATACACCGATCAATTGAAGTTTAGAGGCACTTTAAGAGATTTCTTGGTCCAAATCAAACAAGTTGGAGGCGATGCCACCGATTATTTGTTTGCAGAAGACAGAGAGAATGAGATTCTGGAACAAAATAGATTGGAACGTGAAAGAGCTCTGAAAGTTGGAGGTATGTTGAAACCAAGTGAGATGGAAGACGATTAGTCAATTGAAGTCCGTATATAAGGTCCAAACTGTGTAGAAGAGGCTTTATAGCCTTGTATTTGAATCTCTGCAATAAGTTTTTGTAGTTTACCTCGGTATTTGAAACGTTTCCATGGATCTACATAGAAAGGGATGTCATTTTCGTCGATGATGGTTTCAAGTTTTTTATTGAGGGATGGTTCAGTGCTGTGTAAAGAGTTGATGAAGTTGGTCTTGAGAGGACCTAACCAAAATGGACCACTTTTAATCAAAACAATATCACATACAGGACATTTCTTTTCTTCAAATGTATAGTAATCACATTTAGAACAGTAGAAACAGTTTCCTAAAAGATCCTGACAATTTTTAGTCAACTGTATGAACAATTTCACAATCCCACCATCATAAAGAGTCAGTAAAACATCCATTCCATGACCTCTTTCCACACATAAGCCATAGAATTTGTACAAAACTAATCTTATCCCACTTTCTACAGTGGCCGAATGTTTCCCCATTTTATAACCCCCATAAGTTTTGTAACAAGTCTCATGATAAGCATTACCAGATATAAGTCCTAATTCCGGTATGTTGAGAATAATCAAACCTCCTTCTGCCACAGAATCTATACATCTGCCATAAGTTTCAGCACAATTTTTCTTTTGGGGGTCTATTTCAACGATATCGTATTTAGATTTATGATTAAAAATGGAGTTTTGAATCATATTGACATGAATTTTGTTGTGATCTAAGTTGGTTTTTAAGATATCTAAACATTCTTCAGTTTGTTCAAGACAATCCACAGATAATTTGGGTATTTCTTTGGCATATCGACATATTTTGGTAACGTTCCAACCGAATAGATGTAACATTTTACAAGATGAATTGAAGTTTTGCAAGAATTGGTTGATTAAAAGAATTGAAAAGTCATTCAATAGAATCCTCTTATTCATATAACACTTCACATGGACCATTACAGATCCCTCATATACCACTATTTCATCTTCCATTCAAAGAAGTTGAAACAAATTTTTAAAAAGACAAAAGAATTCAATTGAAAAGTTGATTGAAACTATGTAAAATATTTGGCAAAAACATATTTGAAAGATTGTTTGGCATTCAGTTCAAGGATATCACCATGACACATGACCAATCTTTCAAAATCCCAGGTATAAATCAGTAAAATCAGATCTTTGGCTTCGGATTTCAAGATCAGATTCATGACAAATCGACCGAACCTATAGTTTGGATTCATATACTTTGTGAGGAAACTAATGCCTCCATGAGGATCATGATAAGAGAATTGTTCATTTGAATGAGGATTTTCAGGATTGGTGGCACCCAAATTGAAAAATAAATCTGCATTAATCAACGTCTTTGACTCTTTGTGAAACAACACCAATTCATGGTTCAAATGTTCAGGTACAAAGATTATTTCAAAAGTTGAAGCGAAAGGTTCAGTAATACCCATTTGAATCAATTCTTGAGTACCTAAAATCTTGTTTTTATGCTTTTCTGTGAATTCAACTTGGACCAAAGAGGAGACATGTTCATTTAAAGTTTTCATTCCAATGATTTGAACTTCTTTACTAATCTTATCCAAATAACTTATAACTCCCATAGTATGTTGTGAATCTGGAATCACAACGTATTTAACTTTTGAAAGCCATTCTTCATCTTGAATCTTTTCAGTTAAACTTGCAATCATTCCCAGATCGTAAGGAATTGCCGAATAGATGGCATAGGCATCAGATGACAATTTGAAGACCGACATTCTTGATCCAAATTGGAAAATGTTAAATCTTGTGAAAGGAGCTGAATGGATGAAAACATTAGGAGACAAAACTCTACTAATACCACCAATTGTTGTTGGATATCCCATGTTTGATTAGTTATTACAAATCAATTGCTTTTGAAATTAAGTTTTGTATTTTGCTGATAAATGCTTTTAAGTTTCGTATTTTGCTCATGTGTGCTTTAATTTCGTATTTGCTGATTTGTGCTTTAATTTCGTATTTTGCTCATGTATGCTCTAATTTTCATATTCTGCTAACAATTTGTTCACCAGCTTACGGACTTGAACTTTTGAACAACTCCAATCTTGTTCAACCGTTTTCATCGGAATGTTTTTGAAAACTGTGTTCAATTGGATTTTTGTACCGGTTTGTTTCAAATTTTCAATAATCTCAGCAACTCTCGCCTCAATTTCTGAATCTTGAGCCATTCCTAAACTTTCAAGATACTTCTCTATATAACTCTTTTCTTTCAATTCGGTTGCAGCCATTTGTTGCACTCTTTCTTCTGAAGATTTGACAAACTCTTTCGCCAGTTCTTCACGTTGCTTCTTCATAGTACTCAACAATTCATACAATTGAAACTCGTCATTATCCTGTTTATTGTTGTTCTTGATCTCTAAATTCTTAATCTCCGTCAAGATGGATCTAATGACATTCTTCTCTACAACATCACCTTTCAGACGGAAATTCAGTTTTAAATCATTTCTAATAAGTTGAACAGCTGTCTCATATTGTTTTGTACTGGCCAATCTCACAAATTGTAAACTTCTCCACATCTTCAATTCGATCCGATTCGATTCTGAAAATGAAAAATTTACATTCCGAAAAAATACAAAAAAAAAAAAAATCTTATGTAAGCATTTTAAGCATCTGTTTTGTCCTTTGTAGATTCCTTTTCGAGATATTCAGTCCATAGACTGACAAAACTCTGTCTAGATCTGTTCAATTCTTCTCCTTGCAGTTTGTTCTGGATCCCTGCATGAATACGCATATCTTTATCCCAATTCAAATAATTGGCAATCAATTCAAGTGCTTGGAATTTTTTAGAATCACCTCTTGGTAAATTGAGAAAACTGATGAACAAATTACTGACAAGTTGTCTATCCACTGATTCACTTGTACTGTCTTGTTTGATCAACTTCAACAGTTTTGTCAAATGATCATTCAAAATGATCAGTTCATGACGAAGTTTACCGATTTGTAACTGTTTATCCTTGACTTCTTTTTCAAGATTTGGGATCTTTAAAACCTCTTCTTTTTGTTTGACAAGATCGGTTTTAACTTGGTTCAATTCAGTCTCTTTTTCTTCAAGTCTCTTGTCATAACTCAATCTCTCATTCTTGATCTGGACATTCAAAACTTCTAATTGTGTCTCTTGTTTCACCTGAATCTCTTCACATTTCCGAAGTGTTTCTTTGAGTTGTACAATCTCTTTTTCTCGGGACTCTATCTGTCCTTCTTTATGTTGTAAAAGTGATTTAAGGTCACTGATCTCATTTGTCATGTTTTGTTTAACCAATTTGTCCTCATTCAGTAGAATCAAAAATTCTTCATGTTCATTTTTAAGTTGTGAAATTTGTTGTTGAAGTTTTTTATTTGCATCTTCGAGATTTTCCACCTTGATTTTCAAATCTGACGCCCTCTGTGTGACACTGTTACATTCACCGTTTAGACTTTGCACTTCTTCTTTGAGATCTTTGATTGTATTGATCAAAACTGTCTTCTCATCTTGAGATTTCTCAAGCACAGTTTTCAGATTTTCAAGATCTGTTTCTGTCTGCTTCATCTTCCCAAAGAGAGTTTTCATCCCTGAAAGTTTGCTTAAAAGGTTTTTATAGGCGGCTTCGTTCTGTTCGTTTTCTTTGGTCTTTGCCAGAAGCAATTCACGAAGTTTTGAAATCTCATTTTCAGTTTCTCCATTTGTAATTGGTGTTTCTATCACCACTTGTTCTTCTTCATTGGATTCTTCTTTATCAATAGATTCTTCAACATCTACTGGCTCAATTTTGTCCACAACAACACCATTTTCTTCTGCTATACCACCTCCATTCTCCAAAGTATTCTTCTTCTTATTTTTCTTGCCCATTTCTACAAATATTCATCTATTTCAACTATGGACTTTTGCTCTGTTGGCTTTTTTCCATTATTTTATTTTTTTTTATTTTTATTTCTCACTTTTTTCCTATTTTATTTTTTCATTTTTATTTCTCACTTTTTTCCATTATTTTATTTTTTTTTAATTTTATTTCTCACTTTTTTCACTATTTTATTTTTTCATTTTTATTTCAATTTTAAACGCGTTTGAACATCAAATCAAGACTATAAATCAGTGGTAAATCCATAGAATTAACCATGGTTGACATTCGGCAGTTTTTCGGCGATAAACCTGGAACTAAAGTAAGTCCATTGACAAGTTGATTGATCCATTTATACTAACTATAGCGTTCTCTGAAGCCTGCTGGACCAACCGCCAAGAAACCAAAGAAAAACCCCATAGAACCGGAAAAAAACGATTCAGATTTTGAAGAAGCCTTTGATGATGATTTAGACGATGACGATTTCGTTCCAGCAGCCATTGATTTAGACCTGGAAAGTACCAGTGAGCCCGAATTGAACCAAGATGATGACGATTTAGAGATCGTCAAAGAAGTCATCAGCCCCAAAAAGAAACGAAACCGTACTCCAACCCCAAAACTTGAATCTCCTGTCAAACCCGTAAAGAAATCTCCTGTCAAACAGAAGAAAATGCCAGAATTGACCCCTGGAAATGGACCAAACGTGGAAGAAGTCTTGAAAACCATCCCCGATGCTCAACTCCCAGAAACTTCGACAGAACCAATGTCTTATTTTGCATTCAAGGCTAACCAAGCATCTCTACAACCTGCTGGATCTCGTGATATCCCAGAAGGTGCTCCGAACTGTCTCGGAGGACTCACAATGGTCTTCACCGGTGTTTTACCAACTCTAGAAAGATCACAGGCAGAACTGCTTCTGCAGAGATATGGAGCCAGAGTGACCAAATCTATCAGTGGTAAGACTTCATTGGTGGTAATTGGACAAGAAGCAGGACCGTCAAAGATCCAAAAGATCAAAAACTTGAAGATCAAGCTGATCGATGAAGATGGATTCGTGGCATTGATATCTGCCATGCCTCTGGATGGTGGAAGTGGAGTAGATGCACAAAAACTGAAATGGAAACGAGAAGAAGAAGAACTGGCTCTGCTACAACAACTGGAAGAAGACATCAAACAAGACATAAACCGTCGTAAATTGGCTGCCAAACAGTCACAAGATCCCGTCCACGTTGACAAGATCTCAGACAGACCTGATACCGATAGACTCTGGACCACAAGGTATGCCCCTACGAATGTCAACCAGATCTGTGGTAATAAAGGACAAGTTGCTAAATTGACAAGATGGTTAGAGAGTTGGTACGACAACTACAAAGCCGGGTTCAAAAATTCCAATCCTGATGGTATGGGAGTGTTTAGAGCAGTGTTGATCCATGGACCTCCAGGTATTGGGAAGACGACTCTGGCCCATTTGGTTGCCAAAACTCTTGGATTTGACATCTTGGAAAGAAATGCCAGTGATATCAGAAGTCAGAAATTACTCAACAGCGAGGTCAAATCGGTGTTGGACAACACTTCATTGGTTGGATACTTCCAAGGAGACGGTTCCAATGGCCGTAAGTTTGTTCTCATCATGGACGAAGTCGACGGTATGTCTGCCGGTGATAGAGGAGGTGTTGGAGCATTGGCAAGTTTTTGTCGTACGACATCCATCCCGATGATTCTCATCTGTAACGATAAATCTCTCCCCAAGATGCGTCCTTTTGATAGAGTGACATTTGATCTTGGGTTCAGAAGACCCACTCTGCAAGAGATGAAGCTGAGATTGATGACTATTGCTCTAAGAGAAGGAATCAAACTCGATCCAAATGTCATTGGCCAATTGGTAGAAACCACACGAAACGATATCAGACAGATCATCAATCTCTTGTCCACGGTGAGTCGAACTTCTGAAACTATAGGTTTTGACGAATCCAAGAGAGCCTCTGAACTCTGGAAGAAACACGTTGCCTTGAAGATGTTCGACATTGTTCCAAAATTGTTCAGTGCATCGTCTGCCTCTTTTAATGACAAACTCGAATTGTTTTTCAACGACATTGATTTCACTCCTCTCATGGTACAAGAGAATTACTTGGGCACGAGAATGTCCAAGAGTGATGGTTCAAATTTGCAAAATCTTCAACTTCTGATGCAACTGTCCGATGCCATTTCACAATCGGATTGGGTCAATTCCAAAATCCGTAGTTCAGAACAGCAGTGGAGTTTATTACCTTTCTATGGACTGTTGTCTTCGGTTTATCCTCTGAGTGTGATGACAGGAGGATTGACCCAAAGGACCAACTTTGCCTCTTGGTTGGGCCAAAACTCCAAAAAGATGAAATATGTTAGGTTTTTACAACAACTCAACTATCATTCATCGCTTAAAACTTCTACAGATTATAGCCAGTTGAGATTGAGCTATATCCCTGTTTTCATCAAAAGACTTTTGGCACCTCTCAAAAGAGGAGTTGATGGTTTGGACGAAGTTCTACAACTCATGGATGAATACTACTTGACAAAAGAGGATTGGGATAACATCATGGAATTTGGAATTGGTTCCTGGAACCCCACAAACGAACTCAAAAAGATCCCAACTGCCACAAAGACCCAGTTCACAAAGAAATATAACTCATACCAACATCCTGTGGCCATATTCAAAACAGGGAACTCCTTGTCGAAAAAAACCCCTCTGGCTAAACCCGATTTCGATGATGTCATAGAAGACGATGTAGATGTTCCGGATAAAGAAGAGGAAGAAGAAGAAGATATCAAGAAAGACAAATTGATTAAAGAAGTGAAACCAAAGAAGAAGAAACCGGTCAAGAAACGTTCATAGCCAAAATAAGAATCATCCCTTTAACACCAAACTCCGTCTAACTCCGTCAGGTATCTGGCCCAAAAAAAAAAACGCAAAAAAGGCACGCTTTTCATTGAATTAGACAACAACTTTACACACAAATGAACACACCTCTGCTATTAAGACCTCCGGGATCTAAATCTGCGTCTGTATCACCAAGACCTAAACTCCCCTCACTCGCAATTCCAGCCCAAGGTCCTGTCATCCCCAAACCAGTCTTATCCCTCAACACATACACCGATGAAAACAGCCCTCTAGATTCCCTAGATTCGGAACTTGTCATACCTCCTTCGGGACATTCTTCTGAACTACATAGTCCATTCACAGCAGAATTGATTGCTGCTGTTGACAATGACACATATAACGACGTAATGCCTTTGAAACATCAATACGACGAATCCAAAGACGTTTGGGAACTCGACGCAGATGAATGGCGTGAATTGAGCCGTCGTGGATTGATTCAAGAACTAGGAATCTTAGGAGAAGGCAATGGAGGATCTGTCACCAAATGTAGACTATGCCATAAACCAACAGTCTTTGCCCTTAAAACCATAACTCTGAATCCAAATCCAGATTTTCAAAGACAAATTTTAAGAGAATTAAATTTTAATAAGAGTTGTAAATCGCCGTACATTGTGAAATATTACGGTACTTTTATGGATGAAGAAAGTGCCACGATATCCATACTGATGGAATACATGGGAGGACGATCTTTGGATGCCGTTTATAAGAATTTGAAACAAAGAGGAGGTCGTATAGGAGAAAAAGTGATGGGTAAAATTGCCGAATCGGTTTTAAAAGGATTGTCATATTTACACGATCGTAAGATCATCCATAGAGATATTAAACCTCAGAACATCTTACTCGATTTGAAAGGCAATGTCAAGTTATGTGATTTTGGAGTCAGTGGTGAAGTTGTCGATTCTCTTCTGACAACTTTTACAGGAACTTCTTATTACATGCTGCCAGAAAGAATCAAAGGTCAACCGTATACAGTTACCAGTGATGTTTGGTCTTTAGGATTGACTTTGTTGGAAGTGCTGCAGGGCAGGTTCCCTTATCACACGAAAGATGAAAATGACAAATCAATTCCTCTAATGCCAATTGAACTATTATCGATGATTTTAGAATTCACCCCTGTTCTACAAGACGAACCGGAGGAAGGAATTTCTTGGAGTGCTCTGTTTCGTAGTTTTTTGGAATATTGTTTGGTCAAAGACCCTTTGAAAAGACCAAGTCCACGTCAAATGTTAGATCATCCTTGGATTCAAGGTCAAATGAAGAAAAATGTCAAGATGGACAAGTTCATCTCACAGTGCTGGGAGTAGTGTATCGAAGACTAATTTGTCCCAATTAGGTAAGCGAGAAAGGAGTAAAAAAAAATTTTTTCATTAAAATGGCAATTTTGACGAAATTTTGACAAACATGTACAGATTAATTTCTAGACAAGCTTTAAGGGGTAATGTTATACCTAAAATTGGACAAAGTCATCAATTTCCTAAACAATTGACTAGATTTTATTCGGAAAAAGCTGAAAATGAAACCAAACCAATCCCAGAAGAAGCCGAAATCACCAGTGCAACACCTGAAGAACATAAAATCTCCGAATTAGAGACAAAACTTTCTAGTAAAGAGAAAGAAGCAGCAGAATTAAAAGACATGTATATACGTTCAGTTGCCGATTTCCGTAATTTACAAGAGACCACAAAAAGAGAAATTCAAAAGGCCAAAGATTTTGCCCTTCAAAAATTTTCAAAAGATTTGATCGAAACAATTGATAATTTTGGACATGCTTTAAGCGCTGTACCAGAAGAAAGTGTTAAATCGAATCAAGAGATTAAAAATCTTTATGAAGGTGTAGAAATGACTCGTAATATCTTTGTCAAGACTTTAAACAGATTTGGAATCAAAGAGATTGAAACTTTGGGTGAAAAATTCGATCCAAATAAACATGAAGCTACATTTGAAGTTCCACAACCTGATAAAGAACCGGGTACAGTTTTCCATGTACAACAACCGGGTTATGAATTGAACGGTAGAGTTTTAAGAGCTGCAAAAGTTGGTATTGTCAAGGGCAATGAGTAATGATTGTAAATAGTTTTATCACATTTAATAAAAAAGAGAATGACCATTTTTAATAATTTATAATTGGTCACTTCGGTACCTAATTACTGCCGATGTGATGTTATTTGCTTGTGCAATCCGCTGCACCACAAGATTCGGCTCCGTTTCTGCTCAATGTAAATGGGATTTTTCCAACAATACCAAAGCTGCACCTTCACCATTTTTAACTCAATGGATCCGGGATTTTCCTCTCGCGCATCTCTCAAAAGCATGATCATCAAACGGCCGAATTGAGCCAGACACGACTTGATATGCCACTTTATTCGACATTTATTTAAACGCAGTTTCATCACAAGTGTTAAAAAGAACCTTATTTAATCTATTTATAATATTTATAATGTCAATTGCCAGAGGTGTCAATCGTACTTTGAGATCCAATCTCTTGTTTAACTCTGTCAGGGCTTATTCCACAAAAGAAGCCGTAAGTGATTTGCTCATTTATTCAACCACTAACCCTTAAAAAGACTTTAAAAGATAGATTTGCCGAATTATTACCGGCTAAAATTGAAGAAATCAAACAATTGAAAAAAGACTATGGAAAAACTGTAAGTTGACATGTGATTTTCCAGCCAATGAGAAATTTGGTTTATATAATCAGAGCAGATTACTAACTTTAACAGGTTATTGGAGAAGTGTTGTTAGAACAGGCCTATGGTGGTATGAGAGGTATTAAAGGTTTGGTCTGGGAAGGATCTGTTTTAGACCCTGTTGAAGGTATTAGATTCAGAGGCCGTACCATTCCAGACATTCAAAAGGAATTACCAAAGGCACCAGGTGGATCAGAACCCCTTCCAGAAGGTTTATTTTGGTTATTATTGACCGGAGAAGTTCCAACTGAAAATCAAGTCAAAGCATTTTCTGCAGAATTGGCTGCCAGATCTTCTCTACCAAAACATGTCGAAGAATTGATCGATAGATCTCCTGCCACTTTACATCCAATGGCTCAATTTTCCATTGCAGTGACTGCTTTGGAATCCGAATCAGAATTTGCCAAAGCTTATGCCAAAGGTGTCAATAAAAAAGATTATTGGAAATACACCTATGAAGATTCTATTGAATTGTTGGCAAAATTACCAAACATTGCCGCTAGAATCTATAGAAATGTCTTTAAAGATGGAGTCGTGGCTCCAATTAACAAAGATCTTGATTATGGTGCAAATTTGGCAAACTTGTTGGGTTATGGTTCTAACCAAGAATTTGTCGAATTGATGAGACTTTATTTGACAATTCATTCTGATCATGAAGGTGGTAATGTTTCTGCTCATACCACCCATTTGGTTGGTTCTGCTTTATCTTCTCCTTTCTTATCTTTGGCAGCCGGTTTAAACGGATTGGCCGGTCCTTTACATGGTCGTGCCAACCAAGAAGTTTTAGAATGGTTGTTCAAGATGAAAGAAGAGATCAATGGTGATATTTCTAAAGAATCGATCGAAAAATATCTCTGGGAAACTTTAAATTCCGGTCGTGTTGTTCCAGGTTATGGACATGCAGTTTTAAGAAAAACTGATCCTCGTTACACTGCTCAACGTGAATTTGCTTTAAAACATATGCCAGATTATGAATTGTTCAAATTGGTTTCAAATATCTACGAAGTTGCTCCAAAAGTTTTGACCAAACATGGAAAGACAAAAAATCCATGGCCAAATGTCGATTCTCATTCCGGTGTTTTATTACAGTATTACGGTTTAACAGAAGCATCTTTTTATACCGTTTTATTCGGTGTCTCTAGAGCTTTTGGAGTCTTACCTCAATTGATCATTGATAGAGGTGTGGGTGCTCCTATTGAAAGACCAAAATCTTTTTCTACCGAGAAATTTAAAGAATTGGTCAAATCTGTTTAAATTATTTATTGTGTAACGAGTTTTCAATGATGATCGATCCAGAATCGATATATAAAATATATTCTTATGAGAATGATTTGAGAATGATTTTACTTTTGTGTAATAGGAAAGTTTTATTCACAAGAAACTTCATACATTTACTGTAAGTTCACTATTCTTTCGTTGATTGTCCCGTGACATCTCATCTGGTATTACCCTTTTGGGAAAAGAGGATGCAGATCAATTATGAACAACTACAATCAAAAAGAAAACCTAGAAAGTACAACACCATCAGCAATCAAACTACAAAAACCACATCATTTACAATTTACCCATTATCATTCTTTAAAACTATAAATTCTCAATCACCATTATCTGTCAAATACCTAACTTGCCACCTATCAAATTTCCCAATTAGGTAATCACTGCAAGTTTATTGACCCGTGAATCTGCCATTTTCACGTCGATATAAATAAAGCGCGAATTCCCGTCTTTGTCACCTTTTTTTTTCCGCGCAGTCCACAGCCCTCGAATTTTTGCTATATATATTTGAAAGTATATATAGAAGAGAAGACATTGAATTGTTCTTTCTCAACACAGTAGATAGTATATAGAAATGAGTATGGAACAATATCTGCCGATGAAGTTGCCTACTACGGCAGTGAAGGCAACAAATTTTATGCTGCTGAACCCGTATGGCCAAGAACCTCTGATCATGAAGACGGAAGAATTGAAGCAAGAACCGATCTATGACAATGTGGAAGAAGTTGATAATGACATGTCATCTGGTATCACACCAACTTTACAGAATATTGTGGCAACGGTGAATCTCGATTGTAGACTCGATTTAAAGACAATTGCCTTGCATGCTAGAAATGCCGAATATAATCCGAAACGTTTTGCCGCCGTTATCATGAGAATTAGAGAACCAAAGACCACAGCATTGATCTTTGCCAGTGGTAAAATGGTTGTCACAGGTGCCAAATCCGAAGATGATTCCAAATTGCTGTCGAGAAAATACGCAAGAATTATCCAAAAATTGGGATTCAATGCCAAATTCACCGATTTTAAGATTCAAAACATTGTCGGTTCATGTGACGTGAAATTCCCAATCAGATTAGAAGGTTTGGCTTTTAGCCATGGAAATTTCTCTTCTTATGAACCAGAGTTATTCCCAGGTTTAATCTATAGAATGGTTAAACCAAAAATTGTGCTACTTATCTTTGTCAGTGGTAAAATTGTCTTGACAGGTGCCAAACAAAGAGAAGAAATTTATAGTGCTTTTGAAGCAATCTTCCCGGTTTTACAAGAATTCAAAAAGAATTGAAAATTGCATTGTTCAAGCATATGGCGTTTATTTGGGTTTAAATTTATTTAATGTATCTATAATGATTCACTTTTCTTTCATCATTTCGATCAAATTTTCCAGTTTCAACCTTTTATTCCTCTCGGTTTCGAGTTCTAAATCGTGGTTTTGTTGAACGTCGTTTAAAAGTTTTTTAAATTCAAGTCGAAGAACTCCATTCGATATCGATGCAGGTCTTGAATTCTCTTCTCCTTTTATAGGTGTCAATGGTTCTCCAAGGTGATCAATTTGTAAAAATTGAATTTTTTTGTTCAAATCCGAAATTTCTTTGGCTTTGGCAATGTTATCCAGTTGGAGTGAATTTATCTTCATTTCCATGTTGATCAAATTTTGGGTCAGTTGGTTCAACTCTTTGTTTGTCTTTGATAATAAATCTTGAGAATTTTGAAGTTTTAATCTTAAATTACCCATCGATTGGGCATTCACAGATCTTTCTTCTTCGTATTGTTTCGTTAAATATTGATTGGCAAATTGTAAATCTTTTAATGCAGTTTTCAACTGTTGGAGTTCTTTGGAATCAGAATCCGTTGTCCTTGTAGTCATGGGTGTTATCATATCTTGTTTTTGAGGATTGGATAAAATCGTATTTATGCATAATTTGATCCATCCAATTCCATCTTCCAAGGGCAGAGGAAGAGTGATATTTTTTTCCGCAGCCACCGAAGCCATATAAGAGATCAATTCGTCCAACCCAATTGGTTCATTGGAGTTTGAACTCTGTTTTGGACAGTTCAAAGGTAAACTTGTCATAGAAATTATACTCAACAAATGATTAGAAATGGATAAATCGACATCGTTTAAATCTTTGGTAATTTGACAAAGGGTTGTCACCAACAGATTGTAAATATCTACAGATTTCTTGAAATCTTGTGATTCCTGACACTGTAATGTGAGTTTCCCATTCAATTCCAACTCTTCTACAACCCGTTTTTTTTGTCTTTTCAACTCTTTTCGAAGATTTAACGATTTTTCAACTTCTTTCAGGGTCATGAAATGAGGCTTTTCATAATCTGGATTAGTCCCAATAGTTGCCAAAGAAAGCTCAAGATGAAGTCTGCGTTGCAGAATTTCAGATGAATCATCACCTAATTGAGAATCAAATAATTGATAAAGCTGGTTTATAGTACTATTAACATAAGGTCTTTGATCCAACATCGTCTTTGTCGTTTGTTTTGAAAGCGCGGTAAAAAAAAAACATATAAAAAAACAAACTGAAAAATTGAGCATTCTACGACGAAATCACATCCAAAGGGGATGGCCATGGATTCTAAAGGAAATATACCCAAAAAGGATCCTTCTAAACTTCGAGTTTGTACTTTCAATGTAAACGGCATTAATACATTATTCAATTATCATCCTTGGAATGGTCTACATGATCTTGATCTGGCTTTTGATCATTTAGATTGTGATGTCATCGCGTTACAAGAATTGAAAGTATCTCAAATTACCAAACAACTGGTACCTAAAAAGTATCATAGTTTCATTTCTATCCCAAAATCTAAAAAAGGTTATAGTGGAGTTGGAGTTTATATCAAAAAATCGGTTCAAATATTGAAAGTAGAAGAAGGTTTAACTGGACATCTATCATTACCAGAGGATAAGACTTATACGTATAAAACAGCACCTGAGATTTATAAGGATCAAGTGATAGGAGGTTTTCTGGAAGCAGATCCAGATTTGGATAAAGAAGGACGTTGTGTATTAGTGGAATTAGCTTCAAACGTTGTAATCATATCTGTATACTGTCCTGCTAATTCGATGGCCACTGAAGTTGGAGAAGATTTTAGAATGAGATTTTTGACCTGTTTGATACAAAGAGCTCGAAATTTGACAAACCAAGGTAAAGAAGTTATCATCATGGGAGATATAAACGTATCAAGAGATTTAATAGATAGTGATGAGTACATCACAGAAGGTTTCAAATCAGGATTGATCAAACCTGCAAAACAGGACAAAACTTTTGAAATGACCAATTTGTCAGTGGCTTTAAAGTTTAAAACATTGACTCCTGCTCAACTGTTGATCAATTCTGTTGTCAAAGACGATTATTTCCAACAACTTGGTTTCACACCTACAGATCCCTTTTTGGTAGACACACTTCGACAGAGTCAAGATCGTCGTCTTAAGATGTACACGTGCTGGAACACACTCAAAAATGCTCGTCCTTTGAATGCAGGTTCTCGAATTGATCATATACTATGTACTCCTACTTTGGCTTTGAATTGTAAAGCTGATATTTGGGCCCATCTCATGGGTAGTGATCATTGTCCTGTTTATTGTGATTTTAACATTGATCTCGATACTAAATCATCTGGTTTTAAACCAGTCAAGATCAAATTCGAACTGAATTCTTTCTATGGAGTTGATAACGGTGGTAACAGCATAGATAAATTTTTCTCAAGGCTGATCAACAATGGTCAATACAAAACATCTCAAGATTCAAAAGTGTCAAAACCAATTTATACCAGTAGGAAAAAAGCTGATAATTCACAACAACGTATCAAAGATTTCTTTTTCACGGAACAACCTTCATTATTTGTGACAGAAACTGTCCCTGAACCCGAATTTACAACTCCATCTGCCTCTGTCACATCTATATTATCAACTTCAAAGAAACCTCTTTGTAAATGTGATCTTCCTGCTGCACTTAAAACTTCACAAAGATCTCAAACCAAAGGCCGTAAATTCTGGTGTTGTCCAAATACTACTCCAAATACCTCCTGTAACTTTTTCAAATGGACAATCAATAAATGAATCACCCCCCATGAATCACCCCCAATTTGTACAGCCCCAGTTTTGGAAAATCAAAAAAAAAATCACAGTCGTGCAAAATTCTCAAAATAAAACAATTTCTAAAGTGGCAACAACTTTCAACAGAACAAGATGTCAACTTTAGAAGAGATTGACGAGCCAGAATTGGATATTGAGATCTTGAACAGTTCCACGAATGACGTGATTAACCGTACTAAACTTCTCGATAATGAAATCAAGTTATTCCGTTCCGAATTGCAAAGGTTGAACCATGAAAAATCGGTGATGCTCGAGCGCATCAAAGACAACAAAGACAAGATCAATAACAACAAACAATTACCTTATTTGGTATCTAACATTGTGGAACTCTTAGATCTACCACCTGAAGAAACTGAGGAAGGAGCCAATGTTGATTTGGACTCTCAAAGAGCTGGAAAATCTGCCGTCGTTAAGACTTCGACCCGTCAAACAGTATTTTTACCACTCGTGGGTCTTGTAGAACCTGAAGAATTGAGACCTAATGACTTGGTGGGGGTGAATAAAGACAGTTATTTGGTGTTGGACAAACTTCCTGCTGAATACGATTCAAGGGTGAAAGCCATGGAAGTTGATGAAAAACCAACTGAATCTTATGTGGACATAGGAGGATTGGATAAACAGATAGAAGAACTCGTTGAAGCCGTGGTATTACCGATGAAACAAGCTGACAAGTTCAAGAATCTCGGGATCAAACCTCCAAAAGGTGCCCTCATGTATGGACCTCCAGGTACAGGTAAGACTCTTTTGGCCCGTGCATGTGCAGCTCAAACAAATGCAACTTTTTTGAAATTGGCAGCTCCTCAATTGGTACAAATGTTCATCGGAGATGGTGCTAAATTGGTCCGTGATGCCTTTGCATTGGCAAAGGAAAAGGCTCCCACTATCATCTTTATAGATGAATTGGATGCAATTGGTACCAAGAGATTTGATTCCGAAAAATCTGGAGATAGAGAAGTACAAAGAACCATGTTGGAATTGTTGAATCAATTGGATGGATTTGGTTCCGATGATAGAGTCAAAGTTCTTGCAGCAACAAACAGAGTCGATGTCTTGGATCCTGCTCTTTTACGTTCTGGAAGACTCGATAGAAAAATTGAATTCCCACTTCCTTTGGAAGAAGGACGTGCACAAATCTTACAAATCCATGCCAGAAAGATGAACACGGATGAATCGATCAATTGGCAAGAACTTGCAAGATCCACAGATGAATTCAACGGAGCTCAATTAAAAGCTGTCACCGTAGAAGCCGGTATGATTGCATTGAGAAATGGACAAAGTGTTATCAAACATGAAGATTTCGTCGATGCCATTGGAGAAGTCCAGGCAAGAAAGAACAAATCGGTATCGTTTTACGCATAGGCAAAAAAGTATATATACTAATCATAGTAGAAGATTTTACCTCCCAATCCACTCAACAGCACTTTTGATACCTCTTGTGGATGCAGTTCTATACAAGTTATTGGTTTTGTATCAGTTTTCAACTTGGTGACAAGTTTACCGGATTTCCAATCCCAAAAAACGGCTTCACCGGCAGAATCTCCACTCATCAAGATCTTCCCATCAGGACTAAATGTAAGTCCAATACCATAACCTGCACAATGATGACCTGTGAACAATTTTTTCTTTCTCTTATAACGTGGGGCCCGAGCACTAAAAGTTTCAATTGTGTTGTTCATGGTTTGGGCCACAAAATGATCTCCATCTGGATGTAATGCTATACGGGGCATGGCATGTTGAGTGGGTTCTGCAATCATTCGCATCGGTACACTCACTTGCCAGTTCCAAATTCGTAAAGTTTTATCATCGGATGAAGTTAAAAACCTACGGTTATCATCGATGAATGTGATGCTATTGACAGATCCAACATGATGGTCGTATAATTGTACAAGTTCCCCGGTACGAACATCGAAATGTTGGATCTGTTTGTTTGTCAATCCAACGACAAACTCGTTTTGGAGTTGTTCATTGGGATTGTATTTGATACAGTTGGCCATCAGTGCAGTTTTGATCTTACAAAGATCTTTACCAGTTTCCGTGTCCCATTCAATGACAGAACCATCATAGGATGCACTTAAAAACTTGGTTCCCGCGTTGTTAAAACATACATCTCGTACTGCTCCTGTATGTCCATAAAATCCTCTGAGTAATTTCCTCTCATGGAACAGATCGTACAATTGAATCTTGTAATCGTTACCACAGGATAAGAGAAGATGTCCAGATCGAGGAATGAATTGGAGTTTGTTAGTACCTCCAATATGACCATCCCAGGTATGTATACAACGTTTAGGTACAAAACATTCTTGTTCTCCAGGTTCTTTATCCAATTTAAGATCAACGTCTCTTGGAACATGCATATATGTACGACCTTGATAATCAAGTTCGGAGTCACCGTAGAACTCTGTATGAATGCTGGAAGTTTTGATTTGTTCAACTTCAGGAGAATCAGAAAGCTCAATGTTGTCACTTACATCTGAATCCAGTTCTGATCCTGTACTTGTCTCTACACCATATTTAGCCCAAGGTCCAAGATATGCATCTTCCCCCACTGTTTTGGAAGCATCTCCTTTTGAATTTCTTTGTTTTTTGATCTCCTTTGATAACGATTTGGCTTCTCCAGATGTGAGCACTGATTCTGAGTTCTCAGCCTCAAAAGATCTCTTTTGACGTTGGAAAACTGCACCATCTATCACTTCATGTTCATAAAAACCGGTTAAATTCTCTGGAATTTTCGCAGATTCAACCACAATTTTTTCAACTATTTCAGGTCTGTAGTTGATCAATGTTCTTTCATGATCAGAATTTTCTCCATTGTCCTCTTCACTACTCGAATATCCATCTACCAATGCCATTTCCTTCTTGTATGCGGATAATATTGATTTTTTGCTCTTGAAATTTTTCACTTTTCTCAAATTTTTTTTTTTTTGTATGAAATTTTTAAAGTTGAAGCGATGAGCAAAAGAAGACAAGAACCAGAGAGTGATTCAGATATCGATGTAAGTTCTACTGATGATGAACTTGAACAGAACGAAGACGAGATTGTTAATGTCGATTTTGACTATTTTGATTTGAATCCAGAGGTTGATTTCCATGCTACAAAAAATTTACTCCGTCAATTGTTCGGTGAAGATTCCAAAGAATTGGATTTGAGTGGGATTTCAGATAAACTTTTGAAAGAAGGACATGTAGGAACCACTATAAAAACTGATGGACAAGAGAGTGATCCATTCTCATTACTCTCGGTTCTCAGTATAAGTGATAATTTGAACGACTCTTCGGTAAAGAAATTTTGCCAATACGTGCTCGGAAAGACTAATAAGAAACTGGAATTCAACATGACTTTGCGTCAGTTGTTCAATGGTAATTCCAAACATCGTATTGCATGGATCGTCAGCGAAAGGATGATTAATATGCCAGTGGAAACTGTTCCTCCAATGTACAAAATGCTCTTAGACGAAATGTCAAAGGCCAGAGATGGCAATGAATCTTATGAATTTGACTATTTTTTGATCGTTTCAAAAGTATATCAATTGGTATCATCTCAAACAGATGCAGAATTAGGGGTTAGAAATAACAAGAAAGTGAAAGCTGTTGAAAATGTAGTAGAATTGGATTATTTCCATTATGAAGACATGGTACTAGAAGAAGCTAGTTTGTACCATTCATATTTTGATTATACGCACAAGACTCAAGAATCAGATTCTCGTAGAGTGTTCAATGATTATGGAATTGAACCAAAGCTAAGTTTGATCTTGATAGACAAGGCCAAATTACAAAAAGCCATCACGGAGATGGAAATCAAATTCCCACCTTTTTAGATGAATATAAAAACCGATAATTATTACCTAGGATTGATGAGTATGAATTTCTGGAACGTGTTCCACTTTGACCATTGGTCTGTATTCTGGTTTCCACATCTGAGATTTGACCCAAGAGAGACAACCGTTGAAATCACGAGGGACTTTGACAAAACGTCCTTCAATTTCTTCAGTTTCGATCCGGGCAATTCCTTCTTTCAAAGCCTGTAAGATCATTGCAGTGGCCACCTGGGCACTCACTTCGTTGATATCTTCTAATCTTGGTAAAAGACCAGCAGTTGGATTTTTGAAAGCTGGTGATAGAGAAGCTAAATGATCAACACCTGCAGAGATCATGGTATCAGAAATGACCGAAGTTCTTGAAAGTAAAGCACCTAAACCAATACCGGGGAAGGTGAAACAGTTGTTGTTTTCCGAAATGACATGTTCATCGACCGGTTTAAAAGGAGATCCCGTGGCAATCAAGGCATTGTTGTCTGTCCAAGCCATCAAATCTTCTGGAATGGCCTCATGCAAACGAGTTGGATTTGACAATGGGAAGATGATAGGTCTGTTGTTATGTTTGTACATCTCTTTGACAATGGTTTCTGTAAAAGCACCGGCTTGTGTAGAACATCCAACCAAACATGTTGGTTTCACCATTTTGATGACTTCGAGTAAAGATTTTGTGTTGATACCTTCCCAATAGGCATCTTCATCTGCATATAGCAATTGATCCTCCGATGAGACATTTGTCATGGATTTCTTGATCAAACCATATCTATCGAGACAATGGATTCTCTTTCTCAGATCTTCTTCACTGGAACCATAAGAACACATGTGTTTCACGATTTGATCGGCAATACCCAAACCGGCAGATCCAGCTCCATAGATGACGATTTGCGATTCGAGTAAATTACGATTTGTGATCTTCAAAGCAGCAGTCATAGAAGCCATCACCACGGCTCCAGTTCCTTGAATATCATCGTTGAAACATGGAACGTAATCTCTGTACTTCTTCAAGATTTTTCTGGCATTTGAAACCCCAAAATCTTCGAAATGGATGATAGAACTTGGATATTTGTCTTTGACCACTTGCATGAATTTGGCAACGAAATTATCATATTTTTCACCTCTGATCCTTGGGAATTTGTTACCCATGTATAAATCATCGTTTAGTAATCTTTCATTGTCGGTACCGGCATCTATACAAACAGGAATGACTCTACCAGGATGTATACCACCACATAAGGTCATAAGACCCAATTTGGCAATGGCAATTCTAACACCTCCAACTCCTTGATCTCCAATCCCCAAAATTCCTTCTCCATCACTGATCACCATATAATCGATATCTTTATCGGTACCAAATTTGGCCAAACGTTGTTCAATTGTCTCTGGAGATCTGATGTCCAAGAAACAACCTTCAGGTTTTCTAAAACGATCAGAATAGGCAGCAATTGCGTCTCCTTCTGTTGGTGTATAGATGATTGGTAATAATTCACGGATATGTCTTTTAACCAATTCGTAATAAAGAACTTTGTTCTGTACTCTCATGGAGACACAAAAATCATTTTTGGCCAAAGGAGTTTTGAGATAACACAATTGGTTATAGGCTCTTTCCACTTGTTCATCCAAGGTGTTCACCTGTGGAGGTAATAAGCCGACCAAATCAAAGGCTTCTCTTTCTTCTTCTGTGAAGGCAGAACCTTTGTTAAAAAGGGATGAATTCAACAATTGAAATCCTGTCAATGGACATTCAACTGGTCCTTCTACACTCAATCTACTAGTCTTTGGTACTTGATGTTCGGTAGCATAGATGGCCTGCTTACCTACAGGAGTTTTTTTAGTGGTTAAATTTTGTTCCTGAGTCATGTTCCAAATGCATATTACAAGATTTACAATTCATTATATACTACAACTTGCAGTTATCTGGATAAAAGGAGGTTCGTAACTGTCCGGATTGAAGTGCGAAATCGGAGAGGGTACAGAGATGCGTTACCTAAAAGGGAAATGTACACCCCCGGTACAGGGTGTTAATGCGCCGGGTGGTTTAAAAAAAATTGACTCGTACCCGGCGAATTGAAAAGGGGTAGAGTAGGGAATAATACAAAGAGTGAGATAAAGAGTGAGACAACAGTGAGACAACAGTGAGACAACAGTGAGACAACAGTGAGACAACAGTGAGACAACTAGTGAAGAATAAAAGATGTAGAGTTATCGGCACACGATTTAAATGTTCACCAGCCGCTTGTCCAGATTCATTTATATGCGATGCATTTTGAACATATTCCCGGGTCCACACGACAGACCCGGCATTTTCCCTGAGTCGTGTACACCTCACCAAACAACCCCTCCAAGACATTTGTCTTGTACACGACCCAAGCCACCAAAAATGGAAATTTCATGCGCCGCACATATTTTTTTAAAAATTTTCCAAACTTGGATCATCAGGCATCAAATGAAAGAAACAGTAGTTGATGTGGCTCCTAAACTCATCAGTGGGATCGAGTTTGGAGCTCTCGCTGCCCCTGAGATCGTGGCTCAATCGGAAATAGAAATCGCCACAAGAGATCTTTACGATCTCGACCTGGGTAGAACTCCAAAGATTTTTGGAGCCATCGATACCAAGATGGGTATTTCTTCAAATTCGGCAGAATGTGGTACTTGTCATGGTAATTTAGCAACCTGCCATGGTCATTTTGGTCATATCAAACTCGCATTACCTGTATTTCACATCGGTTACTTCAAAGCTGTCATCCAAGTACTACAATGTATCTGTAAAAATTGTTCCACAGTTCTCTTGGATGAAACTTCTAAACGTTCTTTTTTACAGGAACTTCGTAGACCAGGAATCGATAATTTGAGAAGGATGAAAGTTTTGAAAAAAATAGTGGATCAATGTAAAAAACAACGTCGTTGTTTGCAATGTGGTTCGATCAACGGTGTGGTGAAAAAAGCTGCCAGTGGTTCAAGTCTGGCTGCTCTTAAAATCATCCATGACACTTTTAGATGGGTGGGGAAGAAATCGGTTGCTGAAAAAGTACAATGGGACACAGATTTCGATCAATTGTTGGACCATGCTCCTGAATTGGAAAGATTTCTCAAAAGGTGTTACGACGATTTGAATCCACTTCGAGTTCTTCTGCTTTTCAAACAAATCACTCCGAATGATTGTGAATTGCTTGGAATCGATTCAAGCCGTGGTGGTAGACCTGAAATGTACATTTGGAGATACCTTCCTGCTCCTCCTGTTTGTATCCGTCCTTCCGTTCTCATGCAAGATTCTCCTTCTTCCAACGAAGATGATTTGACTGTCAAATTGACAGAAATCGTTTGGACTTCAAATTTGATCAGAGCAGGTATTGAAAAGGGTATATCGATCAACAATCTTATGGAACAATGGGATTATCTCCAATTGTCCGTGGCAATGTACATCAATTCAGACGTTTCGGTTCCTTCTCTTGCTCCTGGAGGGAAGGCTGCTAAACCAATCAGAGGTCTTTGTCAAAGATTGAAGGGCAAACAAGGACGTTTTAGAGGTAATCTTTCGGGTAAAAGAGTCGATTTTTCTGGCCGTACTGTCATCTCACCAGATCCCAATCTTTCAATCGAAGAAGTTGCAGTTCCGGATCGTGTTGCCAAAATTTTGACATATCCTGAAAGGGTGACACGATACAACAAGGCCAAACTTCAACAATTGGTCTTACAAGGTCCAGATGTTCATCCAGGAGCCAACTATCTCCATAAAAAAAACGAAGCAGTCAAACGTAACTTGAGATTTGCCGATAGATCCAAATTACTGAGACTTTTAACCGTTGGAGACGTTGTCGAAAGACATTTAGAAGATGGAGATGTAGTTCTCTTCAACAGACAACCTTCTCTTCATAGACTTTCCATCCTTTCGCATTATGCCAAGATTAGACCTTGGCGTACCTTCAGACTCAATGAATGTGTCTGTACTCCTTATAATGCCGATTTCGACGGTGATGAAATGAATTTGCATGTACCTCAAACTGAAGAGGCAAGGGCCGAGGCCATTAATCTCATGGGTGTCAAAAATAACCTTTTGACCCCCAAATCCGGTGAACCAATCATCGCTGCCACTCAAGATTTCATCACAGGTTCTTATTTAATCTCACATAAAGACTCTTTCTATGATAGAGCTCAATTGGTACAACTCCTTGCCATGATGTCCGATGGAGATCTCCATTTCGATCTTCCTCCTCCTGCTGTTGTTAAACCACAATTGTTATGGACGGGTAAGCAAGTCTTCTCATTACTCATCAGACCAAGTCTCAAGAGTGATGTTTGTATCAATCTAGAGGCAAAGAATAAGACATATGTCCCCCCACAAAGGGGAAGAAATGAAATGTCTCCTAATGATGGTTATGTGGTGATTCGGAACTCTGAAATCCTTTCAGGGGTGATGGACAAATCGACTCTTGGTGATGGTAAGAAACATTCTGTTTTTTACACCATCTTGAGAGATTATGGTCCTGATGAAGCTGCTGCTGCCATGAACAGAATGGCTAAATTGTGTGCCCGTTATCTCGGTGACAGAGGTTTCAGTATAGGAATCAACGACGTTACACCAGGAGACGATTTGAAGGCCAAAAAGGAGGCAATGGTGGAACTCCTGTACACCAAATGTGACGATCTCATCGAACTCTACAATTCCGGCAAGCTTGAAACTCAACCTGGTTGTAACGAAGAACAAACTTTGGAGGCCAAGATTGGAGGATTGTTGTCCAAAGTTCGTGAACAAGTTGGGGATGTTTGTATCAAAGAACTTGATGCTCTCAATGCCCCATTGATCATGGCCACATGTGGTTCTAAAGGTTCCACTCTTAACGTCTCTCAAATGGTGGCAGTCGTGGGTCAACAAATCATCAGTGGTAATCGTGTCCCCGATGGTTTCCAAGATAGATCTTTACCACATTTCCCTAAACATTCCAAAACTCCTCCAAGTAAAGGTTTTGTCCGTAATTCATTCTTCTCAGGACTTACACCTCCTGAATTTCTTTTCCATGCAATTTCTGGAAGAGAAGGTTTGGTGGATACGGCTGTTAAAACCGCAGAAACCGGATACATGTCCAGACGTCTTATGAAATCTCTAGAAGATTTGAGTTCTTCATACGATTCGACAGTGAGAAATTCGAGTAATGGTGTGGTACAATTCCAATATGGAGGAGACGGTTTGGATCCATTCGATATGGAAGGTGATGCCCGTCCTGTCAATTTCGCCAGAACTTGGGACCATGCCACAGCTTTGACATACGATCTCGAGTCTAAATCTCTTAAACCCGATGAAGTGATCGATGTTTGTAACAAAGTGTTGAAACCTTTGGAGATCAAGTTGCCTCGTCATGATAATCTCGGTAAACTTGTGGATGAGCTGGATGCTTCAAAAGATGAATTTGTCGATCGGTTCGATGCAGAAAGATCATTCTATGACTCTGTACGTCAGTTCATCGTTGACAAGGCCGATAATTTGAGCCGTATCCGTTCAGAAAAGGGACACTCTGCTGCCTCCAACACAGTTGTCGACCAATTGAGCAAGATCACAGATGATGCAATCATCAAATTTCTCCAACTCTGTGTCCAAAAATACTCAAGGGCCAAAGTGGAACCAGGTACAGCTGTTGGTGCCATTGGAGCTCAATCTATTGGTGAACCGGGGACTCAAATGACTTTGAAAACTTTCCATTTTGCCGGTGTTGCCTCGATGAACGTCACTTTGGGTGTTCCACGTATCAAGGAGATTATCAATGCCTCCAAGGTGATTTCCACACCTATCATCAATGCAGTGTTGGTGAACGATAACGATGAACGTGCAGCAAGAGTGGTGAAAGGTCGTGTTGAAAAGACTCTCTTAGAAGACGTTGTATTCTACGTACAAGACGTTTACAAAGGAGATCAATCTTATCTCCAATTCAAGATCGATCTCAAGACCATTGAGAATTTACAATTGGAATTGACGGTGGATGACATTGCACTGGCCATTGTACGTGCTCCTAAATTGAAAATCACAGCAGCTGATGTGGCCGTCGTTGGTAAGAACCGTATCAATGTCTATGTACATGAGACGGTTCCATCTCTCAAATCAACAGAAGAAGGCAACACTTCCGGTACTTCGTCGATGTTTTTCCGTATGCAGCAACTCCGTAGAGTACTTCCAAAGATCATAGTGAAAGGTTTGACTGATATTTCCAGAGCTGTTATCAACATCAGAGATGATGGTAAGAAGGAATTGTTGGTTGAAGGTTATGGTTTGAGAGAAGTTATGTGTACGGATGGAGTTGTTGGATCAAAAACGAAGACTAACCATGTTTTAGAAATCTATAGCGTTCTTGGTATTGAGGCTGCTAGAAAATCCATCATTGATGAGATCGATTATACAATGAGTAAGCACGGTATGTCGGTTGATCCTCGTCATATCCAATTACTTGGAGATGTGATGACTTATAAAGGAGAAGTGTTGGGTATTACGAGATTCGGACTCGCCAAAATGCGTGATTCCGTTTTACAATTGGCATCGTTTGAAAAAACCACCGATCATTTATTCGATGCCCTGTTTTACATGAAGAAAGATGCCGTAGAAGGTGTTAGTGAATGTATTATATTGGGTCAAACCATGAACATAGGAACTGGTGCTTTCAAATTGGTTAAGAAGAGTAATGTTCATGACAAAGATTTAAAGTCAAAACCAACTCTTTTTGAAGATTTGTACCAATCTATTCAAGTTAATTAGACAAAAAATGCATATTTTACGAACTTTAAATATTTTTTTTTTGATGATGTTTGAAAAATTCAAATTGATAATTTGCTAAAAAATGCATATTTTACGAACTTTAAATATTTTTTTTTTACGATGTTTGAAAAATTCAAATTGATAATTTGCTAAAAAGCACTTCTCTTTTGCTATAGCAATCAGATCTTTGAGTATATAAAGCCGTTGTTTTAATCTTTAAATAATTTTAATCATGTCTAACATTGTCATTCCAACACAAGATCATCAAATTGAAGCTTTAACTGCTCAAAAAGACCAAGTTAAAAAAGATAATAAGTCTTCTGAAAAGGGGGCTAGCATTGTCTTGCCCACTCAAGAACATCAAAAGGAACTGTTCACAAAGGATAAAGATGTAAGTACTACAGAATATAAAACCACGGTACTCGATGTTGCATGTGCTGATAACAATCTTTTCAGTCAATATGCCAAAAAGGTGCCGGAAACATGGGCAAAACTAAAACAAGGCCAAGGATTGATTTTGTTCAAACCAACTGATGAAGCCATTCAAAGTTTGAATACAAAACCTGAAGAGTTTCCTAACAAGGTTATTTCCAAAACTGACACATTTTCAAATATTAGACACTTTATTGAAAGCCATGTGGTTGATACTTCGGCATTTGAAAGTGCAAATGGGAAAGGGGTGTCATTGGAAACATGGGCAGGAGCTCCTGTTGAAATATTGAATTTTGATGATAGTTTCGTTGTTAAATCTAACGGACAACCAATTGCAAAGATCATAAATGCTCAAGAAGTTAGTAATGGTACTGTTCTCACTGTTGATAATTCTTTGACTTGGCCTGGTAAAGTTGATTAATCTGTATACAGATTGATATATTATATATATGGAAAAGAATAAATTTATTTGAGTTAACTTTTATTGAAATCTTGAAAAGAATCAAATTCAATCATCTATCAATACCCTTCATATCAATCCCATCTCTTTCATATCAATTCCTCTTTCATATCAATTCCATCTCTCATATCCTTCCCTTATCTATCCCTTTCCCTTCCCTTCCCAAAATGGAAATATGAATATGATAAAAAAATTGTAAAATGCTCTTTTCTTAAACCTTAACGTTAAAGTACAAACGACAATGAGTCGACGTGATTCCACCAATAATGGAGATCAGCGAAATTTCATTACAAGAACAATATCTCATTTGCCTCCACAATTCCGGAATTCAAATGGAGTTGGTTTGAACAACAGAAGAAGAAAATTATCCCTTACATTCATCCCTCCATCCACCAAATCACCTTTATTCGTTTACAACCCGGCAGATGACCAAAGATCATTTCTCTCCATGGGGAGTAGATTAGAAAGTGAACGAGAAAGTTTTGTCAATGACACAGAATCAGTTTCAACTTTTAGATCTCTACCATCGACTTTAGAACAATCCCCTGAACCGGATTCCATGACATGGTTATTAGAAGAGCAGCAGAGAAGATTTTCCAGTATAGAAGAAGACGAAGAAGATGATTTGATGCAACAGGTTGAAGAGAGATATAGACACGAAGATTCAGATGATGCAGATGATATTATCAAGAACATTGTAGAACCCCATGAGACCCCAATGGGAGATGTAGACGAAGATTTCGCTCATGAAATCACCACCAAAGAAACAGAATTTGTGAAAACTGCCAAATATTCTCTTCCATTGGTGATCACATTTCTCTTAGAACAACTGTTTTCTGTAGTTTGTGTCTTGGTTGTGGGACATTTGGGTACTGCTGAATTGGCTCTGGTTTCTTTGGCTTCCATGACTTCCACCATAATATTTGCAATTTTTGAAGGTTGTGCCACCAGTTTAGACACTTTATGTCCACAAGCTTTTGGAGCAGGTAATTACGAAGCTGTAGGTGTCCATTGTCAAAGATGTACTGCTTTTTCATTGATCTTATTTGTTCCATTTGGATTTTTGTGGTATTTCAGTTCTCATTTTCTCAAATATGTGATTGAAGATCCACAAGTTGTCTATTTGACCCAACTTTTCTTGAGATGGTTGATTCCTGGAGCTCCTCTGTACATCATGTTTGAATGTGGTAAGAGATTTTTACAACTGCAGAGTATTTTTGAAGCCGGAACAATCATTTTATTTGTATCTCTGCCTTTGAACGTACTGTTGAGTTATGTCTTGGTATGGAATTCAAAAATTGGTTTGGGTTATATAGGAGCTCCAATTGCTGCCAGTATCAACTTTTGGCTCATGTTTCTATTCATGGTGATGTACATCGTCTTTATAGATGGTTCTAAATGTTGGGGTGGATTTACAAAACAAGCTTTTACACAGTACTATGAACTTTGTAAATTTGCAATTCCAGGAATAATCATGTTGGAGGCTGAATACTTGGCCTATGAGATCTTGACTTTGTTTGCTTCATATTTCGGTACAAGAGCCCTTGCTGCTCAATCTGCACTGTCCACAATTGCATCTTTGACTTATATGGTTCCATTTGCAGTGGGGATTGCATCTTCGACAAGAATTGCAAATTTCATAGGTGCAGGTAATGATAAGAGTGCAAAGATCGCAACAAAAGTTGGTTTGATATCTGCCATTGTTGTGGGAAGCTTCAACTGTGTCGTGTTGTTTTCCATGAGACGTTCTATTGCCAAACTCTTCACAAACGATCCAGTGGTGATCGATCAAATCACTCTGTTATTCCCTCTCGTTGCCCTTATCCAGGTATTCGACGGAATCTCTTCTGTGGCTTCCGGAATACTAAGGGCTCAAGGTTTACAGAAAATTGGAGGTCTCATCAATTTGGTCTCCTACTACGGCTTGGCAATTCCTGTCTCGTTGGTGCTCTCGTTTTACTGCCATTGGAAATTATACGGCCTATGGAGTGGTCTCGGTTTAGGAATGATCTGTATCGGAGTGTCTGAATCGTACTACATCTTAACAGCAAATTGGGAGAAGGTGGTTCAAAAGGCAAAGGACAGAAACGATCACCTGTAATTCGTATTAATAGTCTACATACTTAAGCCATACTTAAGCCATACTTAAGCCATACTTAAGCGTACAAAAAAAAATCAAAATCAAAACCAAAACATCAAATGATGGTGAAAAGAACAGGAGATGTGCGAGCAAACACGTTGATACCTACGAGTTTACTAGATACAGCACAACAAAGAGCATTAGTGATTTCGGTGTTTATATTAATCCAAGCTTTTAAACTTTATGATGTGATAATACTCAAGAATGCATCATCGAGTTCCAAATTAGAATCTTCTCCGGTGATAAACACGTTGTTTTTGGTCTCTTTTAACGATAACAAATTGAATTTTGTGTTCAAATACTCGATACTCGATTCTTTGTTTCTCTGGATGGTTCCATTTCTTAATATCCCTTTGATAAACTTCAACAAATTGGTGACTTTATTCCAAATTTGTGTCATGGCTTTTATAAACTTTGGTATATCAAGTGATTTAGAAGTTCCAATAATATCTTCATTGATGACTATTGTCTCTAAAATCTTGAAATTACATCAAAAGGAAATCACTATAGTGGGGGAATTTGTCAACACCGATCTGATCCAAGATTATTCCCATTATTTCAAAGGTAAAAGAACAGTCAAATTTTTACCTGATTCTTCTGTACAATTAAATCCATTTGAACATCATTGGTGTTATCAAGGTTTACCAATTGATATTACAGTGAAATTCAACACTTCAAGTTCAAGTTTAGACTTTCTACAATTGAAACATACTTCTTTAGACGATTCTATTCAAGCGTTGAATTTCACCACAAAGGATTTGAGAAAATTGATCAAAAATGGTAATAAAAAATATTACAACGAGATAGCAGGTCAAGATGGGATATATTACATCGATTTACCATTGACAGGTGCTGGTAGTTATCAGTTGAATCAAGTCATTGATGACAAACATATGAATTTAAGACTTGTCCCCACCACAGTGTTGGTTCCAAATTGTCCAAGTGCCAATTTTGTGTCGAATGATATTGAAAATGTGTGTATCAACGACAAATTATCTGAAGATGATCTTGTCATACAACTCAAAGGTCTCCCACCTTTCACTCTCTCCTATAACACAGAGATCAATGGAGCTCTTAAGACTTATCCCGATGCAAAAGTGCCGTCCAATACCAAAAATAAAGTCCAAACTCAAATCATAGATTTCCCACTTTTGAAAAAAAGACTTGACAGACTGGGGACTTTTATACATTCCATCAACTCGATTTCAGATGCCTTGGGCAATACTGTGGTATATGAAGATCCACCTGTACACAAATTTACAGTACATAGTGTACCAATGGCCAAGATTGTGGATCCACACACGTCTAAACCTTTACTCCAAGACAATTCCAAGAAGTTAAATATCCATTTGAGTGGTGTTTCTTGCCAGAAATGTGATTCTCCATATAAAGCCACCATAAAACATACAAATGGAGACATTTCCAAAGAATTCAACACCACTTTTGATCTTAACAAGTCAAAAGACATGTCATTTGAAGTGAATGAGCCTGGAACTTATCAATTGACACATTTCGAGAGCAATTACTGTTCAGCCAACACAGATTCACAAATCGAAGTCAAATATGCCACAAAACCCGAAATTGGTATCAGTGCTGATCCTATTGTAGATTCATGCGTTGGTTCCACCGGATTTACTTTCAACTTCAACGTCTCCGGTGGATCTCCTCCTTTTAGAATAGAGTACAAAGTCCGTCGTCTTTCAGGTGGTAATAGAAGAACTGGCAATGTTCCTCAAGTGAAGGTGATCGAAGCGAAAACTCATAATTTCGAGCACCAATTCAAACCGGCGTATGAAGGTAATTACTCGGTGGAGTTCACCAGATTGAAAGATCAATTCTATGAGGAGAAATTCGACGGTCAATACGTATACACCACTTATTTCAGACAAAAACCAAGTGTTCAACTCGAGAGTGTTCAACAAAACATCTGTTATGGCTCAACGGCATCAATTCCTTTGAAATTACAAGGAGAAGCTCCTTATGAAATCCAATATCAACTCAAAAAGGCTGGCAAAATTGTAGAACTGAAACAAGTGACTGTACATTCTACAGATTACCATATCAACACCACAAGCTTGGCTGAAGGTGGATACTATGAGTTAGAATTATTGGATGCCAAAGATTCTTCTGGCTGTGAAATGTCTGTTAATTTAAAGGCTGTTCAATTCAAAGTTAGAGATTCTGTGCCACATCTCAAAATGATGTCTTCTGACACTCTTTCCATCATTGACGGTGAAACTTCGTACGTTCCGTTGTCCCAAATTGGGTTTCTCCATGGACCTGTTTCTTTGAGATACAGTTTTGTAGACACCACTGGTGTGGAACTGATCGAGAACATGAATAATTTCGACATCAGACGTGGCTTGCCCGTTCGTAAAGCCGGCACTTATAAATTGATCGAAGCCTTTGACGACGAATGCGTGGCCCAAGTTGAAGGATCCATCAAAGTGAAAACCATTTCAAAACCTTCTATCCATGTTTTATCTTCTCCTTCTGCCGTTTGCCAGAACAAACCTCAACAACTCAAATATAAACTTTCTGGAGTACCTCCATTCACTGTGGATTACTCCATAAAACATCCTGATGGCAAAGTGGATAACGACGTACAGTTATTGAGTACTTCTGAGTTTGTCCTACCTCTAATCACAACTTGTGCAGGAAACTACAGTTATATCATAAATGGAATCTATGATTCACTCTACTCCGTGGACATCCTTTCCAAACTAAAGGCAGAAGGTTCTTACAAATTCGATAAGATGGAAACAGTTCATACAGTTTGGGAATCTCCTAGTGGAATGTTTGGTTCATCCAAATCCAACAGAAATGTCCTTCTTCAAACGTGTGCATCTAATCTTGATAAACCCGAATTTTTGGATCCGTTATCAATAAAGTTATATGGCCAAGCACCCTTTGATGTGAAATTGAGTATCAAGTCCACAGAGACCAAGTTTTCCAAACAGTTATCACTCAAGAGTGATGAAAATCATATTGAAACACACGATATTTATAAGTACAATTTGGCAATAGGAACTTATTCGATTGAATTTATACAAATCAGTGATGCCCATGGTTGTATCAATTCTATCAAAGACGGTAATCGTCTGACACTCAAAATATCTCCGGTCCCCAAAATTCAAAGGTTCATAAATGATCATGCTCCTCATAACAAGGTTACCAAAGAAATATTTGGGAAATTGAACAAAGGAGAAAATTATGATGATTATTACTGTGTTGGAGACCATATTTTCTTCCAAATGGAGGGTTTAGCACCTTTCGATTTGTCTTATACATTTGACGGTGAGACTTATTCGTTGAGTAAAATGGCATCTTCGACATTTAAGAGGTTAGTGACCAAACCAGGTGAATTGGTCTTAAGTTCAATTACAGATTCATCTGCCAAGAACTGTCCTGTTAATCTTACGAATCAGATTTACAAAGTCTTTGACCTTCCATCTGTGGAGGTATTTCAAGGAGAAGAAGATATCCATGCAGGGGATCAAACAGAATTGAAATTCAAATTCCAAGGCATTCCCCCTTTTAAATTGACATATACAAGGACTACAGTGGAAGAAGGTAAACATCATAAAACAGGACGCAAAACAGTAGAAACTAAAGTGATAGAAAACATCCAAAGTTATGAATATAGCGTTTGGACGAGTCAAGAAGGTGTTTACGAAGCCATTCTGTTAGAAGATTCTCATTGTAAAGTAAAAAATTATTTTTAATGAAAATAATAAAAATTTAAAATCTGATTGAAGCATGCCATCAAAAGATTCACAATTTACATATGTACACATGAGACAACCCCATTATGTTTTGTATCAAGAGAAATGGATAAAAGATCAATTGCCATATGATGATATAGATTTTAATGGTATTTTACAACAACAACAACAAAAATTACAATTCCAAAGCGTAAACTTCTTAAAGAATCTGATCTTGGTCGAAGATGAAGATGAAGATTTAAACGTTTCTAATACACAAATACAATTTGGATTATCCAAAACGCATAAAAAAATGTTATCAAATACTTCTTGGAAGAATTTAGATCTAGAAAAATTTTTAAAAGAAGACGTTGACAAATCTGAATGGCAAGATTTAACAATGTTGAAACAAGTTGATACAAAACTGTACCAAGAACCGATACGAGAAATTTCCTCGAATGAATGGGAAGAAGTTGAAGGAGATACTGTTATGCAATCAGAAACTTCTTCAACTCCTTTGAAGACTCCAATTGGTAGAATACTACGATAGTAAATGATATATAAGTTTTAAAATATCTAAGGAAAGTCACTTAAGGAGTGAACGAATGAAAATTTCGTGAAGAAGAATAAATATCCCAGGCCTAATAACACAGTCATGAACAGCTAGTTGACTAGCTCAATGCAATAAAATTTTTTTTTGTATCGGTTTAACAGTCAACCAAGTCAACAACTTCTAAGTAGACAGGGCTACATTGGGAACCAATTGATTCGTCGTACAAGTTGTAGAAAGTACCGGACAAACATTGGTAAAAGACAGAGTTGTTACCAATGGCCAAGTTACCTTCTTCGGTGATGGACCAACCAGCAGCGTAAATGGCACCGGCTTGTGGTGGTGGACCATCGAATTGGAATTGTCTGTTGGCAACAATGGAACCAATTCTACCTGCAGAGTCGGTCAAGATGGAGCTTGCCAAGGTCATGGCCAAAGTACCGTCGGAGTTACAAGCGACAGCATCAACTGGATCGTCAGAGTCGGAAGAAGCAGAAGTGGTGGCTTGGACTTGACCATCGGAGATTTGAGAGGCACCAGTTTTGGTGGTTGTGGTGGCTTGGATTTGACCATCGGTGATCTGAGAAACAACTTGAGCAGTGGTTTTGGTAGTGGTGGTGGCTTGGATTTGACCGTCACCAATTTGAGAGACAACTTCAGCAGTGGTCTTGGCCTTAGTGGTGGAAGTGGCAGTGGTGGCTTGAATTTGACCATCTCCAATTTGACTCACAACTTGAGCAGTAGTCTTAGCCTTGGTAGTAGTAGTGGCAGTGGTGGCTTGAATTTGACCATCTCCAATTTGACTGACAACTTGAGCAGTGGTCTTAGCCTTGGTGGTGGTGGTGGCTTGGATTTGTCCGTCACCGATTTGACTCACAACTTCAGCAGTCTTCTTGGCAGCTTTAGAAGAAGTGGAAGTAGTGGCTTGGATTTGTCCGTCACCAATTTGAGAAACAACATCTCTCTTGGCTTTAGCAGAAGCAGAGGCAGAAGTGGTAGCGATTGGTTGAATGGCAATGGCGAAAGAAGAAGAGTAATCGGTGATGGCACCGGATGGAGCAGAAGCAGTTGGGGTCAAGGTGGACCATGGCTCAGATGGAATGTAAGCGGCCATGGCAGAACCTGCCAAACCCAAACCTAAAGCGCTCAAAGTAGTCAATCTGTATTGCATTGTTGGATGGAAAATAAAACTTTTTTTAGTTTTTGATGAGGTTACAAACGGGATCTTCGACTCTTTTTATACCATCGAAAGTGGCTGGCATTGATTCATGTAGATCATCATTCCCACAATTTTCTGCAATGACACAATGGACTAAAAATAGATTTTCCTTCCTCGAGGCGCAATATGCAAGTAATTTAACCGAATTGGGTAATTTATAAACAATAGTAATTTAACATTTCCGGACAAGCACACTGCGCATAAACGGGAATAATGCAGGCTATTAACACAACGTTAACCCGTGCACCACTGCTCGAGATCAGGATTTTACACCCACGTCGCCAATAACCAGCCTTTTATGCATAGACGAAATTTCATCAGGCTTGTATCGGAGATCAGGATGGCTGGAGTTATTGATCCTGTCACAGTCAGCAGGGTGCACCGTAGAGGCTGGTTCCAACTCTTCGAAAAACCAACTGATCAATCTGTCAAAACTCAATTTCTAATAATAAATCCCATCAAAAACAATCCCATCGAAATCAATTCCCTCGTCATTTTAATTTTTGCCTATTGTTTACAGAATCTTCAACGATTGGCAAAATTAATTATTATGCATACTTTATTTTAATTCTAACATCTATGACGCAAAAAAAAGCCCCTAATGTACTTAAAATCACCACGCTTAAAATCACCACGCTTAAAATCCTTGTTCTTCACCGGCCGGAGAAAAAAAATTGGCGCATAATTTAACCTAAAATGTGCATGAAACTGCCTTAAATATACAATAGAAGAACGAGTTAACTGATGAACAATCAAAGACCAGATTTGACTGGAGATCCTTATGGACAACGGCACTCAATTCCACATATTCTAAACCAACATGTTCCTCCACAACAACTTGCGTTTCAACCACAATTCATACATCCCGGTCCCATGTTGAAGCAGGACTACCAATCTCCTCCACAGATGCATCCACCTCCACAATTTCTGCAACCTATGGTTTATCAATATGACCAATCTTATAGACCATTGTCTTCTCCAAGAAGACCAGAACGGAAAAGACAGGCCACGAAAACTCGTAGAAAATCGATGATGGCCTGTGAAACTTGCCGGTTGAAGAAGATCAAATGTACAAATGAAAAACCTGTTTGTAAATCTTGTATTAATAATGGTTATACATGTTTTTATAGAGATGAACCTCTACAAGATATTGAAGATCCAAAGGAGAGCAGTATAATGTCGAAATTGGATCAAATTTTACAAGAAGTTTCTGCCCTTAAGCAGGCCCAAACTCTGCCATATATCACTCCGGGAACATCTGTGGGGCTGGAACCTTCTAGTGCTACCCCTACTGTGAAATACATCAATGCTGAATGGTACACTGCTGCAGAATTCATTCTCCAATGGCCTTGCTTTGACGGGAAATATAGAACTCAAAGCATCATGAAACAATTGACCCAAAGACACAGTTCCAAATTTACTCCTAAAGTTGACTACAAAGAATTTATCGACCCCGTTGCCTCTGAAAAATATTCAAAGAGAATTCTTCATAGAATCTTGTATTTGGTCAATTCCTTTGTCAACAACGTTCATACAAAAGCTCCTGTAGTCGATTTGGCAAAGTTGTACAGCACTGTAAAATTTGTCACCGAGCATAAAAGTTTTGATTGTGTGGAAAATGAACATTTATCGAAATATTATCCTGCTTCAGTTCTCTTATATGTGGCATCTCTAGGTGTTCTATGTGCTCCTTTGGCCCCATCTGCCAATAGCAAAACAGATTTCACTACTTCATCGGAACAATTGACCCATTTGGACAGACTTGCAAGGCATAAAAAACTTTTTGCATTTGCCCTGTTCAAAGATTTACAACATCAATACGAAGAAACCAGTCCGTTGAATTTCTGTATCGTGGAATTCTTGAAGAAAACTTGTTTTATGTACGTCTTACAACCTGTAGAGGCTTGGAAATGTTTACAAAGGGCTTCAAACACTTTACTCATCTTTATGCGTACGAACAACTATGCCCAAGACGATTTGCTTGATATTTCTTTGGATGACCGTAAACTGATCGAAAGAGTCTTCTGGATCATTTACAAAGAAGAGAGTGAATTAAGAGTTGAATTGAGTCCATATGTTTCACCATCCAAATCGGATATCTTGAATTTCCCACCGCCTGCTTCGTTTCCTGTTCCTGTATTATTTGATCCCACCAAGATCAAAATTGCCGAAGTTTCCTCCTCAGAGCTGTCAACTGAAGACGATAGTGAAGGAGAACTCATCGATACCAATGATGGGAAAGTTGTTAAAGAACAAAACGATAGTATTTGGTATTACTTCTTGAACGAAACGGCATTGAGGAAATTGGAAAACGATTTCTTGGATGATTTGTACTGTAAACCACAGGAAGAGATATGGCATAAGATGTTTGTGGAAGAATCAGGTTTGACCAATATGTTGTTGAAGATTGGTGGTTACAACACAGAATTGGAAAGAATTGTCGATGCTTTACATCCAAAGATCAAAGAATTGATACTGAAGAGTGAAGAAGAGATCTTACAGAAAATCGAAGCGACAAAGTATCCCATAGATGATAGTTATTCCCCACTTTCCAACGAGAACAACAAAAAGATTCCAATATTCAGTGTTTTGGAAGCCATTGTGTTCATAAAAACAAGATTGGTATCGATGAAGATGTTATTAACTAGACCTTTGTTCTACTATCTCTCACTTCTCATCACCAAAGAAGAACTCATTGCATTTGTATCAAATCCACTGATTTCAGAGACTTTGAGAACAGCTTTCAGCTTTGCCAACATCGCCAATCCAGAACTTTTAAGACATCGTCATAACGGTACTTGGTACGTTTTGAGAAACCTTTATGTTGGTTGTCTTTACATTTTGATTGCAATGCCCAAATTATTACTGTTCCCAGAAGTTGTCACAATACTTGTATCTGGTGATGACATCGATTTCAAACTTCCAGGTATGGATACAATGGGTATTTTTGTACATGGAATCATCCAAGCCTTAGAATTTTGGAAAGATGAAGCTCCAGAGTTACAAATATGTGTCGATAACTTACGTATGATGGCAAGTGAAAACGGTATTTCTATATAAATTATGAACTGTACAATACATCGTTGTATTTCTCGTAGAGATCTTTGGCAGAATTACGGAAAAGATGTTGTCTACCAACTTTAGTGATCTCGTCAAAGTCCAGTTGGTCAAGTTCGAATTCAAACATCTTGATAGCATCTTGAAGTCTTTCAATTTTGGAAGAAGTTGTAATCGGTAAGACTCCGTTTTGGTAGACCCATCTGAGTAAAATCTGAGATGTGGACCTGTTATATTTCTCTTGGAGTTGTTTCAAAAGTTCATCCAAAGGTCCTCCTCCTGATCTTACAATTGGAGCCAATGGACCATATGCTTCGACCAAGATGTTGTTATCTTTACAAAATTTCACCACTCCTGGAGATTGAGTCTGTAAATAGGCATGGAATTCAATTTGGTTGATCTTTGGAGGAATTTCAGTTTCAACGATTTGTTTCAATTCCACCGTGGAGAAATTGGAAACACCAATGTTTTTGGCCAATCCTTCCTTCTGCAATTGGATCATCTCGTCCCAAGCTTTTGACAAGTCATAACCAACTTTCTCCAATCTTGGACTGTGGATCAAGAACAAATCGACATAATCTTGATTCAATTCTTTCAACAGATTCTTCAACGATTCATAAGGACCAAAAATGGAACCGCGAAATCCAGGACTCCATTTATCTGTGAGGAAAAGTTCATCTCTTGGTTTACCAGATCTTTTAAAAGCTTCTCCAACCTCCACTCTAGTCGTATAAGCTTCAGCTGTGTCGATATGGACAAAACCTGCATCAATGGCATCTGTGATAACGGTCACCAATTCATCTACAAAATGTTCTTTGTCTTCATTTTCCAGTTGAAGTTCCCATTTATGAAGTCTCCATTTGGTCCCAGATCCGAACCCAATTGCCGGAATCTTCGTATCCGTCGTTGGAAGTGTAAAATATTGCATCCTTATCCTTCTAAACTTTGGATTTTCGTCGCCTTTTAAAACAGTGGCTTTCGGCTTAAATAAAAATTTCGGAGATGAGCCGAGAATTATCCGAACCTTAAAAGGGAACGTCTTTACCCCTTAAGAATTGGAAGATGAGATAGAGGTTGAGGAAACTTATACAACCCCAGACGAGTATGCTTGTTATTGTGAGCAAAGAACTGTTTGTAAAATCCACGTAGTTTTGTAATAAAGGTTGAAATTCTGATGAAGTTTGTTGCATCTTCATGTACTTGTTTGTACAAGTGAAATAGATGAGAGGAGCACTTAAAAAGGGAAGTAAAAGAGACAATAACACTTGAGAAGCATTTAAAGCCTGTGCAATACCTTTACGTCCTGTTGTGAATACCATTATTAGACATGGAATCACAGAAAGTAATCTGGTCACTATTCTTCTTATCCATGGAGAAAGACTCCATTTTATAAAACCTTCACTTACCAATTGTCCTGCCATTGTACAAACTATTCCAGCTGCTTGGCCGGAGAATAACATTGCCAATGCAAAGATCAATCCTGCAGTAGGTGAAATCAAATTGTACAACATGTCATAGATCGAGAACAAATCTGCGTCATCGGCATCTTGTCCACTGTTGTACAAAGTTGCACCTGCCACAATTAAGATTGAACTGTTGACAAACATTGCTATGAAGAACAATGACACTATTAACTCGGTATACGAATACTTCAAACAGTAATTGACTGCAGCCACACTTGGTTGATATTTACCCTGAGACACAAGTCCATGGGTTTTATCGTACTGTTTCAATCTTGGTTGGACCAAAGCACTTCCCAAGTACAAAGAATGAGGCATGACTGTGGCACCCAATATTCCAAGACTCAAATAAACCAGTTTTTCTTCAAGGATTTCTTTAGAACTTGGCAAAAATCCCAACCAAAGAGTCTTGTGATCATCGATTGTGATTTTTGACAAGAGCAGAACAAAACAGATACAAGTGAGTCCAACAAAAGAGCTTACGAACATTTCAAAGAACCGAACTTCTTTCATATCACCATCTTCCTTGTAGAAGTACAACACAGCCAATACGTCCAAAACTGTACATATGATTCCAATTTTAAGAGGGATATGGAACAATATCTCCAAGGCAATTGCGGTACCCACGACTTCGGCTAAATCTGTGGCAATGATTGCCAATTCAGCCAATGTATAGATGACCAAGTTCAAACGAGAATCCAAATGTTTTCTACACATTTCGGCCAAATTTAAACCAGTAACTGATCCCAATTTTATACATAGACTTTGTAACAAGACTGCAAATAAATTAGAAACCAAGATTGAAAATAAAAGTTTGTACTGATAGTTTGCTCCTGCACTGACAGAAGTTGCATAGTTACCGGCATCTATATACGCCACACTCACCATGATCCCAGGTCCAATAAACGTCAGGTATTTAATCAATCTCTCCTTCCACCTCATCGTCTTATAATTAAAATCGGTTAAATGCGCATTTTTGGATAATATTTCAATATGGGGTTTGGATGATGTATTGATTAGTTTTAACTATCTAGAGTATTTTTTGATACTGGACAATCTGGTTGATTTGGAGTTGATTCCAGGTTTGGTTATTTGTTGGTATTGAGACACCATTGACATCGTACCTATAGGTTGTCCTGGTAAAGAACCTGTATAGTTGATCTGAGTAACCGGTAATTTAGAACTCAATGAAATGTTTAATTGTGTTGGAGTGATATCCTTTTTGGAAATCACAAGTTTCAACAACTTCTCCACTTCGAAATACAACCTTCTTTCTTTTCGTAAATCTCGTTTTGTCAGTCTTGAAAGTTTGTTGAGTTGTAAAAGACTTTTGTTAATTCTCTGTTGGATGGCTTTGGCAGATGAGGGAAGTTCATTTAAAGATTTGTAGATGGATTCTTCGTCAAAAGAAGGTTCATAGGTGAGAACAGAATTGAGATTGACTTGTTTCAGGTTTCTGTCTTCTTCAACTTCACTCTCTGAGGATGAAGATTCGGAATCTGACTCCGAATCAGATTCAGATTCAGATTCTTCTTTCTTCTTGTTCTCTTCTTCCTTCAGTTCAACTTCCATCAGTTTCTTCTTCAGATTCAACTTCTCAATCTCTCTAAATCCAACCTGTTGTAACCATGTGGCACCTTTTAATTCAGATGAAACAATGGATTTCGATCCATCGATTTGAGGAGCAAAGGATAAATTTCCAGCCTCGAGACTCAGTTTTAACCACGTTGCACTGGATAAACCGTACCAATTAGGATGGAACAACTCTTCTGATATCTGCTCATGAACGGCTTTTTCCTCGTCTAAATTTGGTTGTAATGAAAGATTACCCAATACATTAGCAGGAGGTTGTTGATGTTCAGATACTGCATTTATCACAGTCTCTACAAAAGGTTCTCCAAGTTCTAAACTTCTCAGGTCCAAATCAGATTTGTTGAAAAGTGAAGAGAACAATGCAGTATTGTTATTGGCCAAGATGAAAATCAGTTCGGCAGATTTCTGGCTATAGGAGCTCGATATGAGGACATAATCGTCAGTCAATCTCTGTTCCAGATCTGTTAATTGTGGTTTCTTCTGTTTACCAATTTGAAGTCCAGCTCTTTCTGACTCAGATAACAAAATTTGAACACAGAAATGGTAATAATCATCGATTAATTTGTACTCTTTGTCAAATATTTTGAACTTTGACACCAAAATTATGGCCAATACTGTTAAATCATGATAAACTTTATAAGCACTGTCGTAGTAGTTCTTGTTGTAACGTGAACTGATCGACACAGTAGTAAGATTACTTTTAGCAGAACTGGCAAATTGTAAGAAAGATCTCATTATTTTTGATGGATCTGATTCATGGAAAGTGGTTGGAATTAAATCCACATCTAGCACTTTTAGTGTGTCCAGTTTATTGATTACGACAAAATAGTCGTTCAAAAATGATTGCCCTTTATTCACTGTTGTCAGTATGTACATCAAAACACAAGAATTCAATCACTTACCACTCATTTAAACAGCTACAAAAGTCGAAGTTTGGATTTGTTTTAGTTTTTTTTTGGAAATTGACCCAAAAGGTCGTGTATAGAATGCAAAATGTCCATTTACGGTAATTATAAAGGGGGTTATTGGTTGATCCAAGAGCCATTGACCTTTTCTTGTATAACTTTCACCACTGGCAAGTCCCAGCCCACTCCTCCTGACCCAATAGAGGCACCTAGTCTTGGAATCACATAAGCTTCTCTTTTGGTTGGTGTTATGTTTTTAGGGGCATATGGATGGCCCAAAGGCTTCGAATAGGTGATTAATCCGGAATTTTTCAGGATATTGGCAAGTGCTTTAGGACCAATATCACACAAAGGTTTCATCCTTAGTTTAGCCAAACCATGTGCGTTGGTATTGGACGTTTTGTTCAAATATGAGTACACCAAATACATTGGGGGTGTTTCACCAACCATTGAAATGATAGAATTGGGATGTGTGTAGACAAATTCGTCGACATCTTCATCATTTTGAGTCTTGGAAGGGAAGAGGGTCTTGTAAGGAACATTGATCACTGAAACTTTATTCGAAAGTTTCACATCTTGATCTATCAAATCACCTCTAATGGAGATTTGATCGACGAACCCAGCCAGAACCATTTGTTTCAAAGATGCAATTTGTACCTTGGTTGGAACACCAAGACGTAACTCATCTTTCTCAGAGACTGCTATGCTCTCTTTTGAAGTGTTACGACGTACAATATAAGATATTTGTTGACGAAGTTTCACAATCTCTTCCAATAGTTTACCCCTGAGAAAATTTGTCTTGATGAAGTCAGACTTCTTCTCTTGAGGAACATGATCGAATGCACACACCACAGACAAGAGACGCAAGACATCAGAAAACTTGTCCAATTTACCGAACATCAGTCTTGACTGATTGAACTGTTTCATTAGTTGACGACGTTGTTCTTGATCTACAACAGACTCTTCGGAATTGGTAATCCCACATTCTTGTTCAGAGAGAAATGGATCCCCCACTGAAAGTGAAGATACAATGGCAACGATATAAGGTAAACAGCCACCTTGATTTCCTATGATTAGCATCTTGGCAAATCTAGGACTCAATGGGAACAAACTCATGGTCTTACCAAGATCAGTGATGAGACCATCTTTGTTCAAAGCTCCCAAGTACTTCAAAAGTTTTTCACATTTCAGCAAGTTGAATCTGTCTGGCAGAGTGGGGAAGGGGAAATTCACAATGTTATCGATTCCCATGGATTTCATGTTGAGGATCACACTTTCAACAGGCATTCTCAAAATCTCCGGTTTGGAGAATTGAGGGAAATCATCTTCATACACAGCTGAAGAATAGAGTCTGTAACAATGACCTGGACCAGTACGACCTGCTCTTCCTGCTCTTTGATTTGCACTGGCTTTTGACACCCAATCGATCTCAAAAGATTGTACACCTGTGTCTTCGTTGTACTTTCTTTCCTTGGCCCTACCCAGATCAACCACATATCTCACACCAGGAATTGTCAACGATGTCTCTGCAACATTGGTGGCCACAATACAAAGTCTCGATCCAGCAGGAGGTTCACGGAAAACCTTCATCTGTTCAGATGTGGGTAAGAGAGAATAAAGAGGTAACACATATAAAGGATCTTGTGGAGTTTGATGTTCCTCAAGAGTCTCCTCAAAACCTTCCTCCTCTCCTTCACTTTCGTCTGTAGCTAGATCTCCTTCGACATAGTCTTGATCGTTTTCTTCAAACTCAACACTCATATCAATGTCTTCCACCTCGGTATCTGCATGTCTGGCATCAATTTTCATCAAAACTTCAGAGTCCTTTTGTCTCCTTTGAGAAGGAAATTCCAGTCTCAATTTCTTCACCAAAGTGGTGATCTCATTCTGTCCTGTCATGAACACCAAGATGGCTCCAGGGGGCAATTTCTGATGAATTTTACATGTCTTTCTGAAGGCCTCATCGATGTAATTGAAAGGTGTACGACGGTTGAAATGAACACTAACCGGATATTGCCTGGCATCAACTTTCAAAATTGGAGGCAGTACGGGGAACAACACTTTGTTCTCACTGAAATCCGATACTCTCAATGTTGCAGACATCACAATCAATTTCAACTTTTTGTAATTTTCAGGATCTTTGGCATGATATTGGGCCCTTAGACTGATGACTCTGCTGAGCATTCCAATGAGAATATCTGTGTTGACATTACGTTCATGGGCCTCATCGATGATGATGGCAGAATACTTCTTCAACATGAAATCTGTCATCATTTCTCTGAGTAAGACACCATCAGTCATGAACTTGATTGCAGTTCCTTCTTTGGCAGTGGTATCAAATCTGATTTGATATCCAACCTTGTGTCCATGGCTTCCCAACTCTTTAGAGACTCTATCCGACATGGAAACAGCTGCCACTCTTCTTGGCTGGGTGACTCCTATCATTCCAGGGTTGTCTGAGTTGTTGGAGTCTCCATAACCTGATTCGAACAAGAATTGAGGAACCTGAGTAGTTTTACCAGATCCTGTCTCACCACAGATAATTACACAGTCATGATGATGAATGGCCTCCATGATTTGATGTTCTTCTGCGAAAACTGGTAATTGCATCCGCAGTTGTTGAATCTCATCAGGACGATCGACTTGGACATAATGTATGCGACGTTGGGAGTTTGAGATGGGGATCGACTCGTCTTCTGATTCCTCGTCTTCAGGACGATCTATAGGGGTGTAGTCGATGTTGGTGGGTACGACCATTTCTCCAAGACGACCTTCGAGTTCTCGTACTTGTGAATCAGCCCATTCTTTGAATCCAGTAGCTTTTTTGGAATGATGAGGTTTGAGTTTTTCGAGTTTTGAGAGTTCTTCATCTTCGTCTTCTTCATCTTCATCTTCATCTTCATCATCATCTTCATCTTCTTCATCTTCTTCATCTTCATCTTCATCTTCATCATCATCTTCATCTTCTTCATCTTCTTCATCTTCTTCATCTTCATCTTCAACTTCATCATCTTCTTCATCTACATTTTCATTTTCATTTTCATCTTCATCGTCTTCATCTTCTTCATCTTCATCTTGTTCTTCATCGTCCTCTTTCTCAACATCATCATCTCCTGAACTCTCTTCCTCTTTCAACTCTTCAGACTCATCACTTTTAAAATCTTCTTCATCCTCTTTTTTCAGTCTCTTCTTCTCTTCTAATGCAATTTTCAGTCTCCATGTATACTTCTTCTTACTCTTTTGCCTGTCAACTTTCTGAACATTCAGAAATCCACTAGTAAACCCACCAAACAGAGGTCTTGAATCAACAAACGAAGAAACTGGTTCTCCAAAAGGAGTACCATCATCTTCTTCTTCACTCTCATCCAGTTCATCCCATGTCTTTATCTCTCTTTCTTCATACAAGATTTCTTTTGTTCTCTCATCTCCTCTACCTTGTCTTTCAAGTTCTAATGCCTCTACAATGTTCTCCTTCTTGGTCTGTCTCTTATTTCCCAAAAATTTCGAAGGTTTAAGCAAAGAAGTATCAAATTTCGTAGTTTCCAATTTCTTGAACAATTCTTTCTTCTCCCCTCTTTTCAACTGATGTTCGATGTATTTATCGAGTCTTTTCTTCTTGGCCCTTGAGATTTTGGATTCTTGCTCTCCAAACAACTGTTCCTCCATCTTTCTCTTCCTCTCAGCTTTCTCTTCATTACTCATCGGCTTCAAGATCTCTGCATTTGGAGATTCTTCCTCAAAGAGTTTTTGCTCATCGGTCTGAGTTCCATCGTCTAATTGGCGGAAAAACTGCTTATGTCTAGCTTTTTTCAAAGCCAGTTGCTTCGCAAGCATACCAGCACGAGCTTTTTCATTGAAACGTTTCCTATATTTCCCCATTGTCAACCGTTTCTATCTTAAAACCCTCTGCGATGTGCTTAAATTTTTCAGTGCATCAAAATTTTTTTTTTAAGTTTTTTTTTTTCGATGCCCCTGAAAAAATTTCTGAATCGGGAAGTTCGAGGAGTTGATTTGAGGTTCGGGGATGAGTAATGAGGAGTATGGACATAGTGAGAGTCGAAATATAGATAAAGTTGTGTTTGGAGATTATGAGTTTGAGGCGTGGTATGGAAATTCAGCCTATTTCATGACCAATGAACCAGAAGAATTGGGATTTAAGATGATCAATAGACATGTGAAAAGTAGAGGAAGCATCAAAAAGATGTTGGAATATCAAAATAGATTTTGGTTAGATACATTACACGTTTGTAACTATTGTTTCAAGTACAGTGACGAAGAATTGTCTCTTGAAAAACATCGTACATGTTGCAACTATCGATTTAAGGCTCCAGGTCGTATAGTCTACAAAGACGATGATGAAAAAGTTTATATACGTAAAATTCAAGGAAGAAGGCATAAACTATACTGTGCAAACATGTGTTTATTTGGGAAATTGTTCCTAGATAACAAATCTGTGTTTTTCAACCTAGATATGTACGAATTTTACGTGCTCTACGGGGAGGACAAAAATGAAATGGTCCCGATGGGATTCTTTTCGAGAGAATTGTTATCATGGGATGGAAATAACGTAGCATGCATTCTGGTGTTCCCACCGTTTCAAAAAAGACATTTGGGTCAAGTTCTCATCTCATTTTCGTATGAATTGTCAAGGTTTGAATCCAAAATAAGTGGCCCTGAACATCCATTGTCTCCATTCGGTAAAGTATCTTATGTCAGTTATTGGTCCAAATACTTGGCAAGAGAATTCTTGACAGGAGAATTTAAAAACTGTTCCACCATCACTTTGAAAGAAATCTCCCGTAAAACAGGTTTTAGAATCGACGATATAGTCATGGCCTTTGATAATATGGGATCTTTAGTCGAAGTTGGGGAAAAAGATCCCTATGACGATTATGAAGAGGCAGATGTTGTAAATGCAGGCAATTATAACGTCATTCTTCTCAAAAGCAGCATGGCGAAATGGGCCAAAACCAAGGATTTGACCCGATCCATCAAGTTGGAGAATTTGATCCTATATTAATCTTCTAATAACATCATGATTTCCTCGATCCGTCTCTTTCTTTTTTCTTCGTCATCGGCCTCCACAACATCTCCCAAATGCTTCTTACGTTCCTGTATTTTCAACATCTTCTCTTCGATGGAATTCTCAATTATGAATCTAATCACAGTGACTTCTTTCAATTGTCCAATCCTATGAATTCTGTCAATGGCTTGATTTTCAATACTGGGAGCCCACCATGGAGACAACAAAAATGCTTTAGATGCAACAGTGAGATTCAATCCAACACCTCCTGCTTTCAAGGATAATAGCATGATTTTCAAACGGCTATCATTTTGAATGGTGAATTTGTTCAACATCTTTTCTCTCTCTTCCATTTTCAACCGTCCATCGAACTTGAAAACAGAAAATCTGTCGTATTTCTGTAATTCTGTCTCAATCAAGTCGAGAAATGTGGTGAAGGGTGAAAAAACAACCACCGATTCTTTTGGATCAATCTTTGTCAACGCCGCTAGAAGGGCATTCACTTTACAAGATTTATCATAAGGCCTGTATTTGGAAACGGTGAAACCTCTCTCTTTATTGCTCTTGTGAACTTTGAACAAATGGGACTTGCTAATGGTTTGACGACAAAGTGGACAAAGTGGTGTGTCACCTTTGGATTCTTGGAATTTGAAATGGTCAATTAGACAACTGATACAGAAACAATGTTTACATTGAGCAGTAATTGCCATGTCTTCAAGTTCAATGGGTTGAGTGGTGCATATGGAGCATTCGATATCACTGAGCTTTTCCAAGTCGTACTTTTCGTAGATGGACTCTTTGAACCTGATTTCTTCGTCTTCTGACATTGATTCATCTTTCAAAAGCTCTATGATGTCGGACTCTTGATCACCCAAAACAGGATTCACAATGGAAAGACGTTGGTCTAGAGTGTTGGTGTCTTCATCTGATTCAGGGCTGTAGACCAAATCGAGATGACAACAGACTTGTCTCAATCTCAAAATATGGGTAAGAATATTGGTATAGTTTGCAAGAATGTTTTTAGTCTGTTTGAGAGAAGTTCTCAGTCTTTGTTTGAAAAAGTCATAAACCAGTCTTTCTCTCTCGCTGAATTGCAATTTCTCTATTATGACTTGTTTGGAAGGTAATAACACCAAAGGTTCACCATTTTCATCTTTTTGATTCTTTGTCCTTCTCAAAATAATAGGAGCCAATATGGATTCCATCGTATCCAAAGCTGCTGACAACTTTTTATCTTCAAATGGCTTTGTGACAAAAGCATTCCAGATGCTATAATTATCCCATGGAGAAAGTTTGAGATACTTCACCAATGCAAATACATCATCAAGTCTATTGACAATTGGAGTCCCTGTCAACAGCCAACGTCTATTGGCTTTGATCTCGGCACAACTTTTCGAAGTCTTTGTGGTTCTGTTACGAATGTTATGGGCTTCATCTAGCACCACCCTGAAAAAATTGATACTGAACAAGCCAATGTCAGCACTTTTACTGAACTCACTCAAGACAGTTCCATAAGTGGTAAGCACGACGGTAGGAGCCAATCTTAATATGTCTTGACCCAAATATCCACTTCCATAATAGACCAAGCACCTGTTTTCAGGATTAGAGTTTGCCTTTTCATATTCTTTCTCCCATTGTGAAAGTAAAGACATTGGAACCACAATCAATGTGGTTTTGTATGCATATCTCTGTTTGACGGAGTCTTTGGGATTGAAAGCCGTGTCTGAAGGGCAAGTATTCACTAAGGCATAGGTGGATATTGTCTTTCCAAGACCCATTTCATCGGCTAAAACGCCACCTTTACATGAAGATTGAACAAGAGGTCTTTCAATAGAGAGCAGGCCTGAAAATCTGTTATAGTAGAAAGAACTCTCGTCAATTTGGACATCTTTCTCTTTGAAGTTCCAAGATCTATCTTTGGGCCATTTGTACTCTTTCCAAAGAGGATTAAGAACTCCAATGGTGGTATCTTGTACTTGTTCTCTCTGTAATAACCATGTCAATCCCATCTTTTGATATTTCCGTAACTCTAATTTGATGTCCTGTGGCTCCGTGGGTTCAAAATTGGTCGTAGCAGAGAAATTCATCTGAGTCGATGTGTATATCTTTTTAACCTGATCCAAATTCAAAAGATCATTTTGCAGATCTTGTTCTTCTTCTTCTTCACTGTCCAAAGATATTGGTTGTTCAGGTCTCAGATCCAGATCGTAAGGTTTCAAACCTAATTTTTCGAATAAACTTGTCAAACAAGATCTTCTCAATCTTTGTTTCTTTTCCTCGGGTGTCTCTTGTTGAGTGTCTAAACCTTTCACCGATACAAAAGATGTGGATTTCGTCTCGAACTCTTGTAAATATTTGGGATTCACAAAAATATCAACCTGAACCAAAAATGAATCTCCAATACTGAGTCTCAGATCGTTATATATCACTGTAACATCACATATACAAACTTTTTCCACCAAAACTGGAGCCAAATATTTACAAATTTCCAGAGGTAATTTGCCAATTTCTCTGTCTCCGTCTAATAATTTCACAAAATTTTCTGTAAAGTTCAAATTGAGCTTTTTGCCATAGGGTAAAATTCGGAAAGCTGAACGTGTACACCATGCATCGATACTCAAAGATCCGATATATTTCTTGTTATGCAAATGTTGTTCATCTTTCAATTTAGTTTCTAAGGCATGTCTCTTTCGTACTAAATCTAACTGTTTCTCCAGGAGTTCCACATCGTCAATATTCCTTTTTACCGATAAATTTTCAACATCTTGTTCGATTTCTTCAACCAGAAATTCTTCTTGGTGATCGAAATAGTAATTTACAGCATCTAGAAGTTTACCTTTAGAAAAACGTTTATATAATTTATGAATAACTTTAGGATTGATATTTCCAATCACAGCAGTGATTTCTGATTCAAAAAGAGATTCTTCTGTTTCCAAAAGCTCTTCTTCAACAAACAACGGTTCGGTCATCGTCTCATCGCGTTTGAAAAGTAGCAAAAAATTACTAATTTTTTTTCAAAAAGCCCAATTTTTTTTATTTCAATCACATTTTTGACCATCGATTGCATCTTATTGGTGATAATTGTGGTTATTGTGAAGATTGAAACAATCATTTAAAAGGTTTGATAGACGGTTTTGAACGGAGATCGAATCAGATACGTGATTAACATGTGTAAATTCTTACCAAAAGTGATTTCTTTTGATGCCTTTGGTACTCTATACATCCCTAAAGAACCTGTAAATTTACAATATTACAAAATTGCCAAATTTTACATTCCATCGCTTGAATTTGTAACAGAAAAAAGTGTAATTGATGCAATTAAACAGATGAGAAAATCTTTCCCCAATTATGGTAAACGTAATGGTATGTCTCAAGAGATTTGGTGGTCTAAAGTGATCCAAAAAGTGTTTACAGGTTATACTTATGACTCCAAAATGATTTCTGATATCCATAATCATTTTATCAGTAATCTGCTGTACCATTTATACCCAGATGTTGAACCTGTATTGAAGTATTGGAAGGATAAAGGGGTGAGATTGATCATCTGTAGTAATTCTGACGATCGTCTTAAACAAGTAATTGTATCTCTCGGACTTTCCCATTATTTCCAAGACATTTATCTCTCTTATGATTTAGACTGTTCTAAACCTGATAAGTCTTTTGCGGATCACGTGATCGCGGATTTATCCCTAAAAATGAAGATCCCAATTTCGGATCTACGTTCAGGTTTTTATCATGTAGGTGATGATTACATCAAAGATTACCAATTTGCACTCAAAAATGACCTCCATGGCATTTTTTTGGACCGTTCAAACACTTCATCGTATCCCCATATTAAAAGCCTTGCAGAAATGGTCGTGCAAATCAACTCAATGGAAGGGCTGTGATGTTTTATTTTTTTTTTTTTTTTCGATTTATTTTTAGAATTTTTGACGCTGTTCGAAAGATCAAGATGAAGATTCGGTGTGTATATCTTGTGATAGCTGTGTTTTGCAATCTTGTAAAAGCGTTAGATCTCGATACGTCTAGCTCAGATTCCATATGTACAGCAGTTGGATTGATTGCCGATGGTATGATGGATTATTACGAAGGAACTCGTTATGGAGGCACAGTGGGGATGTTTCAATCTCCTTACTATTGGTGGCAAGCCGGTGAAGCATGGGGTGGATTACTCGATATGTGGTGGTACTGTCAAAACGACACCTATGAAGAGATCATATACGATGCGTTGATGCACCAAAAGGGATCTGGAAACGATTATATCCCTTCGAATCAATCCACCACAGAAGGTAACGATGATCAAGGTCTTTGGGGTATAGTGGTGATGGCAGCAGCAGAACGGAACTTCACGAATCCTCCTTCAGATGAACCGGGATGGTTAGCCTTGGCCCAAGCAGTCTTCAACACGATGTGGGCCCGTTGGGATTCCGACAATTGTGGAGGTGGATTGAGATGGCAGATTTTCACATGGAACAGTGGATATACATATAAAAACACCGTGTCAAATGGATGTATGTTCAACATTGGAGCCCGTTTGGCACGGTACACACAGAACGACACGTATGTGGACAAATGTGAGACCATGTGGGAATGGATCGAAGGAGTTGGATTCATGGTGATCTCGGATGATTCTGCCTCTTTGTACGATGGAGCTTCAATCGATGATAATTGTACTTCGATTACAGAGAGTCAATGGACGTATAACTTTGGATTGTACCTTGCTGGATGTGCATATCTCTATAACTTTACCGAAGATGACGTTTGGAAAGATCGTGCTCAAAGCGTTTTAAATGGTCTGTCAATTTTCTTCAACACCACTAACAATGTGATGTATGAACGTCAATGCCAACAATCCGGCACTTGTAACACTGATGAGAGATCTTTTAGATCTGTTTTTTCACGTATGTTAGGACTCACCTCGATCTTGATTCCTGATCTAACCAGTACCATCGATAACTATATAACAAGTTCTGCATCTGGAGCAGCTGAATCATGTTCAGGAGGATCTGATGGACATACATGTGGAATCAATTGGAGTTACGGAGGTTGGGATGGTTGGTACGGTTTAGGAGAACAGATGTGTGCTTTAGAAATCATCCAAAATTTACTCATACATCAAAGACCTGCTCCTTATACAGAAGAAACAGGAGGAACTTCAAAGGGAAATGCAAATGCAGGTTTAGACAGTGATACTACATCGGAAAACACAAACGACTTGACCATCAAATCCAAAGACAAAATTGGAGCTGCAATCCTATCGGCCGTAGTACTAGCCATCATGTTTGGCGGTGCCGCGTGGATGATCGTTTAAATATGCGCATTAATTATGTAAGCGATTTAACTCCGACCGATCTGGATCAAATTCAAAAAATATATACTATAAAACATCTTAAATGCCTTTGTGATAATTCATAATCTCGGTCGAGACTTTTCAACTCATTCCATTCGATAAATCTTGAAACTTATAACACAAACATCTATTTCGTCCCTCCTTCAATTTCGGCCCGGCTCTTCCCAATTTTGAGCCGACAGGAAAAAAAAAAAAATTTGGAGCGGGAAAAAAAATTTGAACATTATTAAGACACGAAGTTTTCGGTTGTTAATTTGGAATTGGGGTTGATGAACCATGTCTAAGAACAACAAAGAGATAGGGTCACCGTTTGCGGATGATCTAGAGTTGAATGAAGTAACTTTCAACTCGGACGAAGATGAAAATTCCCCATATCAATCGACATCACTTCCTAGACAGCGGTCTATTTTAAAGAAACCTTCAAATGTATATTCACCAAAAACTCCTGTTTCAATGTCAAGAAACGGTACCCCAACATTCAAGAAATCAGAAACAAGAGAATTCAGTTATGAAAACCGTAAAAATTCATCAGATAGCATCCAAGAAACTCCTTTCATCGCACCAAATGCAACTTTTTTAATAGATAACGAATCCGAAATGAGTCAAAATCTTAAAAGAAATCAAACGAGAATGAAAAGGCATAGATTTGGAACTTTGAAACATAAGGGGAAACCTTTGGGTCGTAGTAGAACTTTTAAATGGGCAAGAAATCTGTCAATTTCAAGGGCTTTACATGCAACTTCTAATCCTCATCATGCTGATTCAGAAGATGAAGATGAAGGTGATAGTAAAAGAGACGAATTCAGACAAGTTTATTGGAATTTGCCTCTTCCAGATGACAAATTGAACCAAAAGGGTGAACCAATCGTACAATATCCAAGAAATAAGATCAGAACCACAAGATACACACCTTTGACTTTTGTCCCCAAAAATTTGACCTATCAATTCAAAAATGTTGCCAACATTTATTTCTTAACCATGATCATTTTGGGTGCCTTCAGCATCTTTGGAGTACCCAATCCTGTTTTAAGTGCTGTTCCTTTGATCGTCATCGTTTGTATCACCGCTTTTAAAGATGCTCTAGAAGATTCAAGACGTACCATTTTGGATATGGAATTGAACAACACTCCAACTCATATTTTGAACGGTGTTGCAAATCCAAATTGTCTTGCCGATAACGTTTCTTTGTGGAGAAAATTCAAAAAACTCAACACCAGATTACTCTTCATGTTCATCAAATTCTGTCAAAGAACTTTCACCAAAACTGGTAGAGCCGAGGCCAAAAGAGAAAAATTTCATCATCAAACAGATTTACCGAGAGAAAGTATCGATAGTTTCAATCCTTCTAGAAGATCGATGCAGATGCAAGATTTGAATCCATTCGGTGAAGATCTGCCTGCAAAACCACATACAGAAAAACCTTTCATCGATCATTCGCTGTTATCGGATTCCAATGTACGTTTTGCAAGATCCATGTGGAAAGGTGTCACAGTTGGGGATATGGTTCGGATCAATAACAACGATGAAGTTCCTGCCGATCTTGTCATCTTGGCCACTTCAGATGAAGACGGTGCTTGTTATGTCGAGACAAAAGATTTGGATGGAGAAACAAACTTGAAAGTAAGACAAGCTCTCAAATGTTCTTCTTCAGAGATCAAACATTCAAAAGACTTGGCCAAACTGAAGTTTTGGATCGAAAGTGAAGGTCCACATGCAAATTTGTACTCTTACCAAGGTAATTTGAAGTACTATGTAAACGGTGATGAGTCAACTCTGGAAGTGGCCAATGAACCTATCACCATCAACAACACCTTGTTAAGGGGTTGTACTTTGAGAAACACCAAATGGGTGATTGGTATTGTCCTCTTCACCGGAGAAGACACCAAGATCAGATTGAATGCCGGTGCCACTCCTACCAAGAGATCAAGAATTACCAGAGAACTCAATTACCCTGTCGTGTTGAACTTTGCCCTTTTGTTTGCCCTTTGTTTTGTATCCGGTTTGGTCAATGGTATCTATTACAACGAAAAAGACGTTTCACGAGATTTCTTTGAGTATGGAACTGTGGCAGGATCACCTGTTGCCAACGGTATTGTAAGTTTCTTTGTTGCCGTCATCTTATACCAATCTTTGGTCCCCATTTCTCTTTATATCTCCATTGAGATCATCAAGACTGCTCAAGCATTTTTCATCTACAGCGATGTCAACATGTATTATGAAAGATTGGATTATCCTTGTACCCCGAAATCGTGGAACATTTCTGATGATTTGGGACAAATTGAATACATCTTCAGTGATAAAACCGGTACTTTGACCCAAAATGTGATGGAGTTCAAAAAGGCTACAATCAATGGTGTTTCTTATGGTAGAGCCTATACAGAAGCATATGCTGGAACCAGAAAGAGACAAGGTATCAACGTTAAAGAAGAAATGACCAGAGAAAAACTGGCCATAGAAGAAGACAAGGTCACCATGTACAATGCTTTACAAGACATGCATGACAATTCATATGCCGATATCAACGACTTGACTTTTATTTCGACAAAGTTTGTCGATGATTTGAACGAAGCCTCTGGAGTGGAACAGAGAAGGTGTAATGAACATTTCATGTTACTGTTACTGTTGTGTCATTCTGTCTTGACTGAAGATGATCCAAAGAATCCAGGGAAATTACTTTTGAAAGCTCAGTCTCCAGATGAGGCTGCTTTGGTGGCCACTGCCAGAGACGTTGGTTTTTCTCTTGTTGGAAGAACCAAAAGAGGAGTCATCTTGAACGTTCAAGGTAAAGAGAAGGAGTACCAAGTCTTGAATATCTTGGAGTTCAACTCCACCAGAAAGAGAATGAGTGCCATTATCAAGATTCCAGCTGAAGATCCAGATGGTGAGCCTTCAGCCCTCTTGATCTGTAAAGGTGCCGATTCCATCATTTATTCAAGATTGTCCTCTGAAAACAATCCGAATTTATTGGAAAAGACTTCCCAAGATTTGGAAGAGTACGCCACAGAAGGTTTGAGAACCTTGTGTATTGCCCAGAGAAAATTGACATGGAATCAGTATTTGGAATGGAATAAGAGACACGAAGAGGCATCTGCAGCGTTGGTGAAAAGAGAAGAAAAAATGGAGGAAGCGGCAGATGAGATTGAAAGAGAATTGATTTTGTTGGGAGGTACAGCCATTGAAGATAGATTACAAGATGGAGTTCCAGACTCCATTGCTTTACTTGCAGATGCAGGTATCAAATTGTGGGTTTTAACCGGAGACAAAGTGGAAACTGCAATCAATATCGGTTTCTCTTGTAATTTGCTTGAAAATGATATGAATTTACTCTTGGTGAAGACAGAATTCACCCAAGATGATGAAGAACTGGTTCAACTCTTTACTCCAAATGAATTGGAATCATTTGCCGGGGATCCAAAGGCTCTGGTCCAAACCTCCATTGTCAAATATCTTGACCATTACTTCAACATGACCGGTTCTGAAGAAGAGTTGAAGGAGGCTAGAAAAGATCACAGTCCTCCAGGAGGCAATTATGGTTTGATCATCGATGGTGATGCTTTAAAGCTTGCTCTTAAGGACAAAGACGTTCAAAGAAAATTCTTGTTGTTGTGTAAACAGTGTAAAGCTGTTTTGTGTTGCAGAGTTTCTCCTGCTCAAAAGGCTGCAGTTGTGAAGATGGTGAAGAATGATCTTGGAGTTATGACTTTAGCCATTGGAGACGGTTCCAATGATGTTGCCATGATCCAATCTGCGGATGTTGGTGTTGGTATTGCCGGTGAAGAAGGTAGAGCAGCAGTGATGTCCTCTGATTACGCTTTTGGCCAATTCAGATTCTTGACAAGATTGATTTTAGTCCATGGTAGATGGTCTTATAAGAGACTTGCGGAGATGATTCCGAGTTTCTTTTTCAAGAATGTTATTTTCACTTTGACTTTGTTCTGGTACGGTATCTATACGAGTTTTGACGGTTCGTATTTGTTTGAGTACACATATGTCATGTTCTATAATTTGGCATTTACATCGTTACCGGTTATCTTTTTGGGTGTCATGGATCAAGATGTGAATGATGTTGTTTCATTGATGGTGCCTCAATTGTACAGAACTGGTATTCTTCGGAGTGAATGGACGATGCAAAAATTCTGGTGGTATATGATCGATGCCTTTTATCAGTCTGTGATTTCATTTTTCTATCCATATTGGCTCTATTATAAGAATTCATTTGTGACCCAGAATGGATTAAGTATTGATCACAGATTTTTCATGGGAGCTTTGGTTTCATCGATAGCCATCATTGCATGTAATTTGTACATCTTGATGAACCAATTCAGATGGGATTGGTTATCCGGATTATTCATTGCATTATCGATTCTCGTTGTGTTCGGATGGACTGGAGTTTGGTCGTCATCCACATATTCAGGGGAATTCTATAAAAGTGCAGCAAGACTCTATGGATCAACATCCTTTTGGGCATGTCTCTTTGTCGGTGTTTTGATCTGTCTCATTCCAAGATTCATTTTCAACGTGCTCAGAGATTATCTCTTTCCAAGAGACGTCATTATCATCAGAGAAAGAATCAGTAGAGGTCTACATCCATTAGAAGATCATGAAGAAGGTGTACCTTTGGCAGGATTAGGTGGTAATTATAACGATTTTAGTTTCCAAGGTGAAAATTTATTATATGGCTCACAGGCCAATGCTAGTTCATTGACGATCAACACACAGGAGATCCCAATGGAGGTGAAAAAGTTGCAAGATGGTAGAAGATCTATTTCCATCAAGCATACTTGAATGTATTTTAAAATATGCATATTCTTTGTTTTAAATTGTTCCAAAACCCCATGTCGTAGACATTGGTCAAATCAATAGACATGTCTTCGATCAATTGAGCATTTGAAGTTTCGTAAGAAATGGACTCGTCACTGAGTCTGTAAAAAGATCCATCTGTGTCACGTATTAAATAGACATTATCAGCTTTATAGAGCATTTTAGCTTCGATCAAGTACCTTATAAAATCCCATTTGGCAGAATCGTTTGTGGTCATGCCCAAGTAAATGAGTTGTAAATGTTCAAAGAAGAACCAAAGAATGGGCCAAATCAATAGAATACAGACCAAGAAAATGATTCCTGTTCTTTCATTTTTCAGATTTGTATGACAAATGTGTTGATACCAATTTTGAATCCAATTGTATTTTGCAACAGGTTCAAAATCCAGTTTTAAGACTCGATAACTTTGATAACCTCCGTAGATAAATATCCATAATAAACTCGTCAAAAACAATAGAAACCATCTGTAGTTGTAATAACCGACACAATTGTTCAACCAAATACAATGATGATCAAACAATAAAACACATTTGTTACAGGTGGAACAATGTTTAGATCTAGGAGGTTTAAAGGTTTTACAAGTACGGCAGTAGTTTTTGTCTGGTTTGTTGTAAAGATTATGATTGAAATAGATGATTTCATCGTAGGGGAATTGATGTTTAGTCGAATTGACAGTTCCTGGGTCGGTGTATATGCCTAATATGAAAGAAGTTACGTTGATGATAATACTCGTCCATATGAGTATTGTTCTAGGATTTGAGATTTCCGGATATGTATAACTAAAAAATTGAAACAATAATGAACCGAATAAAACGGTATAGAATCCCGGGATAAGCCATTTATAAACCATGTTCCACAATTTCGTAATAATCCCGTTCAGATAACGTCGGTCATAATATATGAGTTTGGCACTGATAAAATAACCAATTTTGATCAAGTTTTGTCGTATTTTATGTATCAATGTTCCTTTATAACTGGGTAAGTCTCCAAAAAGTATCACCAAAGTGAAAAACAATAGTATAACTAATGTTATCACCGACACTGTAATCAGATGCATCGCAGTTGAAATTTGAAATAAATTTGAAAAATAGATTTAAGAAAAAAAAAACCTCAAAACGCGTTCGATGAGCTTTAAATATGTCAAAAGAAGTGATTGAACACCTTATTGATGTGTGAGTTGATACAAACAGAAAGATCTTTTTAACACCAGATTGAATGGCACAACGTTATTTCAAACTATAAAACTTACAGAGTCCAGTATTCAACATAAACTCCATGAAAGTCGATTTGGCAGAATCGATTCTTTACGATTTTTATCACTAGTCATAAAACTTGAAAAAGTGATAAATCACAATGACAATTTTGAGAAAACTTTAAATCAAAAAGAATTTTTGTTATTTGAAGATCTAGATCCTGAGTCAGTTTTGAACATGTACGTTTCAAACGTTTATAAAGTGATGGAAGAATACCATGAAATTTTCAATGTGGAAGAAATTCGATCAAGACGAAAATTGAGTCTTCGAAGTTTACACAGAACTTCAACAAAGTCATCTTTTAGTGTATTGAGTGATGAGACAATGCTGACTAGTGCATATTCTGTAATCGAAAAACAAAGTTATGGATTATGTCAAATCAAATTGGATGCCGTTTTGAAAAATCTCTTGTTTCAATTCGTCTTATTCACGGATAAATTGCAAAAATTTAGGTATAAATTTAACGTTTTAAATGAATTTTATCACCATGAGTCGATGGTGATGGAGATATATGAAATTTTGATGGATCTGGCATCCGAACAAATGGAAATAGAGATGATGAAATTGAATGATGCTATAGAGAAGGGCGCCATATGATATCTGCGGCTTTTCTCCATATATATTGGCTAAAACGACGTCCAAACATTTTCCCAATGACCGGTATTATGACGAAATTTAACAAAGTTGTCAATTGTACAAGAGACTCTTCCCATTGTTGTTGTGCTGTTGTTTTCACGAGATCCGAACTGTAACTGTAATCCGACTCATCATCCGAGTAATCATAACTCTCTTCAGAATTCGCAGAAGGATTAAACACCGGTGAAGATGAGTTGGTCATCTTGACACTTGACGTTGAATTTGAAAATGAGGAAAAAAATCATGCAAAAATTATTAAAAAATGATGAAAAATTATAGGGAAAAGATTGGAAAAGGGTCTTTGGGATACAGAATAGAGTACAACAATTAACACAGACAAAGACCATAAAAACCAATCCAATTGAATTTCAATTCTCCCAAAATTGACACCTACCCCTCATACAATGACATAGGTACCCGGCTTTTACCCCGGGCTATTTTGCTCGTGCAGCCGCAGCGCAGCTTTAAAAACCGAATCATAAAGTTCAAAGGTGCAAAATGGATAAAGAACACAATAAAATACCAGAACTGGTCAAAGGTGCTGTTGATGTAGATCCATGGCTCGAACCTTTTATTGGAGAATTACTCTATAGAAGATCATTGGCCGACGATTTTCTCCAGAGATTGGATTTACACGAAAACGGCATCTTGACCTTTGCTCAAGGTTATAAACAGTGTGGGTTCCACGTTTTACAGGATAAGAGTGTTACTTATAAAGAGTACGCACCAAATGCAGAAAAAGCTGCTTTAATCGGTGATTTCAACAATTGGGAACATGAACTGAATGTCATGCAAAAGGATAAGTGGGGTTATTTCCATGTAATCGTTCCTGCCAAAGATGGTTTATGTGCAATTCCCCATGATTCAAGGGTCAAAATTTTACTCACGTTACCCGGGGGTGAAAAAATAGCCCGTATTCCTGCTTGGATCAGAAGAGCAACACAACCTCCTAAAGAGTACAACAATCCAAGTTATGAGGCCCGTTTTTGGAATCCGGAATCTACCTACAATTTCCAAAACAAGCGTCCAAAATTACCACAATCTTTGAAAATTTATGAGGCCCATGTTGGAATTTCCACTCCAGAACCAAGAGTTGGAACTTATAAAGAGTTCACCAAGAATGTATTACCACGTATCAAGGAATTGGGTTATAACACTGTTCAATTGATGTCGATCATGGAACATGCGTATTATGCCTCTTTTGGATATCAAATCACAAGTTTTTTCGCAATCAGTTCTAGATTCGGAACCCCGGAAGATTTGAAAGAACTCATCGATACTGCACATGGAATGGGGATCCGTGTCTTGTTGGATGTGGTTCATTCCCATGCATCTAAAAATGTAGATGATGGGTTGAACATGTTTGACGGAACAGATTATTGTTATTTCCATTCCGGTGGTAAGGGAAATCACGATCAATGGGATTCAAGGTTGTTCAACTATGGGAGTTACGAAACTTTGAGATTTTTGTTATCGAACTTGAGATTTTATCTCGAAGAGTACCGATTCGATGGGTTCAGATTCGATGGAGTTACCAGTATGTTATATCTCCACCATGGAGTTGGATCTGGATTCAGTGGGGATTATAACGAATATTTGGGTATGAATTCACCTGTTGACCGTGAAGCGTTGAGTTATTTGATGTTGGCCAACGATCTATGCCGTCTGTATGGTGAATTGAAAGAGTTTGAAGTCACCACAATTGCGGAAGACGTCAGTGGGTATCCAACTCTTTGTTTACCTAGATCTTCGGGTGGTGTTGGGTTTGATTATCGGTTGTCGATGTCGATTCCTGATATGTGGATCAAACTTTTAAAACACAAACAAGATCAAGATTGGGATCTAGGTAACATTGTCCATACTCTTGGTAATAGACGATACAAAGAGAAATGTATCGCATATCTGGAATCCCATGATCAAGCCTTGGTTGGAGACAAAACTTTGGCCTTTTGGTTGATGGATAAAGAGATGTATACCCATATGTCAAAATTGACGGAATTGACTCCGGTGATTGACAGAGGACTTCTGTTGCACAAAATGATCCGTTTGATCACCCATTCTTTGGGTGGTGAATCTTATCTCAATTTTGAAGGTAACGAATTTGGTCATCCTGAATGGTTGGATTTCCCAAGGGTGGGTAATGGAGAATCGTTCCATTATGCCCGTAGGCAATTCAATTTGATCGATGATGATCTTTTGAGATACAGATTTTTGTACAATTTTGATTGTGCCATGAATAACACAGAGACCAAATTTGGTTGGTTGAACTACGATCCGGCATATGTTTCTCTCAAACACGAAGTTGACAAAGTTATTGTCTTTGAAAGACACCATCTTTTGTTCATCTTCAACTTCCACCCTACAAATTCTTTTACCGATTACAGAGTAGGTCTTAATGGTTCTGGTAAATTTAAAGTGATCTTATCTACGGATGATGAAGAATTTGGAGGACATAATAGGATCGATAAAAATGTTGAGCATTTCACTACACCTTTCAAATGGAATGAAAGAGATAACTATTTACAAGTTTACATTCCTTCACGTACTGCTTTAGTACTTGCAAAAGCTGATTAGCTTTGATTCAATATATATAATGATGTTGTATCCCTAATCTGTGTAGCCCGGAGTGTTTTTTTTTCCCCGGGTGGCCATTTTCCATTTTAGGCAATTTCAAATCCCCGGGATCTTTACCCCAGCTTTTCAATTTTTCGGGTCCAAATCTTCAAATCAACTTGATGAAAATGACCAAAAAACTCCCAGAGGAGATCAAAAAAAGTCGAAGACCCACTTCTAGAGCATGCACCTTCTGTCATTCGAAACATCTTCAATGTGACCAACAGAGACCTTGTAAAAATTGTCTCAAAAGAGGTTTACAAACCACTTGTGCCAGTGTTGAAAGAAGAAAATCCAAAACCAAAGAACGCAAAAATCGTCCAAAAGATTTACAAATAAGGGAAACTGTCATTGGGAAAGTCCCGACTTTAAAGCTGTCAAGACCAGTCACTTTTGTACAACCTCTGCCATATCAACTTCCAACACAAATCGAACCAAATGTGACAAAACCCGAACAACACATGTTCTATAACCCTTCACCTGCATTAAACGAAACAGAATCTTCCACCTCTGAAGAACCCGAGATCAGACCTAAAACAATTTCCTTCCATGCCGAATCCCTCGATGACGTAATCAACAAAGATGATCTACATTTCATGTTAGAAGCCTATAACCGATCCATTCAAGAGTCAAAGACAAATTTCGAATCAGATTTGGTCAATGCCGAGTATAAACAATTGACCAGCTTATTGACGACTAATCCACCCTCTCCTTCAGATTTTTTCGACATTGAACCAAATGCAAGAGCTTTTATCCAACTAGAAGAAGAAGAACCAACGACATCGATACATATTGATGCAGCAGTACCTAATTCACCAGAAGTGATGCCAATGTTTGTACAAGAAGAACTGGATTATACTGCCCCTTTGCTTCTACGACAACACATCAAAACTCCAGATGATATCTACTTGACCAACGTTGTCAAATCTTATCAATATCCAAAAGCTTATCATGCATTGATTCATTATCTCAAGCAGAGATTTAATAGAGATCAGTTATTGACCATTGCCAAATGTATGGCCGTATACAGACCTTCTTTCATTTCAGCCACAAAGTCTTTATACGAAAATGACTTGATCTTCACCGAGAAATCTTTCCAAAGATCTCTTTTGGAATATGAAAACTTTATATCGTTATCTGCCACTCCAACCATAATTTGGAGAAGAACAGGAGAAATAACAGCATTGACAAATGAATTCAGCAGACTCACAGGTTATTCAAGACTGAAATTGTTATCAAAAAGAACTTTTATTGTGGAATTAATGGATGATGAGAGTGCTTTAAAATATTTCAAACTTTTCAGCGATGTTGCATTTGGAGATTTGAACGCTACGATTTTGACTGATTGTGTCATCAACAAAGCTGTTGATCAAGGATCTATGAAATGTGCATGTGTTTGGACCATCAAACGTGATGTCTTCGACATTCCAATGTTGATTGTCGGTCAATTCTTACCTATTTTATGAAATATAATGCCCATCTAATTCCGTCGGATTTCCCAAAAGGGTAATTTTTTTCTTATCGATAAGAAAAATTTCATAGAATTGAAGAACAAAATATGTATGACAAGGTGATCAAAAATGGAGTTGTATGTACAGCTTCTGATGTTTTCAAAGCTGATATTGGAATCAAAGATGGGAAAATCGCAGCCATTGTTCACGAGATCGAAATCTCGGACTCAATTGAGGTCATAGATGCCGAAGGTGCTTTTATCACTCCAGGAGCTATAGATGCTCATGTTCACTTGAGAGAACCTCTAAATCTTTTTGGTAAAGTTGCTGATGACATGCACAGTGGTACTAAGAGTGCTGTTGTGGGAGGTACAACCACAATCATCACTTTTGCATCACAAGATGAGAAACTTTTTGATAAACCCGATGGCCTCGTCAAATCTGTCGAATTATGTGTTCAAGACGCATTGAAAGATGAAAACTTGTATTGCGATTTTGCCACACATCTCATTCTTTTCAAAATAGATAAAGACTTGGTGGATGAACAATTCAAAAGATTAATTGCAGAATCAGGTTGTACAAGTGTAAAGATGTACATGACTTACCCAAAACTTCAATTGAGTGATTATAACTTGATGCATACCATGTATGCAGCTAGAAAGAATGGAGTTACCACCATGCTCCATGCAGAAAATGGAGACATGATTCGTTGGATGATTGAAGCTCTAGAAGAACAAGGCTTAACAGATCCTTATTACCATGCAGTGTCAAGACCTCAAATTTTTGAAGGTGAGGCCACAAATCGAGCAATTGTTTTGTCTCAAACCATGGATACTCCAGTTTTGTTTGTCCATGTGTCTGCTCCTTCTGCTGTAGAATGTATCCGTAAAGCCCAAACAAAAGGTTTAAAGATCTTTGCCGAAACATGCCCACAATATGTATTTCTTTCTGCAGAAGATTTGAGATGTATCCATTCACATGATCCTTTCGAAGGAGCCAAATATGTTTGCTCACCACCTCCTAGAGAGGGTAAAGATGATCAACTAGCCGTTTGGAATGGTATGAGTAATGGAACTTTCACAATAGTGTCATCTGATCATTGTCCTACTGTTTACAGTGGTGACGACGGTAAGAAGGCAGCATTTGCCCATGGGCACAATGGAGAATTCAAATGGATTCCAAACGGAATGCCAGGAGTCGCTACGAGATTCCCATTGATGTATGACTACGGTTTTAAACAGAAAAGAATCACCATGCAAAAATTGGTTGAATTGCATTGCACAAACCCTGCAAAGCTTTATGGTTTGTATCCTAAGAAAGGATCCTTATTACCGGGAGTGTCAGATGCTGACTTGGTTATTTGGTACCCTGAAGATAAATACACTGGTCCTAAATCCATCCAAAATGATATGCTTTTCCATGGATGTGATTATACCCCCTTTGAAGGTTATAAGGTTTCTAATTGGCCAAGATACACCCTTGTGAAGGGAGAAATAGTCTATAGAGAAGGCGAAGTGATGACGTCTGTGGCAGGAATTGGTTCATATGTCAAAAGAGACAAGAGTTTATTGGCAAAACCCAATAATGAATGGGTTTCAGAATTTAGACCTGATTATCTCGTTAAATAATATATATAAGTTTAAGTATAGATTGTCAGTTAAATGTAGTGTTAGTTTTCATAGCCCTTTCTTCTGACCAGTTTTAGTTACAGAAACATTGATATAATCACTTCTGTGGTGTTCCATATACTCATTGATACCAATTTAACTAAATGGTCTTTTAGAGGTGTTTAAAATGTGATAAATTTGTACTAGTTAAAACACCACATAATTTGGGGCGTGTGGCGTAGTTGGTAGCGCGTTCGCTTAGCATGCGAAAGGTCTCCGGTTCGACTCCGGACTCGTCCAATTATTTTTTTTTGATTCCCAACAAGTTCACAGTAAAACGTCAGTATACGACAATAACTACAATGGCTCACTCCATGATTCACTATACACTCAAAAACAGAAAACTTGATCGTCTTGCTTAGAAGATAAGACACCTTTTGGAAATCCCAACTCCTCACAATATTGTAACATTAGTTTTTTCATTGGCATTGGTCCACAGATGAAAACTTTTGTGTTTTCTAAATAGTCACTTGAAAGAGAATCCAGAATGTCTTGTTTTGTCACATAACCAGTTTTACCCTTCCAAGAACTGGAAGGTTGGTTTAAGATATATTCCACATCGAATTTTGGGTATTTTTCAGCCAACTCGTCGATTTCTTCTTTCAACAAAATGTCATTTTCTGTCTCATTGGCAAAGATCAATTTGACGTTTGTTAAATCTTCTGGAGTTGTGGTGATTGAACTTAATACTTGAAGTAATGGAGTAATACCTGAACCTCCTGCAATCATCAAAATATTAGGACTCATATTCAGTTGATAAGACATTCTTCCAACTGGACCTTTAAATTTAACGGTTTGGCCTTCTTTGAGTCCTGCAAAAAATTTAGAGACACAACCATCTTTATAAGATTTGACCAAGATATCGAAGAAACCAAGATCGTATTTGGAAGAAATAGGGGTATAATATCTAATTTCTTCTTTACCATCTATAGAGATGGAACAACAGACGTGATGACCCACAGGAATATCCAAATTTTCCGATTGTCTGAACAATTTGAAACGATAGATGGCGGAATCTTTGGAAACTATTGTCTTTTCGATCAATTCGAAATCACGGAATTTATCGGATCTCAAAGATTTCTTTCTTCTGGCGGCTAATAAGAGATTGATCCCGACGTATAATAATACCACTGCTAAAGCGTATGGAACATATTCTAATTTCTGTATACCTATTCCAATAACAATTAAGAAACTAGGAATCACAATTCCATGTAAAGGATTCTCAATATCTCCCCAATTCTCTTTTAATTCTTCTATAAATGTCATTGAGATGGATTTGGAAATTGAAAATTATTTGAGAATTGAAAAATGAAAAATGAAAAATGAAAAATGAAAAATGAAAAATGAAAATGAAAAATGAAAATGAAAAATGAAAAATGAAAATGAAAAAGAAAATGAAAAATGAAAATGAAAAATGAAAATGAAAAATGAAAAATGAAAATGAAAATGAAAATGAAAATGAAAAATGAAAAATGAAAAATGAAAAAGAAAAAGAAAATGAAAATGAAAAATACAAAAGTTCGTAATTTGCTAAGTCTATAAAATCATCTTTTAACAATACCATTGATAAGAGCCCAATGTTCCCCACTTAAAAAGACACCATTTGGATCTTGTTCTTGGCGTATATTTTGAAATTTGGTCAAATCTTCTCCAAACCATTCTTCCATCTTCCCCGCATAACCAATCATCTCTCCATCTTCATAATTCTCCTTGACTAAATCTGAAGGACAATATTCTTTTTTACCGATAAAGTTCTTTGCCCAATGAGGTTTACCTCCAGCAGCTTCTAAAGTTTCTTCGAATATTTGATACCATTTACCAATAGGTGAATTGGTTCTAAAAGGTCTATACATCGTGGCATTGATGTATAAAGTCAATTGAGAATTTGTCACCGAATTTTGAGGAACCCATTTAAGTCTTGGAGTGTTATCCAAAAATGGGCTAAGATTATTACCTGTTACAGGACCTGGAGTAGTAGTAGTACGTTGTGAAACATCTGGTTCTTCTAAAGAGTTAGAAACCGTAGTATTAGAACAACGGACTTCGATTGGAGCATGGACAAAGAAATCTCCGGTTTTGGCAGCTTGCAGAATGGAATGGTCTAAAGAACGCAAAATTTCAGGACCATTTGTCAATGGAGCAGCCCATTCATTCACAAACTGACTGAAAAGACAATCCATGTTTAAACCTTCGACACTTTCTTGTACTGCAACGTCTCCCCTTCCCAAAGTTTCGGTAAGACCATATTGTCTACCAAAGACAAATCTTTCGACATAAGGAGTCAAACGTGGGACAAAATGGACAGAAATCCATAAAAGAGATTCATAGAATAGACGGCCAAATCTGGTTCCATACCAAGAACTTCTTGGCAGAGACAAAGGTTCATCCGATTTTTCAGCACGCCATAAAATACATCTTTTGGTATAAGGAAACCACCAAATCCTCAAAAATTCCTTTTCTGTCCAAACCGAATCCCAAATTTGGAGTAAAGTTTCAAAAGAGATCACTTCTTGAGTCGATTTGATTTGATATCTTGGAACAGTTCTAATTGTCACATATACAATCAACCCAATTTTACCCAAACTCAAACAAGCAGCTCTGAAAAGATCTTGGTTTTCGGTGGCTGAACATTTCACCAATTGACCCAAGCCATTGACAATGGTGAGATCCACAATTTGAGAAGAAACCAACCCATGATAAGGAGAAGATCCATGGGTTCCAGTAGAAATTATTCCTGCAATTGACTGCTCGGAAATCGAACCCAAATTTTGGATGGCCAAGCCTTTTGTGGCCAAAAATTCGTTCAATTGATAGATACGAATCCCGGCTTCTACAGTGACATCGGTGTACTTTCCAGAAGAATGAGGAACTACGGAAATCACTTTTTGGAATTTATCCAAATTGACCATCCATTCTGAAGTTTGTGTCATATAAGAAGGCGAATGTCCAGACCCAACTGACATGATGGTTTTGTTCTCATTTCTGGCACAATTGACCAAATCCAGAATTTGTTCAATGGTTTCAGGTTGGAAATAACCTTGGGGTTTACATGTGAAAGTCCCTGCCCATGTAGAAAAGATCTTAGGCACAGCAAAGCTTGCCAAATTTCTTGGAACTGTTGACATTTTTGGTTGAAAGTACCGTGAAAAATCTTGAAAATCTCAAAGAAAAAAAAAAACACATCTCGAAATCGTGAGATTTTTAAAACGGGCGGAGGAAAAATTATTATTTGACAGGAGATGGGCGGAGAAAAAAATCGGATTGGCGGACGTGATTATGGGACGAAGAGTCAAGAGAAGATTTGTACAATTGGAAGAGCACAATGAAGAAAGAATAGGACTTTCAAATGATTCAAATTTTGGATCGATGTATAATTGGCGTACTTTTACTCCTACAGATCCCAAAAAGTTCAAATTGAAGCCGGTAAAGATGCCTAGTTTGAAAAATCTCTGTGCCAGAAGGTTAGCCAGATTATCGTATTCTATATGTAGTTCTCATCTAGATATTTGTAGTTGGCCACTGTGGAAAGAAGTCTGGGATCTAATTTTGATCAACGGGTTGGATTCTCCATCTTTGTTTGAACTTTTTGCAACCAAATTTGGAGACAAATCAGATTTTAAAACACATTGGTCTTCAAACGATATAAGGGGAAAAGTGATAAAAGAACAATCTTTAAACCAGAAACATAGACTAGAAACCATTGCATTGAATGCTCAATTGTTCCCACATAATTTACCAAAATTTGATAACGTTTTGATATTGGATATCACCGGTACCAAATTGGACAGACAGATATATGTTGAAATAACCAGTATTAAAAACCTTGCATTTTTGGATTGTTCTGGAGTAGAACTAGATGATTCTGTGTTGAAACTGTGGTGTGTCAAGTTGAAAATGGGTTGGAAATTACGTCTGTTGTGTCTCGGAGGTACAGAAATACATGGACAAACTTTAAACCAGTTCATGGAGTTGACTTGTGATTTATTCTATCTTGAAACTTCTAACAATCACATCACAAACACAGCATGGGAAAAAGTTTATCTTCCTGAACGGATCCTGATGAAACCTTCTTTGAAACATCATTATATAGAACGTAACTTTAAACCGGAATTCATTGCACCTGTGAAACAATTGATCGTTGATATCAAAGTCGTGAATGGGCAGGTCGATACCAAACAAGAGAAATCATATCTTCTAGACTCTTTATGGACAGAGCGACTAAAGTTTCGGACAAACAATTACAACAGGTTTAAACTCTGTCGAAGAACATCAAACATAGAAGAACCAATTGTTAAAAAACGTCGGATGAAGACAATCGATCATAAAAAATTCTTCGATCTATGAAACCTGTTTCAAAAACAGATCGAAATCATCCGGTGATTTCGTCTCTGTATACTCTTTGTTCAAAATGAAGTTTTGGTCCAATAAATTCAATAATCTGGTCACTTTGATTGGTCCCATACCTTGAACTTCACTGAGATTGTCTTCGTTACTTTGGAGAACTAAATCTTTGAAAGAGCCAAATTTGGTTATCAAGGTGATGGCATCAGTCTTGTTGATCTGTCTAATCGAGGTCAAGGTATTCGATAACGTTTGGTAATAATCATCTTCATTCAGAGTTCCCTTGATGGAAGTATGTTGATTACTGTTCTCCAACTGTTTTAAATAGTTTAAATAGTTGGCACATTCTTGGAAACTCCATGCCAACACAAGTGTCAAATCACTCAAAAGACAGTTGTTATTTAACTCCCTTAAAATCTCATCGTTGTTTTCAACATCCACTAGACACAACAAAATCTTCAAATTGGCATTTTCCACATTTCCTGGTCCGTTGAGTTTTGTCACTCTAGTTTTGATGTATTCAGGGTGTAATTTATGGTATTTCAAAGAGAGAAACAACACAAATGAAGTAGAATTGATCATATAATCACAATTCTTGATCCGTTCGTTGAACAGATAAGGAACTTTGAGATCCGTTAGAAGTGGATTATCTTTTTGACTGGTATTGATTTGTATACTGGAGTATGTTGTTCTTCGATTGACATTGTTGATAATAGCTTTATTTATGGTGGGTTTCTTATAAGTTTGTTCTGTTTGCTTCGGTACAATTCTCTCTCCCTCTGTGAAGGGTCTTTGTGTGGCTTTTTCACTGGGTTCAGTAACATCATGACGATTTTTGAATCGATCTGTTATTTCAGTGTTCTCAGTTTCATCTCTAAGTCTTTTAACACCCAGTAATATACTGGCAAACGATGTAGTATCGGTATTCTCTTCAGCCATTTCTCTTCAGACATTGATTTGAGAAGGAGCAATTTATCAAAATTTATATGCGATGAGCCAAAAAAAAAAAAAGTTGAAAATTGAATGAAAATTCATCGTTAGACAATGTCGCAAAAAGTTGAATTGGGTAGTTTAAATTTACAACAACTTGTGGATCTTCAACAGAATCTTCAAAGTGAATTAGAGCATTTTCAAACATCAGCAAGAGCTTTGGCCACTGCCAAACAAACATTTCAATCATGTGTAGAAAACGTTGAACAAATTGCCAAAGCCAAACCAGATCAAGAAATATTAATACCTCTTTCACAAAGTTTATACGTTCCAGGAACGGTTCAAGATAACACAAAATTCTTGGTAGATATTGGAACAGGGTATTTTGCTGAGAAGGATGATTCTGAATCCAAACAATTTTTCCAAAATCGAATCCAAAAATTGAATTCCAACAGTGAACAAATCAACAAAATAGTGGTTGAGAAGTACGATTTTTTACAAAGGGTTCAAATGGTTTTACAACAAAAAGTACAAGAACAACAGAAAGTAGATGTATAATTAGTAATCTAAATAGGTCAATGATTCGTAGACATGAGAAAACAAAGCCGGTGCCAAAAAAGTTCTTGAAAGTATATCATCTTTATAACCTTCAAAAAGTTTATTACCTTGTTCTGTTTTCACTAAAGAATTGATCAATAGGGCAGAAGAAGTGTTGATCTCGTTCAAAGGTAACTCTTCATTGGCTCCATAGTTGAACAAATCATATTTTTGTTGTTCCGAAGACGGTAAATCTTGTACGATGGAATCCAAATCTGTATAATGAGATCTAGATCTAGTTGCATCTTCATTGGCACGATTGATATCCTTCAATGGGAATCTACGTGGTTGTATTCCCCTGATGACGAATTTTTTACTACCATCATCCAAAGTGATCACTTTCAGAGACGATTGTATAAAAGCACTTGAAACGTTCTTGATGAAATCAACGGCCGGAAGTAATTTACGAGGTGTATCATCTCCCAATCTTTCCAAAGTGAATTGAGCTTCATAAGCCTTCCAAAGAGAAATTTGAGTCACTTCCGAACTTTCACATGGTTCATAACAACATCTCATCCATGTAGTAGCCCTTAAAGGTTCCTGTAATGGATAAATTTCATTGTACAAATCTTTTGGAAGTAAAGTTGGAGCAGTTGGTATTGGAGGTTTGACCCTTTTCACCAATTTTAAAGTTCTACGTGGATTCAATTTATCTGTATGTTCAGAATTTAAATCTGATAATCCATATGTCAACAACTTGGTTAGAACTGTTTTCAAAAGTTGTGATCTTTGATCAGATTTGAGTAAAGATGTGATTCTTACAGGTCCTGGTAGACAATATTGGTACAAAAGATCGATGGAGGCCAATAAAAGTTCGTCATTTCCCGGATCTGGAAGTGCCATTGGTGATACAGTGAGTAAATAGGAACAAATTTGATCCAAAATTTCAGATGGAATGTCATCTGCAGCACTTTCTGAATCGGAACTACGGACCAATAATCTGGAAAGTGATCTTAGACAGGAAATGATCAAGTATCTATCTTCAGAGGCACCTAAAAGATTCACCAATGAGGTGAAAAGTGGATCATTGGCAGGAGCAGGAGCCCAATAGGACAGAACCGATTCTACAATATCAACTGCATATCTTATGAGTTCCAGACTGGCTTCATAGGCATCATCACCTAGCAGATACTTGGTATGATATCTATGATTGAGGATCTTGATCAAAATGTCTTTCAAGTTCAAAGCCAAAGAAATGGCAGCAGCGTTATCGATCTCTTGGGAGAAGTTTCTCAAACCGAGAGCTGCATCCAAGGCCATCTGTAAAGAAGAGTCAAACAGATCCAAATAGTTGACCAAAGTGTTCAAAACAATGGAATCTTCTTTGAGATCAAAAGATTTGGCATCATGATAACTGATCTCTGTCAATTTATGCAACGAGTACAGGATCTCGTCTTGGAGTCCTGATTGGAAAGCCATATGGACTCTACGGCGGAAAGAAGCACCTGTTTTACCACTTCCCGTGTGTTGTTGTGATCTTGACAGTTGAAGTTGGTTGTTTATATACGTTTGATCTTGTTCTTGTAAAGAAGGAACGTTGACAGGTTTGGGGACGATGTTGTTTTCTTCTTCTTCCTGTTGTTGTTGAGAAGGTTGATAGGGTTGAGATCTTTGTGAAGGTATGACTCCATTGGCATGGGCGGCAAGCCACAGATGTGAAGGACGTCCTCTGGGTCTTCCAGTAGACGTTATAGTCACCATTTGATTCAATTTATTTGCAATGATTTGATTGAATTTTATTTTAGATTTTAAATTTATTCATAAATATTGGGAAAATGTGCACGACCGAATCACTTCTTCTTACTCTTGTCCTCAACTTGATAATTACTTCTTCTTACTCTTCAAATCCTTGATAATTACTTCTTCTTACTCTTCATATAATCCTTCAAACTTAACTTCTTCTTAATCTGAGGTTTCTCTTCCTGAGTAGAGGAGACTCTATTCATGACAACAGGTTTCAATATTGGAACAGGAACAGGATACAGGTCTAAACCTTCAGATTGAGCAGGTTCTGATACACTTCTTGGAGGTAGATGTTGAAGTCTGTGCTTATAAGGTAACAAATCATGATCCAATTGTTGTTTATGACCCATGAGAACGAACTCTTTGTTATCTTCTGGAACATTGGTTGAAGATTCCAATCTTGAAGATATTTCATTAAACCTCAGTTCAAGTCTCTTCTTGATGGGTTCATGATATGATTCATCTTTGGTCCTGTAAATATCGGCATATTTAGTCAAATTGTTTCCAAATGTAGGGATGTTCACCTTCCGTGTCGATCTATAGAGATATGCAAGCAGTTTTCTCACTTTATAGAGATAACATTCGTTGTTGTTCTGACATGCACATTCACAAGAGTTCAATACAGTTTCAACAGATCTAACGAGAATTGGTTTATCGTCTTCAGCTAATTGGTCAAAAGTCTTCCCATTCATGATCTTGATGATAGGATGGGCCAGATCCCAAACCCATGGTAAAGTGAGCTCCTGGCCCTTCTTCAAAGGTTTTGTGGAGTACAACAACACTTTTAAACCATCTCCAACAACTTCCACAGTCTTCAAATCACAATTGGGGACACAAGATCTTCGAATAAACCTCGTCTCGTTACCGGAATAACGAGAATCTACCACAAATGGTACTTCAGGTACAAAGAACACTTTTGGTTTGGCAACACCCCAGATGTTATAATGGTTGAAAGGATCATCTAGATAGTCTTGTTTAAAAGAAACTTCACCCACAAGTTCAGCCAAAGGTTCTTCCAGTCCTGCAGATGATTCCAAAACCACTGAAAACCTACTGAAACCGGCAAAACGCATCTTCAAGTTCTCAGCAGAAGGTTTCACTGTGATCTCATGTCTACTAAGTGCTCTTTTCAACTCCGGAATGGACATTTGGTGAAAACTGTGTCGTTCTTTCAACCTATCAAAGAGTTGTAACACTAATTTGTTACGAAATTCAAGCTTATCGATGGGGAAATATACCGTCTTGTAACCTTCGGCAGTGTTCACAAAGATCTCTGAATCATCCACAGCTTCAATCTCCTTGATCTGAGGCTTTGGTTTACGTCCCTTTTTCTTCTCTTCGGGTTCTTTCACCAGTTGTACAATCTCTTCCCTAAGGGCTTCTGTATCCATACTGTTGAGTCTTTTACGTTTAGAAGTTGGCATGAGAAAGTCTCGTTGCACTTCTCGGGCTTTATTTTTACTCACTGTACGTCTCTTGTCACAGAGATAACATAGATAATCATCGGGCACTTCATCCATCGATTTGATCCCCATACAACTGGCATGTTGCCAACGATAACATTGATCGCATTGGATGGTGAAACCATCGTCATGATCGTATTCACAGACACATCCGATGGTCCCTGAGTCTGGGTCTGTGTAATAAGCCTTATCATCCACATCCAGAGAATCTGTGATGATTTCTTGAGGTTCTTCAGATGATAAAAGTGATTCTTGAGATGGAGATTTCTTGAGGTCTGTATCTGACTCCTGTTTCTCATTTGAAGTCGGTTGTTCTGCTGTGATTGTGGGCTCTTCAGTCTCCACTTTTTTGTCGTTTTTCGCAACTTCTTCATGTGTCTTTGTCCCTTGTTTCTCATGATTCATCAATGGGAATGGAGTGGCTGCTGCTGCTGCTAATGCTGCTGCTGCAACTCTTGCACGTATATTAGAGTTTGTAGAATCACCGGGGCCTGCTAAAGCAGCTGCAGCAGGTCCTGGAGATGTGGAAAAATTACCTGAACCAGACCTACTATGACTTTTGGCTTCTCGTTTCACAGGCTCTGGTTCTTCTTTTATTGGCGCCACAGCTGGCAGAACAAAGTTTTGAGACTTTGCCACACTTGACTGGCTTTGAAATAACATCAACAAAGCTGCTGCATCTTGATCATCAGTGCTGGGATTACCTCCAGACATATCTTTGATACCAATTCCTTGTCAAAATGTTATATACGAGAGTCGTGTAAACGATTCAAAAAATATATCGAAAAAAAAAAACACAGTCGTGCACAAACCACACAAATCAAATCTTTTTAAAAGAAAAAATTCCACTGTTTGAAACCAAGAAGGAGATGGTGAGTAAAAGAGTGGATTTAAAAGGGTATACTAACTATCAGGCACATAGATTAATTGCCCAAGTGGTATTTACGGGAGCGCGGGTGTTTGGACGTGCTTTTACAGAGGCTTATAAACAAGCAGCAGCCACAACTACAAAGCTGAGTCTGGCCCAGGCAAACAAAGTTCGAGATGGTGATATAACTTTGGACGAGAGTTGTAAGATTTTGGATCTTGAGACAAAAGGGTTGAGTAAAGAGAAGCTCAATGAGAAGTATGAATATCTTTTCAACACAAATTCCAAAGAAAATGGAGGCTCTTTTTACATACAGAGTAAAGTTTTCAGGGCCATGGAAAGGCTTAAAGCTGAATTAGAAGAGGCGGAAAAGATGAGTCAAGAGAAGAAATCATGATCTGTAAATAGAAAGACATATTACGAATAGATGTAGCAACGTCACCAGCAAAACACTTTGTAAAAAGACAAAGGTCCAATGGATCTGGGACAAGGCAAATGATCTGAGAAACCGAAACGAAATGTTGATTGTGGCTCTTCTGTTAAAAGAGTCAAACGACACTTAGCTGAGTGTTTGGATCATGATATTGACCTCATATCAATACCTGTTCCGCACTTAGGTCTCTGTTTAAGTTGTTATATCTATAGAGATAGTATAACCACTACTGATGTTGGTTTCAAACAAAACGGCGATGAGCCTTTTTATATATGAAAAAATTTGTACACCGGGTAACTATTGGAAAAAAATAATTTGTAAAATGCTGAATTGAAAAATTATGAAATAAAAAACCTCGTAAAATGCTCAGGGCATCGGCCAAGTCTAGATAAACTACGAAATGGAGTATGACTATGCTATAGTTGGATGTGGTGTTTTTGGGTTATCGACTGCTCTTGAACTCATTAGAAGGTATCCTGAGGCAAAAATTGTGGCTTTAGATGCCCATCCTGTACCTTCCCCTTGGTCTGCAGCTGATGACCATAATAAGATTGTAAGGGCCGAATATGCTGATCCTGTGTATTGTAAATTGGCCATTGAGGCAATGAAGCTTTGGAAAAATGATCCTCTTTTGAAAAATTACTTTGTCCCATGTGGTAGACTCACTTTGGTCCCTTCAGGAAACAATCCGGCTACAATTCTGTACACCGAAAAGGCCAAATTGAATTTGATCAAATTTGGGGGTGCATCTGAACCTTTAGACACTTTCACCGACAAACAAAGTTTGATCAGTAAAGTGCCAGAATTTGACAAGACAACTCTTTTCGATGAAGAGATCAAAATTTTGTGGAATCCAGCTTCTGGTTATGCCAAATCCAAAGAATCTTTGGTGGGGGTAAAAGAAGAGGCTGAAAAATTGGGGGTACAATTTCTCTTTGGAGATGAAGGAAAAGCCATTGATGTTGTGGACAATGAGATCACCACCGTCAAAGGTACTGTCAAAGCTCGTCAAATAGTGGTTTGTGCAGGTCTGGCTACTGGTTGGTTGTTCGATTTGCACAACCAGATCAAAGCCATGGGTCTTTTCGTTTCACACATTCAATTAACAGATGAGGAATACGAAAAGTATAAAAACCTCCCTGTCTTTTATTCCACAGAAAAGGGATACTTCTTCCCACCTGAAGAAAAGACCAAACTTCTCAAATTTGCCATGAATTTTGGTGATACCAGAAACACAGTGACGAATCCCAAGACAAATGAAACAGTCTCTTTACCTCGATATCATACCGAACATCCACAAGATACATTCCCACTGCTGAAAGGAATAGAACAGGTGAAATCACTTTTACAAATGACAGTTCCTGAATTGGCAAACCATAAACTTTTGAATTCAAAAACTTGCTGGATTGGAGATTCGATAGATTCCAATTTTCTAATCGATTACGTCCCCAATACAAAAGTGTTGGTGACTTGTGGAGATTCTGGCCATGGATTCAAGTTTTTGGGTAACATCGGTAAATACATCGTGGACAAACTAGACAATGTTTTAGACCAAGAGTTGAACCAAAGATGGTCATGGAGATCATATCCAGAATGGCCTCTGGGATTGGCTTCAAGGGCCAAAAGAGATCATTATGAGATGAGCGAAATCTCTGACTGGTATATAGAATAGAGTTTACAGAGCTGGAAGATTGACCAACAGATCTTCTGCATCCAAAGTAGAGAATTGCACTCTTGATAATGGAACTTCATTATGATCCCCCGTAACAGAACCACCATAGACAGGTTTGCTCCATTTCTTGGAATCCTTTTCGTAATCCCATACCCCGAGTTTTTGTTGTTCATCCTTTTGTTTCGAATTCGAAATTTCGTTCGAAAGTTGTTGTAATTCTTCATCATCTTCTGTGGGTTCACTCATCACCAGTTCTCTCAAGATCACTTTTCCATCTCTGATTGACATGTCCAACACTTTACGACCTCTTCCACTACGTTCTTTTTCAAGATCTTGTTGCTTACGGAGTTGTCTCTGTTGTTTCTTCAATTGAAGTGCTCTTTCCAATGGAGAAGACCATAAATTCGTAGGCAGATTGGGTAATTCGAAATCAGAGGCTCGATCAATGATTTTAGTTCTTTCTTCTCCAGTGGCTTGAAAATTCAACAATTTGTCGAGTCTTTCTTGTGCTTTCAAAAGTTCAGAATCTTTACCGTTTCTCGTCTCGAAATATTTCAACTCTTCTTCTTGTTCAAGAACCTGTTTCTGTTCTTCTTCCTTCAACTTTGCAAGCTCTTTCTCTCTAGCCTTTTGAGCTTCGAGTCTTTTGAAAACAAGGTCTTGTTTTTTGAAATTATGTTGTCCAAGATTACCCAATGAAATGGTCACTTTCTCCCTTTTCTTCAAAATTTCTTTAGCAGGAACGGATTTCGTTTCCAAAGTTTCTTTCTCTTGGGCCAAGATTTGGATGATTTGTGTTCTTTCTTCATCAGATAATAATGGTGTTCCACAAAATGAACAAGGTTGAAGACCTTCTTTGGCACATATTATTTTACCACAGTTCAAACAGTTAGGACTGAATTCAAAGAGAGGATGTCTTGTTGCCAAACAATTACAGACTCTGATTTCATCTTTGTCTCTGTAATCTGAAATCTCAAGTTCTGAAAGGGCAGCTTCAACGTCTTGAAGACTTTTCAAAGCTCTTTTTTTACTGGCTTTAGATCCTTTCTTGTCCAGTTTGGGGTCCAATAATTCAGATGTTGTAGAACCAAGAGTAGGTTTTTGAACAGGTTTTGACGTTTGTGTAGGTATTGGATTTGAAACCGGTACTTTTTTTGGTTCTGGGAACACCATGGAAAGAAATTTGGCGATGAAATCAAGACAGTCTGGATCTTGTCCTATTAAATCCGTGAAATAATTTGCCATATCTTCCCTTGTATGGAGCTCATTCAACACGTAGTCCATCATCAGACCCAATGACTCGTTGTCCAAAGGTATTATTTTGGCAATTTCAACCATTCCATAGCTCTTTATCTGGTTTCTAGTGTAGTCTGCCATAGTTAAGAAGATTGATTCGACAGATGAAAAATTGGTTTTTTGCTCACAATTATCCCCGAAAAAAGGGAAGGAAACGTCAAGAGTGTCAGTCAAAATGAATTGAAAAACTTCCTAAATGAGACTTAATTGCCCCAAATAGTCACTTCCATAATCGACCAACAACATCTGTAGCCTAATGTTTTACCCCGGTTTTTTTTCTCTTCCGTAAATCTTTCTTCTGCCGGTGATAACCGTCGGCCTAAAATTTAATCTTATCAGACAAGATCTTTGCCGGTAAGGTTACTAAAGCGTCAGTTTGAAGAGCTCTTTGTGTTAACAAGATGACCACCGCTAAATCCAATCCTCTACAAATCATTGATGTTTCAAAACAAGACCAAGAAACTGGTAAAAAAATGCTAGAAGCTGCAGCCACACAAGGTTTCCTCTTTGTAGATGGACATGATTTCTCACAAGAAGAAGTTGATTTGTTATTTGCAACTAGCCGTGGATTTTTCGAATTGTCAGTAGCTGACAAACTCAAAGTTCCAATTGATGATTCAGGTTATGGATATACTGGATTTAACGAAGAAGCTTTGGATCCCGAATATTCCAAATCCAAAAAGGGGGATCCAAAGGAGACTTTTAATTTCAACAAGTTCAACTATTTGACAGGAGAAACAGAGAATGAACTTCCAGAATATTTCCAACAAAGACAAGAAGTCATCAGAAATGCAGCACAAAAATTTCATTCCACTTCCCATAAAATTTTAAGACTTTTGGCAATTGGGCTTGAAATTGAACCAGAAAAAGGGGGTGAGGAATATTTCACACAAAGACATAGACCAGATGAGAAATCTAGCACTGCAATGAGATTTTTACATTATCCAGCAATAAATAAACTAGATGCTGAAGAAACAATAAGAGCTGGAGCCCATACGGATTATGGATCTATCACATTATTGTTCCAACTGAAGGAAGAAGGTTTAGAATTGTTATCCCCAATCACGAAACAATGGGAAAAAGTTCCATATGTGGAATCACCTAATGAAGAATACCGCAAGACTGGAAAGGCATCTCCATTAGTTGTGAACATTGCAGATCAATTATCCTTTTGGACTGCCGGGATTTTAAGATCCACTGTTCACAGAGTTAAATTACCACAATCGGAATACGATAGATATTCAATAGCATTTTTCGTGAATGCAGAAGATGAAACTTTATTAGAACCTGTTCCAAGTGAAATTACAAGAGCCGTTAAAGGAAGAGGTGCAAACAATTCTCCAACAGTTTTAACCTCAAAAGAATATCTTCAAAAGAGAGTCTTAGCTGCTTTTAACTATTAAATAGTTTGAAAGAATAAATTTAATTTTTTGCTCCCTTTTTGGATCACTTAAGAGATGGACGAGAATCTTGAAAGAGAAGAAATACTTGCTAAGATGCAAGAACTTCAACAAAGTATAGAAGATTCTAAGAGACAGCTAGGACAAGATGTTTCATTGAAAGTTTCATCTTCTCCTTATCCTCCTGGACACAGTTTTTATGGTATTAGAGGAAGCAGAGGTAGATATAGACTGAGAGGTTTTAGAGGTGTACATAAACCTCAACCCCAGTATAGACATATGTCACTTGTGATGAACAACGATTCAGAAGTGGATCCAGATCAGAAATTCGTGTCTAAAGTTGGTAAAGAAGGGTTGTATTTGGTGAACAGTAAAATATATGAATCGGACCAAGAAATCAGACTGGAAAGATTGAAAAGACAACAGGAATTGCAACAAGAAAAACTGAAACATCTGAGAAAGTTGAAAATACAACAGAAACTCTTAAAACTCAGTATAAAGTATGACTATTGTAACAAGGCCAAGATCCAGAATTGGGATATGGCCATTGTAAATGATCTGATTCGATTGGTTCCAATAAGTTATATAGAAGAATTATTACCAGAGATTGAATATGATGGAACCAAATACCACCTATTAAAAGATGGTTCATATTTACTGGTGGGTCATGATGAATCAGAATTAACAGAGTAAGTACTCATTCATGTTGAACGAACTAACAAGACAGATTAGAAAGACAAGAACCTTGTCGATTTTTCACAAGAACCGGTAAGTATTGATTTATTGTAATATTTCCTACTAACTCGTGCAAATACTTTTGTATTTGCCATTAGGTGTTTGTCGTAATGGTAAGTCATGTTCTTATACCCATAATCCTGCGAATGTGGCTCTTTGTATGGATTTCTTAAAAGGACAATGTCCAAACCCCAACTGTGCGCTTTCTCATAAACCGACACAGTTTAATTCTCCTGCTTGTAAATTCTTCAACAATGGATATTGTTCCAATGAAAACTGTATGTTCACCCATAAAGTTGAACCTGAATCTCCTTTGGTTTGTCGAAATTTTAGCATTGGAGGGTTTTGTAAATTAGGTAAATATTGCAAGTTGAGACATAGTGTCAATTGTCCTGACTTTGTCGAGTTGCATAACTGTCCCAGAGGTAAAAATTGTAAATTAGTGCATCATACTGATGTTCCAAATGCTGTTCGAAATGAAGACAACGACCCAAATAGTATTAATTATCATGCTGCCGAACATCCTCTCACTTTAGATGTGGGCTCTTCAGATGAAGGATCGGATGATGAAAAAGACTACATAAAGATATAATAAAAATTAGCCATGAAATACTGGGAAGTTCTGAAGTATATCCCAAGATTCTGAGTCTTCTTGTTGTGGTTCTTCAGATAGAATCTCTGTTTTGGTCACTTGTTTGTGATTGGGAGTTGGCGGCATGTTTTCTTTGTTCTCTCGAGACCAATTATCTTGAAAATGATAGGGATCTTCTTCGAGGACATGTGCACCTTTGAAATATTCTAATTGGCACAATTCCTGTACCGTGGCTCTTTTATCGGGATCCCAAAGAAGACAGTTCAGTACCACTTCTTGGAGTAAGAAATTTGGAACCAATTGGGATACATGAACCCCAGGATAATACCTGGGTCTCAAGGCCAATTTTTCAAATAGATATTCGGCATCATTCCATTCTCCACCCAAATTGCTATAAATGGAAGAGTCGACGCTATCATTGGTATCTCTCAAATAATCCAATGGTGAACCGAGTGTCTCGAAAATTTTGAGGATTTGGTCTAGTTCATCAGTTCCCGGGAACAAAGGTACGAAATTTGCCAATTCGACAGCAACACATCCAAGAGCCCATATATCAATTGGTAATGAATAATGACCCTGTCTCATCAAAATTTCAGGTGCTCTGTACCATCTGGTACTGACATATGATGTGTATGATTTGGTACAATTGATATTTCTTGCCAAACCATAATCTGCTAATTTGATGATGTATCGATCATCTTTGTACTCAGGTGGGATGTTGGATCTTCCTCCGAAATATCTGGATGAATGGGTCACCAATATATTTTCGGGTTTTACATCTCGGTGGAAGAATGAGAACCTATGGATATGTTTCAAACCTGCCAATATTTGGGATAGAATACTCTTTAAAGTGACATCAGAAAAATGGAATTGATGGCGCTGACGCATTAGTTGATAAAGATTCTGATCCATTGGCTCCATGACAATTCTCAAATGGAAATTCTCGTTGTCCAAAAAGATTTCTTTGATTTGGATCAATCTTGGATGAGCAGGCACGTTCAAAATGAAATGTAACTCTTTAAGGTTTACGTAATCTCTCACCCATGGTAATCTTCTCTTCATGGTTTTCACTGCAACTAGTTCACTTGCATTTCCTTGTTGATTATTCAAATTCTCTAACATGGTTCCTGGAGTACCATCAAAATCCCCCTTGATCACCTCAGCCAACACAACTGATCCAAAACTACCATGGCCAAGTTCTTTAATAGCGCTATACCTCCCAGTCCAAGGTCTCACAGGTATATCCTTCGGCGGATTCGCAATATCCAAAGGTACATTGTAAGCCAATGACATTCTCTGTCCTCAGCTTTCAAAAACTGCACCAAATTTTAGGGATACAAAGGGGGGTTAGATTTGAGCAATCTACGAATAAAAAAAGGGGTAAGGCTTATACATTTCAAAAACTGCATTAAAAAAAATTAAATGACGTAATTAGCAAATTAATGCATTATAGATTTTTAAAACCAAGTTTTGTAAAATTGAGAATTGAGAACAAGTAATCATTCAAAAATGACTGAAGAGAACAGAAGTTCTAGATCTCCACTTAGAAAGTTGAAACAGTCATCAAGAAGTCGAAGTAGAAATAGACTCTTCAGACAAGAATACGGTGGTGTACATTCTGTCCCCATATTAGAAGACGATGATGAAGCACACGATATTTTGGCAGATCAACCACTGTTACCAAATTTTGCCAACACACTGCAAGAACTGCTGAGGACAAGAAGACAACAAATAGCCGATGAAATGGAAGTGGATGCAAGAGATGTGTTTGGAAATGAAGATGGAAGTCAACCAAGTCAAGATGAGTACAGTTCTAGAGATATAGATTCTGATTTAGAAATGGGGAATGAAGAAAAGATAGATGAAGGTTCTAGTTCCAGTTCTAGAAAGGGTAGAAGTGGACCTGAACTTGAAACCAAACCAGAACCCCCAAAAGTGAGGTTTTTCTCCTCGGATACAGAGAGTGAAAAGCCCAAATCGACTTCTGATCAAGTCCCTGAAGAAAGTTTTAAAGACAAGATCAAGAGGAAAATGTCCTTGGTGATTGGAGATGATGACGAAGTTCCTGAACTTCCCGAAGACAATTTTTTATCAAGGCTTATCCATCTAGGAGATTCCAAAGGTTTGACTCCTGGAGCCTCGACGGCAGAACCTGTCAAAGTACCCGATGAAGAGATTCAAATGGACGATTTGGATTTCAAAGATGAGGTGAATCAGATTTTCCATGGTCATGGCTTGTACAGACAAGGATCGGAGAGTACTTTGAGTTTCTATGCTCCTAATCCGGAGCTCAGTGTTCGTCATGGTCTTGATGATTTTGACGGAGCAGGTCTCGATGTTTCAGGAGACGGTCAGATCTCTGCCCCACCTCGTGTTCAACTGGGTGTCTTAAGTTCTCTTTTAAGGATGTACGCCAATCCTGACATCTCTCAATCTTCTCTGACCTTGGGAACTTATTCAGATACCGATTCTGTGATTTCTCGCCTGAGTTCTCCAGGTGCTGATTTTAGAACCAAGATCAAGAAACTTGGCCATCATAGAACTGGATCATTTGCTGCTTCTGATGATGAAATGTATCTAACTCCTAAAACCACACTGAGTAGGATCAAATCTGCCACATCACTTTCAGGACTTTTACACCCAAAGAAGAAATCAACTTCAGAATTTGGAGACATGCCAAGTTTCCTGTCGACTAGACCAAAAGCCAAGGGTAAGAAACGGATTCTTAAATCCAAAAGAGAAGCCACCAAGGCCAAAATCACGGTACACATTGCAGATATTTTGGCCAAACAACGATTTATCTTACTCATTTGTAAACTGTTGATGCTCTATGGACTGCCCACCCATCGTCTTGAAGAGTATATGATGATGACTGCAAGGGTTTTGGAGATCGACGGACAATTCATCTATTTCCCAGGTGTAATGCTTGTATCCTTTGGTGATGCTGCCACAAGAACCTCCGAAGTTCAAATCGTCAGATGTGCTCAAGGTTTAGATTTGAGTAAATTACACGACGCCCATAAAGTCTATAAAGCCGTGGTACATGATTTGATGGGTGTAGATGAGGCAAGTGCCAAGATTGATGAACTTTTCAAAAAGAAACCTTTATATCCACCTTGGGTTTGCGTTTTTTATTACGGATTCGGAAGTGCCATGGTGGCTCCATATGGATTCAAAGGAGGTTGGAAAGACATGCCAATTAGTTTTGGTATTGGACTCTGTGTCGGTTTGTTACAGTTCTATGTTTCTCCAAGGTCTTCGTTGTATTCAAATGTTTTTGAAGTGACATCTTCGATTGTCGTTTCATTCTTGGGAAGAGCCATCGGTACCATTAGAGGTGGAGAATTGTTTTGTTTTGGTGCCATAGTTCAAAGTTCTTTGGCTTTGATCTTACCGGGTTACATCATTTTATGTGGTTCATTGGAATTACAATCCAGAAATCTTGTTGCTGGAGCGGTAAGAATGTTCTATGCCATCATTTATTCCTTATTTTTGGGGTTTGGAATCACTCTTGGAGCAGCTCTTTATGGTTGGATCGATCCAAATGCCACTTCAAACACCACATGTAGTGATAACATCCAAGTGTCTCTGTGGTGGAGATTTCTCTTTGTTCCAATGTTCAGTCTGGCTCTTGGTCTTATCAATCAACTGAGACTCTCTCAATTACCCATCATGATCTTCATTGCATGTGCAGGTTATGTGGTGACTTATTTTGCCGGATTACATTTTTCTTCTGCCACAGAGTTCACTGCTGCCATTGGTGCCTTTGTCATTGGTATATTGGGAAATTTGTACTCAAGAGTGGGCCGTGGTATGGCCGTTTCTGCCATGCTTCCTGCAATCTTTGTGCAAGTTCCATCTGGAATTGCCTCCCAAAGTTCTTTGTTAAGTGGTGTTCAAACTGCAGATACCATAGTTAACAACAGTACTTCCAGTAGTAGTTCTTCTTCGAGTTCATTGTCATTTGGGATCACCATGGTTGAAGTAGCCATAGGTATCAGTGTAGGACTTTTTGCAGCCCTGATAGTGGTATATCCATTGGGTAAAAAAAGAACAGGACTCTTCACTTTATAAATTTAGCATAATTAGCATAACCATCCCTTTATAAAATCACCCCCTTTTGAAAAAAAAATCACCCCTAAAATTTTTTTCCACCCCCAATTGAAAAAAAAATACAAATCGACAGCGGGCAGATAAATTTACGAGTGATAGAATGACTTCTCCAGCAGAAATGTTAGCACAACAGCAGTCGGAGCCGTCCACTGCCTCTTCTACTGTTTCATCAGACACTTCTTCGAGCTCCACTGCTGAGTTTTTCCCTCCTTTAGGGCTGCTGCCCAAATCAGCTGTGGCCACGCTGTGGACCTCGATGCGCCCATCTAAGACCCAACGTACATTAAATGTGGCTCTGGATCTGCTTCCAAAAGATGACGTTTTCAAACTTGTGAGTCAAGTCAAGTCTCAACATGGTGTTGGCATTGAGGCCACTGTGTCCACGAAGACAAACACTAGAACTTTTCTCATTTCTGGTCCAGAATCCGCCGTTAACAGCGCTCACCGCGCACTTGCCCAAAAATTGACAAAACCTGTAACGGTGATTTTTACAATTCCGGGCAAAATGCGCCGTTTTGTCATCGGCCCACAAGGACGAAATTTACTGCCCATTGTGGCCGAGACTGGGGTTAAAATCGATATTGGTCATAATGACAAGGAGACCGACGACTTATTCGGGCTGCCTATCTCTGTAGAAATCCACGGAGAACTGACCAGCCTGGCAGCTGCCAAGGCTGCTATTTTGGCAATTGTCGCACAAAACACTCAAAGGGCAAATGTGCGCATCTCTTTTGCCCCTCAACTACTGTCATTTGTGCCTGCCCTTTTAAATGCGCGCGCAGATCTGAAGATCGAGGGTAATTATATCTCTTTGAGTGGGACTCCAGACCAGGTTGAAAGTGCCCGTGACGAGATCGTTACCGCTTTGGAAGATCTTGAAAATTCACTCAAAACTGTAACAAAACCATTGCCCCGTGTTTTACATGACGTGGTGGGGGATTTGGGTGTGCAGACAGTTTTTGAAGAAAATGCGGTACGCCTTTCTGGCACCGATGCGCAGTTAAAATCTGCAGAGCGCATCATAAAAGAGCGTACCTCTGAGTGGAGAGTCGACAATTTAGAAGTTGGGCGTGCTCATGGTGGAAACGTCGACCATGCCCGTCGTGTGGCTGCCTACTTAGAGTTCAGCGGACTCTGTAAATCATTGTCCTCTGAAGACGTCCACATTGCAGCTCCACCTTATCAAGAATTGGTCGTGGGTTCTCCTGTATTGCAAATCGGTACCCGTAAAGATGCCGAATCCTCGAGAGCTGCAGCTCGCCAGCTGATCATCTCCAAAGTCAACGTGACGACACCAAACTCCATTCGTGTCTTGGATTTAAATCCCGTTGTTTGTTCCCAAATCAGCGACATAGATTTATCCCTGTACAACGTCACTGCTGTTCCTTTGGCAAAACTCGCAGGTTATGGACGTGATGTTTTGTTGGTTGCCGATGAGATCGAAGGAGAGTTTGCTCCATCTCTAGAAGAGCTCACACTGCGTTTAGATGCTGCAGAAGCTGCTCTAGAACCTGTTCGTCTGGCTTCTGCCCTGATCAAAGAAGAACATGTCAAAATCGTGAATCAACGTGATTTGGTGGAACGAGCTTTGAAAGTGTTGGCGATGCAATTTCCAAAAGTTGACTTCAAGTTGGATCAAGATTCTGTGATTGTCACTGGAGGTGATCTCAATGCTCTGTCAACTGCTTTACGGGAAGTTGTAGAAGAAGTACAAGAACCTTCTGCTGAAAACTTTAGAATTGAAGAACCTTTCCCTGCCAACTTGATGGCCCGTTTAATCGGTACCAAAGGTGCTCAGATTGAACAATTGCGCAGTAAATATGATGTCCATGCCGACACCGAGGAAGGTTCCATTAGGCTCACTGGTCTCCGTGTTGCCGTTGAAGCTGCAGCCCGTGATGTACGTCAATGGGCCAAGCAATGGGCTGATGAGACCACAGTCAAGTTGGATATCCCACAGAAATTCCATGCTGGTTTAGTTGGACGTGGAGGTGTCTATGTTCGTCGTATGACCAATAAGTACAAAGTGAACATTCAATTCGGTACAGATACAGTGACGATCAAGGGTCCTTCCAAAGGAGTTCTGGCAGCTGAGGCTGAGATCAAAGAACTGGTCAAGTATGAAGAACAACATGGTCAACGTGCTTTTGTAGAAATGAGTCCTCATTTGAACAAATGGTTGAATCCAAGAACTCTCAAAGCTCTTGGTGAAGAAACTGGAGCTGAATTGCATTTTGCCAGAGGACAGGTTGCCATTGAAGGATCCACAGCTGCAGTACTGAAAGCCGAGAAGAAACTTGCACAATTGGATCAAGAGATCGTCAAATGTACTGTCGATGTTGATCCTCGTCATCATGCCTTTTTGGTGGGGCCAGGAGGTTCTAAACGTGCAGAAATCATCGAGAAGGCTGGAGGAGATCCTTTGGATCGTGGGTTGATGGAGATTCCTCGTGATGGGTCTCATGAGGTTGTCTGTTTTGGACCTCAGAGATATGTTGATGCCATTGTAAAGGAGATCGAGAGAGTGATTGGCGAGAGAGAAAGTGTGGTGACTGAGAAGTTTGAAGTTCCTAAGGAAAGACATGGAGCTTTAGTTGGTCCTGGAGGTTCACGTAGAATGGAGATTGAGACTCTTTTTGATGTGAAGGTTTCTATACCGGACTCGAAGTCTTCTTCTACATTAATTTCGGTTTCAGGGCAGCCTTCTGATGTGGCCAAAGCAATTGCACAAATGAACGAATTGACTCGAGACGATTGGGCAGCTGAGGTGGAAATCCCCGCTGAAGTTCATGCTGCTATCACCGAAAGAGGGGCATTACAAAGACGTTTAAAGGATGAATTTTCAGTGAATGTTCGTCATGGACCAAAGACCAAACTGGCACAAAAATTGTCGAACCGTGGTTTTCCAATACCAAAAGAAGCCATTGGAGATGAAGAAAGTAAATGGACGGTGGTGGAAGAAGCTACAATTACAAAAGATGCAATTCCATGGCGTCTTCAAGGAGATGACGAATCGGTATCGAAGGCCAAGTCAGTTTTGGATGGTTTATTACAAGAATCATTGAAACATACTCATACTGCATACTTCTACTGTGCAAATCCTGCGATTTTCAGTAAAATTGTGGGACCACAGGGAAGAAGAGTTCAACAATTAAGACAACGTAGTGGGTGTTTTATTGTGGTTCCAAGATTATCGGATAAAATCAACAATGTCATCTACGTCCGTGGTACAAAAGAAGGAATTGACAAGGTGAAAAATAGCTTTGCATCATCTTTGTAAATAGATAGATAGATAAATAGACACTACAAAACCCCTCTACCCCTTTTATCTTACCTCATAACACCACTTATTTTGGCTACAACTTTTTTTTTATACCAACATCACAACACCAAAAGATCACCCAATCATCTAACCGGCAAATATCAGCAACGATGGACATGGATAACGAATTTGAAGAGTTCCAAAGAACCAGTACACCTTCTCTTATTGGGCAGACAATCAGAGGGGATGATTTACAATCTTCTAATGAAACTTCAAGAGCATCATCGAGGCCCAAAATGCAGGTTTCTAAAAATCTGGAGAACAGCACATCTCTTGAAGAACTCCATCAAGAAGGAGTTCTTTTACAAGATGAAGAAGAATTGGACGATATCTTGGATCCTGAAGGTCATGTCAAGACACAGGCTTTGGATGTTTCGGAGCAATCGTCATCACCATCTTTGAAACCTCCGAGCCAATTGGATGTTGCAACGTTGAACCAAGAGGAAGAAAACACCAATTATTTGGCTCGGGACCAAGCTTTTATTGCACCTGCGTCTTCTAGAGATGGATCTAGATCTCGCCAAAGCTTTGTTCCGCAACATTCTTCACCATTGGCTGAAGAGAGACAACCAAGAAGTTCTCATAGAGCATTTTTATCACCTGATCGTACTGTCAATAGCGTTGGTGAAGTAGTTCTGAGTCCTCAAAGACCTCATTTGGCTCGTGGAGATTCTTATCAGAATACTGTACCTGAGGTTCTGTCACCTTTGAGTTCTGAGAATCCTAAACAGATGTCTGATTCCAGTTTGCACTACCTTCGTTCGATATCTAGATCTAGATCAAGAGCTGCAAGTGATCGTAAGGCTTTAGGAGATGATCCTTCTGATGAAAAAGAGTTGAAAGAAGAAGGTGCTTTAATGGAGGATCATTATGATCAACTGCCAGATTTAGAAGATGCTGTAGATAGACTGTTGAAGTTGGTTCAACAGGAGATGGAAAGTTTGGGTTTTGAAGATATAGCTGAAGAGGATGAGTTTGAGGATAAGACACATCCTTTAGAGTTTGGGAAGAAGGAGAAGGGAGTTGATCTGGAGAAAGAGGCTGATCTAAAAGAAGGAAAAGAGGTTGATATGGTAGAGAAAGAAGTTGAACTGGAAGACAATATTGAAACTGATCTGGTCGAAAAAGAAGTTGTTCTTGAAGAAGACAAAGAAGATGATCTTGAAGAAGACAAAGAAGATGATCTTGAAGAAGACAACGAAGCTGATCTGGAAAATAAAGAAGCTGATCTTGAAGAGAAAGAAGCTGATCTGGAAGATAAAGAAGCTGATCTGGAAGACAACGAAGCTGATCTGGAAGATAAAGAAGCTGATCTGGAAGACAACGAAGCTGATCTGGAAGATAAAGAAGCTGATCTGGAAGACAACGAAGCTGATCTGGAAGATAAAGAAGCTGATCTGGAAGACAACGAAGCTGATCTGGAAGATAAAGAAGCTGATCTGGAAGACAACGAAGCTGATCTGGAAGATAAAGAAGCTGATCTGGAAGAAAATGTTGAACCGGTAGAGAATATAAGCGATCTGGAAGAAAACGAAGAGGAAACTACAAAAGAGACACCAAAAGCCCCTTCACTGTATGTCCCTAAAGCTGACAAAATGACATATGAAGATGAACCTGTCTATCTCTACACATCTTTAGCCGGTGGCTTCCAAATCAACAGCCGTACAAACCGTCTCACCACTATCCTCCTGGCCAATAACATCCCTTTCACTCTTCGCGACTTGGGTACAGATGTAGAAGCCAAAAAGATTTGGCGTAGATACAGTGGTGGCCGTACAATGCCAGGTATTGTCCGTGGTGTCGATGATTTTATTGGGAACTGGGAAGACATCGAAGAAGCCAATGAGAACTACGAAGTTCGTTCTTTGATCTACGAAACCGCCTAGAGCGGATAAGTTAAACTAAACTGATATATAAGCAATCAAATATGCTCCCATCCATTGGAGTCCATTAACACCGTTGAATACAAGTCCCAATAGACCGGGTCCTGGGCAAATTCCCAAAATCCCCCATCCTAGTCCAAACAAACAGTTCCCAATGAACATTTGCAAAGTGTAGTCAGTGGCCGTTGGTAAATTGAAAGGTTCACCGTTCAAAGGTTTTTCAATCTTACGCCATATAAAGATATTTGGTAATATGGCCAATAAAGGAATCAATGCCAAAGAAGGATCCCATTTGGAAGGATCCAGTACTGCCAAAAAGCCAAGAGTTTTCAATGGAGATGCCATTCCGGAAATCAAGAGTCCTAATCCGAACAAAAACCCGGCATGGACCGAGTTGATGAAGTGCATGGCTTTGGAATGGAATTTCAATGTCAAAAGTGGTAATATGGCATAACTAGATAAAATTGAACCAGCCAATATACCTATTAACATTTGTTTGTTGTTGTCATAGAGTGTGGTATCGATATTCATGCATGACCCATTACAAGAAGGGGCCACATCGAGATAATTAGTCAGAGCCATTCCACAGATGAAGAATAAACAAGTGGCGTAGAAACTTCTCAAACGAAGCCTACTCAAACCATTGATCATATGACCAGATGTACAACCTTTCCCCAATTTGGCTCCAACACCGATAAGAGCTCCACTCAACAAATACATCACAGGTTTTACAACTGGGAATTTGGGGATAAAATCTGGTAATACAAAGAATACAGCCACACCGGATAATAAGGTACCAATTGCTATTCCAGCATTGGAAAGAGAACGTTTTGATACACCAAAAGCACTGGCTGTTACAGAAGAGAATCCAACTGTGGATCCATTACACCATAAATATGAAGCCGTCAGGCACTGTATCAATACAGCACCAATACCCGTTTCAATAGGAGTGAACATGTGAATTTTTTCAAAAAAATTGAAATTTTCAAACGCTTAAAAATGGTAATTTTAAAATTCTTTTGCCACATGCCAAGCATAATAAATCTCCATAACCCCTTGATTTAAATTGATTAATAAGTATTTATGTATGAATAACCTCAAATCTAATTCACTTCTGATTACTGTGCTCATTTTATTCGAACTCAACTCCTTTTATGTCCATCAGTCCATATCTTTAATCCGCCATATCCACAAATCAGCATCAATCCCCACCCCTAATCTCAACCCAACCCTGTCTCACACCACCACCAATATCAATTACCCGAAACGGAATAACGCAAAGTGCCAAAAAAAACACAAAAATTACAAATCGACACAAAAAGAAATTCAGTCTTTTTTTTAAAAAAAAACTGTGCTGAAGCAAAAACAACGGCAAGAGATTTATATCAGAATCTAGACTGATAAAGGATCTTTGAAGTTATTGATAAACAACTGCGCTATAACAGATAAACATGGCGCCCCAACCTCTGGCATCCCAAACCTCTGCGGCAGCAGCCGGATCTTTACTTTTGAGACAATACAGAGAGTTAACAGACCCCAAAAAAGGAGTTCCAAGCTTTCATATAGAGTTGGCAGATGATAATATTTTCTTATGGAATGTCGGAGTCATGGTTTTAAACGAAGATTCTGTGTATCATGGAGGTTTTTTCAAACTGCAGATGAAATTCCCATTTGATTTCCCCTTTTCACCTCCAACTTTCCGTTTCACCCCACCTATATATCACCCTAATGTCTATAGAGATGGACGCTTATGTATCTCTATTCTTCATCAAGGAGGAGATCCAACGTCTGATGAACCAGATTCAGAGACTTGGTCTCCTGCTCAAACCGTTGAAAGTGTATTAATCTCCATAGTCTCACTCCTCGAAGATCCAAACATTTCCTCTCCTGCAAACGTTGATGCAGCTGTTGATTGGCGCAAAAATCAAGAAAAATATAAAGCCCGTGTGACTCAAGAAGTTGAACGTTCCAAGCTGGATATTCCAAAAGATTTTGTCATGCCATGTGCTTCTTCTCTGTATCTGATTTCTAAATCCCATGAAGAAGAAGAAGAAGTGGTTGATGACGATTTTTGGTACGATTCGGAAGATGAAGAAAGTTTCGACGATGAAGAAAGTATAATGGACGATGTCGAAGAAGATGAAGGTGAAGAAGATGAAATCATGAGTGACGGCCTGGATAAATGATTACCCATTTTGGAATTATATAGCTGCTATAAATTTTTGGCATTTGATTCTCATTGTAAATTTTCGTCAAATAATTTTCCCATTTCTTGTAATCTGTTTTTGGCAATTTTGTTACCAAATTTTTGATCAAAAACCATCATTAGATACATTTGGTTCTTTAATAGTTGGATGGCTATGTGATATCCGTTATCTAATTCTAAAATTTGCCATGGTAATTCTTTGTCGAAATTCGTAAACAGTACAAGTGAATAAATTTTCAGGTCTTCTTTTGGAGATAGTTGTAATGTGTTGGTAGAAGAAGGAGAAGTGAACAGAGAACTTAATGGAGTTCCTGATGGAGATAGAAGACTTATTGATTGTGGCAACAGTCCAGAAGGAGCTGGATTTAGTCCTTGTTGGAGTAAATTAGCTATATTGTCGGCGTGGAGCATGTCTTGATGAATGTGTTTGATGAATTGATTTTTTGCTCAAATAATTTTATAATAAGAATTCATAAAGGGATGTGAAGGGGGGTCGATATGAAGGTAATTCAAGGGAATGATGGGTAAATGTTTTATTTTGTTTGTTATTTGGAAGAGGGGTGTAGATTGTTTGGATTTTTGATTGCAATTTTCTTGAATTTTGTTTTTGTTATAATTATAAATTGTATATGATGGCTGACTGTGTATATAAATTTTATATCTGTTAAACATAAGCAAATCAACAATAAGCAAATCAACAATAAGCAATTCAACGCATTTAACTACAGAGAGAGATGATATTTACTTCCAACTTATAATGCCTAACAATGCCCATATATATAAACATTTCTATTCAATCTAACCCCTTTTGAATAATCAAATATAATTTCACCCGCAAATTCCAAATTTTTCAAAATGCAAACTCCAAAAATCAAAAACCCCTTTTTGATTTTCCATTTATTTAAATCTTTTTTTTTGTTTTTTCCATTTTTTTCGTTCTTTTTCTTTCGTGTTTATCAACCTTCACATCATAAAAGATGGATCAATCGAGGGTGCTGTTAAGAGACCTGACTAATGAACCACGGCGGGTTCGTTCTAAAGGCCAGATCATCCCCACAACACTGAAAAAACGCCCTCTTTTAGAAGGAGACGAATTCAGAGAATGGCAACAAATATGGCGTCGCACGATGAAAGAATCCGTCATTTATTTCTATGGAGACGATTCCACAAATCAACAACTGTACCAAGAAAATCAAAAACTGCGTCTGATGCTCTGTCTGCTTGGAGCCCGTATAGCCCGTTTCTTTGATTCTGACGTCACCATCATCATCTCTCGTAAACCTTATGACAAAAAGGAAAATTATAGACCTGGTCACGTATTTCATACTGCAGCTCAAAACGGTCTCAAAGTTTGGACATATGAAAAAGTGTTTCGTTTTTTACGTAATTTGGGTGAAAATTCTCCTCCTCCAAAGAAACCAGGTTTCCAAAATCAAGACCTTTCTGTGCTTTTGACACAAGAAAGACTTCATGGCCCAACAGATAGAGATCAAAGTGCTAAAAGAGATGATTTCCATTATTTTAAAGGTTTATATTTCTACTGTTTCGATCTTAGACAGGTCTATAGACCAATTGCCATCAGGGAATGGATCGCCAAAACTGACGAATCCAGTGCAGGTTTCCCTCAATTGTATGCATCTACCAATGGTCGTTGTCCTTTTATGGATGATCCTCCAAATGATAATTCTGTTAAAAAAAAACTCCAGAGGATGAAATTTTTTGAAGAAAACAAAGAATTTCGTGAAAAATTGATCAAAGCTTCTAAAATTGATCGTAAGAGACCATTTTCCAGTTTGGATTCGGATTCTGAAGTTGATGAAAGTTTTTATAAATCTTCATCGACAGAATCAATTGCCTTTTCATCTGAAAATGAAGTCGACCATGAAATGCCTCTGCCTCTAACACAACAATTATCCAGAGAGAGTTCCAATCTTCAAGCCAACAACAAGTTTTTCGAGATCCAAGCCTCTGGAATGAACAACCAATCAACTGCTGTCTCTCAACATCAATCACAACAAGACTTTGGTAATAACGGATTGGCTCCATCCAAAGCCGAAGTTTTGACAAAGAGTTTCAAAAATTTGAACCGTAAAGTGACAAGGGCCAACAAATCGGCATCGTTGAAAGAAGTGATCGATTTGAAACGTAAAAGAGAAGTACTGTCAAAGAGAAGACGTGAGGAGAAAACTGCAGGTTATTGCGAAAGTTGTAGACTCAAATATGACGATTTCGAACTGCATATCGTCTCTACAAAACATCGTTCTTTTGCCTTGAAAGACTCAAATTTCGAACAGATCGATGACTTGATCTGTAAAATCCACGACACAAATATTTTGCATTCATAAGAGTTAGAGTAATAAGCATTAAGCATATAAAAAAACACATCCGTTCGAGCTTTGATAACCAAATCTGTATCCCTTTTCCTTGAGCACTTTATAACTTAATTTGTGGTTTTTTTGCAGGAATAATTTTTCACTTGTCTCATCGAACCATCACAATGATAAAACCATCGTTTGTAGGTCGTTCATGTTGTTTTTATAGACTGTTCAGTACTCAAAACCGATGTCAAGCTTCTGTTAAATCAAAAGGGGTTTCAAGATTCTCCAAAACCTCTCCAAAAGTGTCAAAACCTGTCATAACTCATAAACCATCAACCCCACTTTCCACCACCTCCTCCGAACCAAAACTCCCCCAAAATCCGTTCAAACAGGCTAAGCCATCACAGAAACTCAATGCTCGGAAACAAACTCCACCGAAAGTTTCTAGAGCTGAAGATTTGAAAATTAAAAAGATTGCAGCCGAGTTCTCTTTGAAACATGAGAAGAAACCACAAAAGCCCAAAGAACAGCTGAATGAACTGAAAAAGAAAACAAGAGTCAAGATCAACATCCCGGGATTCCTATCAGTGACTAACTTGGCTAATATCTTGAAAATCCGTACCGATGATCTCTTGTCAAAGCTCACCGAATTGGGGTTCGAGAACATGACTTACAACTTCATTTTGGACAACGAAACTGCTCTGTTGATTGCAGATGAGTACGGATATGAGGTGTCTGTGGATAACGATACTGGTTTAGATTTGTTCCCACTGCCTGTATCGGATCCCAAACAGTTGAAACCAAGAGCCCCTATAGTGACCATCATGGGCCATGTCGACCATGGAAAGACCACGATTCTTGATTTTTTGAGGAAATCTTGTATTGTGGACAAAGAATTTGGAGGGATAACTCAACATATAGGAGCCTTCAGTGTGAAAACTCCTAAATCGAAGAAGATGATCACTTTTTTAGACACTCCTGGCCATGCTCTGTTTCTCAAGATGCGTGAAAGAGGTGCAAATGTGACAGACATTGTGGTTTTGGTGGTGGCAGCAGATGATTCTGTGATGCCCCAGACAAAAGAACTGATCAAACATCTGAAAAATGCCGGTGTCCAAATGATCGTGGCCATCAATAAATGTGATAAACCTCAACTGAACCCTGAAAAAGTGGTTGCCGACTTACTGGGGGCAGGAATAGACGTTGAAGATTATGGAGGTGAAGTTCAAACCATTAAAGTGAGTGGAAAGACAGGATTAGGAATGGAAGACTTAGAAGAAGCCATTGTAGCCTTGAGTGAGATCCAAGATTTGAAAACAGAACAAGTTGGTGTCCCAGCGGAAGGTTGGGTCATAGAATCAGAGGTGAAGAAAGGTTTGGGTAGTGTGGCTACATTTTTGGTAACAAGAGGTACTTTAAAACCTGGAAACATCATCGTAGCAGGTACAACTTTTTGTCGAGTGAAAGGTATGAAGGATGAGAATGGGAAGACGATCAAAACAGCTGGACCTTCTTCTCCTGTGGAAATCACTGGATGGAAACAACTTCCAGAAGCAGGAGATCAACTGATCCAGGCCAAAGATGAAACCACTGCCAAAAAAGTAGTTGCCAACAGACTTCATCGTCAACAACAGATCGAGGCTTCCAAAACGGTTGAATCTTTGAATGAAATGAGGTTGAAAGAACTCCAAGAACTGAAGCGTAGTCTGAAGTTAGAAGAGTTGAGTAGATTAGGATTAACTCTACAAGATGTCAAAGACAGTGAAGAGTATGCAGATCTACAACAAGATACTCAAATCGAACTGATCCAGGTCCCTTATATAGTGAAGGCAGATGTCAGTGGTTCTGCAGAGGCTATTGTGGAGAGTATTTCTGGATTGGGTAACGAAGAGGTGAAATCTGTGGTGTTGTTTCAAGAAGTTGGACTGCCTACAGAGAGTGATATTGATCGTGCTTCTGCAGCTGGGGCTTCGATTCTTTGTTTCAACGTCAAGATTCCAAAAGAAGTTGGAAATTTGGCAGCTAAACTGGGTGTCCAATTGAAAGAATTCACCGTCATTTACCATTTGATCGAAGACGTGATCGAAGAACTCACTTCTAAACTTCCCCCAATTTTTGACTTGAAAGTTCGTGCCACAATTACAATCAAACAAGTCTTTGAAATCACCGTGAAGAGAAACAAGATCAAAGTGGCAGGTTGTAGAATAGATGATGGAATTCTCAAGAGAGGTTCTAATATTAGAGTTTTACGTGATGGTGTTGAGATATGGAGAGGTGAATTGAGTTCTCTCAAACGTGAAAAGGATGAAGTTGAAGAGGTTAAAAAGGGAGCTGAATGTGGTGTTATGTTTAAAAATTGGCAAGATTTCGAACAAGACGATATTGTCGAAGTTTTTGAAGAAGAAAGAGTTAAAAGATACTTGTAAATAGCTATGAACGATTGACATGTTCTTCCCATTGTACTCCTACCCACTCTTCAACATATCCAACATGGTTGGAATCAAGTTTAGGTACGTAATCTTCCAGATCTGTATAAACCAAGATGGTCCCCCATTCCATGCCGTCTAAAGTGGCAGATTCGAGATCCATGATCAATTTGGGCATAAGTTGTAGTTCAAATTGACGACATGAACTGGGGTTATACCCAGGAGAAGGAACTCTGTTTCCCGTTACTATTTTTGCAGTTTCATCTTTACCAGAATAAAGAAGTGGTTCACCACCGAGAGAATATCTCAAGACTTGTAAAGAGTTATATGACACAATATCTGTGAACTTTGTGAAAGCCAGGTCATCTCCAAGACCTAACTTGTCGACATCTACAGTCTTGACAGGAGTTTCTTCGTCAAATTCAGTGTCCAAAGCTTCAGTCAAATCGTATTTAGATGCATCGATATCCACAGGTTTTGATTTGAAATTTTCCAGTTCTACGTAAATGAATGATCCTGGGAATTGTTTGAGTTTGACCAGTTCAGTTTTGGTTTCTACAGGAATGGGTTTGGACTTCAGAGCCACACTGGCAAATGTAGGCTTATTAGTAGGTTTTGTAACAGGAGCACTGAAAGGGTTACCACCAAAGGGGTTCAGAGCCAGATTTGAGCCGAATAAGTCCAATCTAATTTCAGATTTTTGTTCTTTATCCATTTGTTTGGACTTTGATTCAAGGGTTGACATCTTTTTAGGATCTTTTTGTACGGCTCTGATGGCTCTAATGGAGCCCTTTTGTCTGGCACAAGAGGTTGATTTACAGGTGAAAATGTATATAATACGATCATAATAAGTGTCTTCAAATGGAGCCCAGGATTGAGACAAAAGAGCCATTGGTTCGTTGCAAACTTTACATAGTAACATATCAGCAGGAGGAGGTGAATCTTTGTTGAACCATAATGGAGTAGCCCCTACAAACGAGTCTTCTAAAGTGACTTGATCTTCTGGAGTAATTGGAGCATCAATAAAACCTAAAAATACATTGTTGGAATGTGATGGAAACTCTTCTTCATCATCAGAAGAGTTATAATGATCATTACTCATCTCTCGATCAAAGTGTGATTTAATGCTCATTCTGAAAATTTGAGGAAAAAAAAAAAAATTAGGAGATGAGCTATCAGCCACACAAAATTTCCTAATAAAGGTTTTCCGCGCATCGGTTATTGTGGCTAAGGGAATTCAAATTCTCTTCAATCCACACTCTTTGCACGGCTAACGTTATTGTATGAACAATGGATACAATTAATGAACCACTTGTATTTTCACCGACAGATATCTTCACTACAAAACCATCTACCAAAAGGGTGAAATCCGGTTGCTTTTGTTGTAGGAAAAGAAAGAAAAAATGTGATGAACAAAGACCCCAATGTTCCGGTTGTAAGAGAAATTTACTCAAATGTGTATATCCTTCACGTCCCAAACAGATATTACCAAAAGATTTCACGATAGAAACAGAAGGTCTAGTGATGAAATCTGAGATTGAATCTCCTCCTTCATTAGAAATAACAACAACTTCTTCATTGGATTCGATTGGTCCTGAAAGTCCCGATTTTATGTTTGACGATTTTAAATTTGCAACATTTTCACAATGGATTCCTAATCTGGTATTAGATGAGGTCAACTCTGAACTCTATTTCCATTTTATTCATCAATTCATGCCTTCTGTATCACCATCTCATGCACATCCAAAGTTAAGTCCTAAAGAAATTTGGATCCCATTGGCTCCACATTCAGAAATACTTCGAGAAGTTTTTTATAGTTGTGCTCTGGCACAATTACTGTATAAATTTCCAGATTATGAACGTTTAAGTGTTGAGAAGTATCAAACTTCGATCAAAATGATCAGTAATGCCATCACTCAACAAACCATCGAAGGTACAGAAGATTGGTTATTTGCCCTGATTTTAACTCTATGTCTACGAGATAGAGCTTCAGGTTTTAATGGATCTCGTTGTGCCAAACATTTGGTGGCTCTGTATAAGATCATTAGAGAACGTGAGAGACGGAAATTGGACTTGTACACAAAACAACATTCGATCGATCTCAAAGATGGACAAATCTCGACAAATTTCACCAATTTCGAAATCACACCAACGGAGAGAACTTTGATCGAAAGTTTTGTCTTCAATTATTCAATTGTGTTGTATACTTGTTCCTATGAAAATTTAGTGATGCTTCCATCACCTTTTAAGTTGTTTGATGAGATGAAGACATGGCTTGAAAGTCCAATTTATACCGATGTTGAAGTGATGTGGATGAATAATCCTATAGTGGGATCATCTTTAAAAGTGTTCGAGATCAATCTGAAATTGGTTTGGTTATTGAGATTTCATTATTGTGTTCCAAAAGATGATTCTTTCTTCATAAATGAAGATCTCTTTTGGAAACTGATCACGACGCTCAAAGTTAAATTGGATAAAGCAGAAGTTGAAATTCAATTGATGATGTCAGAAGTTGTGGGGAAACAAAATGAACTCCATCTACGTACTGGATTATCAATAACTTGGGTTTTATTCCATGCTTCAAAGATTTTATTACAAAAACTCGTCAATCCAAGTCTTGAAGCAGATTTACCAATGGTACAAGAAAGTGTTCATAAAATCATCGAAGAGGCTAAATTGATCCCTGCAGATGACCATTCGATGTGTTTATGTGTCTTTGGAATCTTTTTGGCTGGAACTGCATGTGTCAATGAACAAGATAGACAACTGATTTCAAAATTATTGGTCGATCTCTCGGATCTCTTGTATTCGAGTTTTGGTTTAAACGTTTTGGGAATTTTACAAAGATCTTGGGCCAAAGAATTAGAAGAAGATGACTACAGAAGTTTCAACTTGATCTTCGACAGAGATGAAGTCGAATCAGTTTCCTTTTAATATATACATATCCATATTCGTTTTCCGCTCGATCGCTTACATAATCATCTCTCATCGCTTAACCATCGCGGATTTTTCAAATGAAATGCGCGCACTTGCGATAAGATATATAAAGAGAAGAAGAAAGGTGTAAGTTTTTTCAACGAGGAAAAATGACATTAGACTTGGAAATCAAAGTAACACTTCCAACAGGAACCACATATGAACAACCAACAGGATTGTTCATCAACAATGAATTTGTCCCCTCCATAGATGGAGAAACTTTAACCACTGTAGATCCATCCACCGGTAAAAAGATCTGTTCGGTTTATAGTGGGAATGCCAAAGATGTTGATGTTGCAGTGAAAAATGCAAGAAAAGCTTTTGAAACTTCATGGAGTTCATTATCAGGAACCGATAAAGGTAGATTGTTGTACAAACTTGCAGATCTATTGGAACTGAACCGTGAATTGATCGCCGATATCGAAACTTTTGATTCCGGTAAACCTAGATACACAAACTCGATTTATGACATTGATTACTCGGTAAATGTTTTCAGATATTACGCCGGCTATGCCGATAAGTCTCATGGTAAAACTGTTCCTACAGATGAGTCCAAATTTGTTTTTTATGACTTTATTCCTTATGGAGTTTGTGGACAAATTATTCCATGGAATTATCCAATTTGTATGGCAGCTTGGAAAATTGCACCAGCTTTAGCAGCCGGTAATACCATTGTAATGAAGAGTGCAGAGAACACTCCACTTTCTTTGTTAAAATTTGCAGAATTGTTTGTAGAAGCAGGTTTCCCTGCTGGTGTCTTTAACGTGATTACCGGATTGGGTTCTACAGCTGGAGCTGCCATTGCTTCACATATAGATATCGATAAAGTGTCATTCACAGGTTCTACACTGGTTGGACAACAGATCCAGAAGTTGGCTGCTTCAAATTTGAAACTGGTGACGATGGAATGTGGTGGGAAATCTCCACTTTTGATCATGGATGATGCCGATTTGGAACAACTGGTAAAATGGACAGCTTTTGGAATCATGTATAACATGGGACAGATCTGTATTGCCACTTCAAGAGTCTATGTACATGAGACCATTTATGATGATTACGTCTCTAAATTGGTGGATCATGTCCAACAAGTTTATAAACCAGGAAACCCATTTGACAAAGATGTTCACATTGGTCCACAAATTTCCAAAGTTCAACAGGAAAGAATCTTGAAATTCATCGAATTGGGTAAACAAGAAGGTGCCAAAGTCGTATTAGGTGGTAAACTGCCAAAGGGTTTCAATGAAGAGAGTTGTTATGTTGAACCGACTATTTTTGTCGATGTCGATCAAAATTCCACAATTGTGAAGGAAGAAATTTTTGGACCAGTTGTGACGGTTTCAAAGTTCAGTTGTGATGAAGAAGGTTTGGCTTTGGCCAACGATACAAATTATGGATTGGGAGCAGCAATTTTCACCGAATCCATTTCGAGGGCCTATGAATATGCCCGTAAAGTTCAAAGTGGACAAGTTTGGATCAATTCCACAAATGCTTCTGATTATAAGGCACCTTTTGGAGGTGTTAAGATGAGTGGATTTGGAAGAGAATTGGGAGAAAGTGGATTACTGATGTACCAACAAGCAAAAGCAGTACATTTCAATTTGAAGAGAAGGTTATAAAAATGCATTTGTCTAATTGAGTAAAGATTTAATAGATATGGCTTTTAAATTGTCTTGAGCCTTTGTCGATAGTGAAGACAGTTTGAGATGAGTCACGATGAAATGGTTATTATCATTACTGGTATTTGTCACCAAAACATCATCTTGAATCACCATTATGTTATTATTGAGATGGAAAATTGAAGGAACGTCATCATCCGATTTATCGATTTTGTAATCAGGAGACTTGATCTCTGGCCAGCAGCAGTCAAGAAAATTTCTTGTACAACCTCCACATTTTGGATGTACTTCATCACATTTCTTACGACGACGACGACAACAGAGACATCCGGTTTTCGATCGTGTGATCTTTGGTTTTTTGTGGATCTTATAATTTGATTGTGGACAAAGGTTTGGAGATGAAAGAGGTGAATTTAAAGGAGAAACAATTCGTGTCTCTTTCTTCAGACCTAACTTCATCACCTGTTGGTATTCTCTATAGTTCATCTTTGATGTTAAAGATGACTCTGATAAAAAAATTTTCAATAAGGTCTCGCTCATGATTGACATTTACAGACTGCGGGGGGTTAATTCTCAACAGGGGTAAAATGAGCGAGATCTAGGTTTGTAGAGGGAAATTTTTGAAGATCTATGGGAAATTTGAACCGAGTGAAAAATTCTGAAAATGGAAACCAACACCTTGAAAAAAATCACTTTTTGGGCCAAATTTTGGGGGTTTTTTTTTCATGCCAATGAGATCTTTAACCTGTCATCGTATACGAATCTTTCCCAATCGTTACCCAGTTTTAAATCATCTTCAGCCACATGCATGTCTCTTTTTTTCCAAACTCCTGTAATCACATGTCTAACCTTGTTAACATTTCCCAAACTATAACTATGGTCCAATTTTTCCAATAGTTCCAAGATCATATAACGTAATTCTTCACAATATGGATCAGACACATTTAATTCACTGGCCACGATGAAAATTGACCATATCAAAGTGGAACACCATTTGAAATCATGTTCCAAGATTATGAACTTCAAATATCTCAGTAATTGTCTAATCTTTATCTGAACATCCATAGGGGTCTTATCCAAAAGACTACATTCAAGATAAATTTCTGCACTTTGAGTCTTGATCTCACACAGAAGTAAGAAACAAAATTGTTCAACGTCCAAATCTGGATCCAGTATCTCCAAATGTCCATTTTGTTGGATCAACCATTTGTCAAAATCAATGCCTATTTTAAAATTATCGATACGATCTTTGATGGTGGTGCACAATATTTGATAACCTTCACCTCCACAAGGTTTTTCAAATGATAGATCGGTGATATCACTGATGACTCCAACCAAATCTCGTTCACATCCCATCCATGAAACACTTCTCTGTACTTGAGGATTTCTTTCACTGACAAAAAATGAATTGTTATCCCTACAAGCAGTACGTCCCATCGATTCTTGATAGTGTAAAAATTCGAGGGAAAATTGTAAAAGACTCTTCTCCAAATCATCTGTTGGTTGTAAGAAGTCTTGTTGATTCCATAGAGTCCGACAAAGTTTGAGACACAGTGACCAATTTTCATTACAATCGTTTGCAACCTCGTATAAAAGAACCAACACCAACGATAACATTAGATCCGTTGAAACTTTGATTTTGGTGTATTGCAGCATTTGTAATCGATCTCTGATACCGGCCATTCCTAATTGGTGTAATCTATGCAGTTGTATACGCCATTTACGACCATCAGAATGAAATCTAGACAAATACGCACTTCCAAGACTCAACATCAAATAAAAAACATGGTTATAACTTTGAGAATATTGTACCAAAGAATTCAAGCTCAAACCCTTTTCAATCTTGAGATTAGAGATCTGTAGAACTCGTTCCATGTATTCACTGGTGGAACTCGAAGAAATAGGGTTAAATATTGGAGCAATGAATGAGATGTAATAGTTAAGTGCATAACTCAACGTTGGTTCTCGTCCTGTATAGATACTTATATCATGGGGCATTATGGAAGGTTGTAGAGAAGGAGGAATCTCATACAGATAGTCATAATATGATGTGTTGATGAACATTAATTTGGCATGACGAATTTGAAGAAAATACGAATGACGGCTACGATTGACGAGTTGAGTGGTTGTATCCCTTTTGGCAGCGGTTTTGCTTTTCTGCCATACTCCTTCTCTTCCAAATTTCCTCCCCTTGCGTTCTAGATCATCTTGGAATTGTATATTCATCTGATATTTACAATTTATACCTCTTTCTTGACATCTTTCACATGAAGGTCTGGCCTCATCACACTAGTCATTAGTAAAAGATCATGCAATTATAGAGACATACTTTAACTTTTTTAGCTTTACAAGATTCACAACCAAATCTCGATCTCTCTCGTTTTGGTTTCAAAACTTTAGAATCAATCTCAATCTTATCAGTCATTTTATTCCTGTTTTAGATCAATTGATCTTCAACTGTGGAGATATGTTAGTAATTATTAGTCTAAAGTGCACGACTATATTTTTGATCTCTTTCAGATAAATTTATTAATTCATACACGACCATATTTTTGATCTCTCATAAATTTATTGTAATTCATACACGACCCTCATCAGCTCTTAAAGGTGATGTTTCCAAGTCGAAGAGGTCATTTTACAAAGACAGAATGTCCTTCTATAGCATTAGGACGAGTATGTGAACTATACAATTGTGTTTTCCAACATCCTGAACTGGTGCAACACCAGAAACCTGCTGATGAACCCGTTGCAAAGAAACCCAAATTAGAATCGGATCAACCACCTACAAAAGATTGTCAACCTGTACCCAGACCCATATTACCATTTGCACCTGCACAAACCAATACAAGACTCAAGTTTGTACAATTTTTACTGCAGTTATACACAAAACAAGACATCGAGTTCCCAAATAGAGCCGCCGTTGATAAAGAAGTTGAAATTGCATTACAAAGTTCTCGTCATACATATGAGATGAATATGAAACGTTATGTACATAGATTGAGTCATCCTTTACAAACCAAATCTAAAGAGTTGACCAGAGATGAATATTTGAAACATTTGACCAAATTTGAAACGGCGCCGAAGAAATTACTGAAGAACGGTTACGTCGTTGAAATTCCTGATTTCCCCAAAGATTATCAACCTTTGATGGTGACTAAATGTGAAAGATGTGGAGTAGAGTTCGATATTAACAAAATCATGAGACCTACAAGATGTACATATCATCCAGAACGTATTCTCTTCACCAAGAAGACACAAACTTCTCATCTTTCAAACGATATCAATTCCAAATTTTATCCATGTTGTAACCAACCTCCTGGAGATAGTGAAGGTTGTAAAGTTGGAGATACCCATGTTTTCAAGCTGAAAAGTCCTCAAGATTTACATTCAATCATACCTTTTATCAAAACTGATGATTTCAAAGGTGAGAACAAGGCTTTACTGTTGGATTGTGAAATGGGTTATACCACAATGGGATTTGAATTGATCAGAGTCACGGTGTGTGATTTCTTCACCGAATCTGCAGTTTATGACAAAATCATCAAACCAAAGGGTCACATCTTGGACTTGAACACCTATTGGAGTGGTGTGGCAGAGATTGGTGATGATGCCATCACTTTTGAACATTTCATCCAAGATATGAGACTGTTGATGAATAATCAAACAGTGTTGATAGGTCATGGTTTAGAAAACGATTTGAATGTGATGAGATTGATCCACACAAAGATCATAGATACGAGTATTTTGTACACAAGGGGCATGCGAAAGAGAAAGCTTAAAGATTTGACTTTTGAATTTTTGAGTGAGATCATTCAAACTGGAGAACATGACAGTGAAGAAGATGCTCGTAGTTGTATCCGGATCATAAAGAAGATGATTTCCACCAAATTATCGAATCCCTAACTTTGTCATGATCTTTTCCTGGTTTTCAAGAATCGTTTGCATTTGCTTTTTCAATTCGTCATATTCAAAACTAGGTTTGCCCAAATCTTTCTTGAGTGTTGGATGTGGAATTCTATACAAACTACTAACTTTTCTAGGTGGTGGTGAACCGAAATCTTTACCGCTGTAGTCATCATTTATAGAAAGATCTTCTAATGTGAAACTTTGCCTTAAAGGTGAATTTTTCAAAGGTTTTGTCGATTTTTCAACTCTTGGAGAACTCTGTGTCAATCCAGTCACTTCTTTCAAAGCTTCTCTCGATTGACTCCTGCTCATTTTTAAGGGGTTATTCTTTTCTTATCAAAGATTTAAGCGAAAAAAAAAAAGATCTGTGCAATTTACGAATTTTGATAACCTTATCTTATCGGCCAACAAATATAGAGATGACTTTGAACAAAGATGCCAAAGTTTTGGTGATTGGAACAGGAACTTTTGGACTTTCTACTGCTTTGGCATTGGCTCGTCAAGGTTTCACTGGAATAACATGCCTTGATCCTCATCCTGTTCCTTCACCATGGAGTGCCGGTAACGACAGTAATAAGATTCTCGATTATGAATATGTCACACCTGACGAGACGAAAACTCCCGATGATTTGATTAGAGAAGAAGCAATTCAAGCATGGAAAACTGACCCTGTTTTTAAAAATCATTATCATGGCACAGGATTCATTTATGCCACTGTTTCCGAAGAACCAATGGTTGAATACCACAAAAGAATGGAGTTTTTAAAATCTAACAACTTCAAAGATTACGAATATTTGAACACCCCTGAAAAGTTTAGAAAGATACTTCCTGTTCTAACAGGACCTTTAACTGGTTGGAGAGGTTATAATTTGGACAGTGATAACGGTTGGGTCGAAGCCCGTAATGCCTTGATCTCTGTCCATAAGGAATGTACAAAATTAGGTGTCAAATTCATCAGTGGTAAAGATGGACAAGTTAAAGAGTTGAAGTATGACAATGACAAAATTTCAGCGGTGATTTCTGTCTCAGGTAAAGAGTACACCGCCGACAGATATGTACTTACTGCTGGTGCCAATGTGGTATCACTCTTTGATTTTCAACAACAACTTGTGAGTAAATGTTGGACTTTAGTCCATATCAAGGTCACAGATGAAGAGGCCAAACTGTTCAAGAATTTGCCTGTGGTTTTCAATGCTGAACGAGGTTTCTTTTTCGAACCTGACTCCAATAACGAGATCAAAATTTGTAACGAATTCCCCGGTTATACCCGTTATACGAGTTCTGGACAATCGGTTCCGGTCTATCATGATGAAATACCTTTAGAAGCCGCTGAGTATGTTAGATTATACTTGAAAGAAACCATGCCTGAATTCGCCGATAGACCGTTTGTCAAGACCAAAATCTGTTGGTGCACCGATTCTCCAGATCGTCAATTGATCCTCGCTGAGCATCCTCAATACAAAAACTTGGTTGTTGGTTCTGGAGATTCAGGTCGTAGTTTCATGATCATTCCTGCAATTGGTAAATATATCGGTCAAGTTGTCATTGGTGGGAACGACTCTTTGACCAAGGAACAACAAGATCTGTGGAAATGGAGACCCGAATCTGCTGAAAACAGAGATCAAAATCAAGATAGATACGGTGGAAACAATACTGTTGCTGATTTAAAAGATTTGGATCTCTGGGTTTCCGTGGAAAATCCAGACCCCCATCCTTTAAAAATTTAGATAAGATAAGAAGCGGGGGAGGGGTAGAAATCGATAACCGATTCGTCAAATTAAAATCCTTCTTATTACAAAAATACAAACCCACCTGATTATCACTTACTTTCAAATAGTTTTCACATCTTCAATACACCTCCAAGATACTGAACCCACCAATTCCAACCTCATCTCGGGGAACAAGTAGGAGCATTGTATCAAATTTAAAGTTCGATCTGCAAAGAATTTTTTTTTTTCACTGCAGATGAGATCTTATTGAAGATGAGTCCTACTGTGCTTTATTCTGATGATCTTTCGAATGATTTGAAGCTTTCAGATCTTTTCCAAGTTTTGGAAACTTCATATGGTGGTCGTGGTTGTTTTGCTATTGAAGATATCCCCAAGGGTAGCGTCATCTTGACCTGTGAAAGACCGTTAGGTTATGGAATATCTAAAAATTTCAAGAAAGAAGTCTGCATGTGGTGTTTTAAATATGAAAATGGAGCCACTATGAAGGAAAGACAAACATCAGGTAAAGTTTCTTTGAATTTCTGTTCCAAAAACTGCCTTGAATCCTTTAAAAACCATGACTTGCAAAATGTTTTGGCTAAAACATTACTAGATATTGAAACGATCAGCATAGAAGAAACACAGGGAAAACCTCCATCTGGGATATCTTCCAACGACATAGATTCCAAATGGATAGAAGTTGACTCCTGGCTGCATAATCTTCCTACAAAACCAAGTAAAAGACTCAATTTAATACCTCGTAAAATAGACGAAGACGTCTACATCGAGCTTCGATATTTAGCCACAGTTTTACATGGAATTGCCTTGGAAAGTAAAGACGTGAAGTACTTCAAAATGTTACAGTCAAATGAATACCCCAAAACGATGAAGTATCCGGAAATGTTACAAACATCTACGACAGTTTTCAAAATTCTGAAGTTGATGTTTCCTTCAGAATGGCAGAAATGGATCACTACTGAATTTGTAAGAACAACTTTGGGAAAAGAAAGTGGGAATGCATTTGGTATATGGTCACCTCAGATCAATGATGAATATCAAGAATATTTCGGTTTCAGCCTTTATCCTTCGGCATCTTTCTTCAACCATTCTTGTAATCCTAATCTTTTAAAAGTACGTCAAGATGCCTCATTCAAATTTATCACTTTGAAAGATATCACCAAAGGAGAAGAGTTATACATCAACTACGGAACCTCTATAGAAGAAGATCGAACTCTGAGACAGGCCCATCTCAGAGAATGGTTCTTTGATTGTCTGTGTTCCAGATGTGAACAAGAGAAGGACATTTAAATAGTGCATTAATTAAACCGAGCATAATTTCTCCAAAAACGGTGATAAGTCATCTTTTTTGATCGTGATGACTGTTCCTTCAAAACTGTCAATCTTGGCTGCCACATTACTCGTAGATACAACTTTGAGGAAACTCAATGAAAACTTATTGATCCTCAAGATGTCATCTTTACCTTCTTCTTTGGCTTCAGTTTGTAGTGGTGACAAGCCACATACCAAATATGTATCGGTTTCCACGTCCAAAGATGCTATTATCAAGGGCAAATTACTACTATCGACTTCAGAACAACATTCGAGTAACCAATGTCCAAGTTTTGTGAGCATCAAAGGATTTTGAAAGAACTTCCCACCGCTGAAATTTTTCAAATCATCGTCATTCTCATTACTAAAAGCCAAAGAGTTGATCGTTATGTCATCTTTCAAAACCACCAATCTGAAAACTCGAAGATTTTTGATCATCCTCTTTTCAAAGATCTCAAATCCTTTGTCAAAGATCAACTTTTGTTGCCATTTCAGTATCTTTAAACCTTTCTTGACAATGTCGAAATCTTTCAAAGAATCAAACGATTTCCAGAAATTGTTCACGTATTGAGCTTCTCTTTTCAGTATCAATCTGTTCAAATCATCTTTGTCATCTTCGATCACCACTGTCGCTTCCTTTTTCGGCTTGATATCACGGTTGTATTCCAAAAGTGCAGTCATGGCTCCCACGAATTCTGTGGCTGAAATGTCTCCTTTATATCCATAAGTCCTCACCACACCATCTCGTATCAAACCTTCGAGATCGTAGAGTTTGAGGTACTTGTTGAAAATGGATGGTAACTTCTTCTTAAGATCAATGTCCAAATAGTTCCAACTCTGATTTGCACTCGTGAGTGAAATACCCATTTTGGCAAATAACTTGTTGAGATTCTTTTTACCATCATTTGTGTATAGAAGTAACTTTGAATTGACAAAGTTGGAGTAGAAAAAGGCGTTGTACAAGTCCCAATGTCTCAATAAGAACAAGGAATAGTCCTTTTCAATGCGAAGATGACTATCATCAGAACTCTTTGCCTGAGTCTCCAATCTGACAACTTCTTCTCTTAAAACAGGAAAGAGTTGATCATAGATCCGAGGATATTGTTCTGCAAGTGATGTGGTACCCACTATTGTGAGCCATAAAACGTCAAGATTCGTCTCACCAATTGTGGAAAGAAGAAGATATATCTGAAGAGAAAGTGAAGTCACCACTGTGGTTCCTTTGGCGTAATAATCTTCAATCACTTGTTCATTTAAAGAGATCATCTTTTTACGTTTAGTTTTCGATTCAACACCCGGAGATGAACTTCTTTTCCGTGTGAATTCATCTTCATCTTCATCTGTTTTGATTTCTTCTTCTTCTTCGTCATCTACTTCTTCTTCTTCACTGTCTACATTAGTCAACATATCATAAGCTTCTCTCTCCAATTTCAAATCCTCATCGATCTGTCCTTCATCAAAACAATGCACAACTTGAGATCCAAACACATTATCAAGATTCCAAGGTCTATGGCCATCAATGACGTAAATTTTACGTCTAATTTCCAAGCCGTCATCTTTCTGTTCCACATAACTTTGAGCTTCAACTTCTAAAAAACTCTCTAAATCTATCATAGCTCCACAACCTAGTAATATCACGTTTGTTATGTCGTAGTCTAGAGCTTGGAACTTGGTTTTAAGATCTGTATACCCTACAATGGGTATTAACTGGAACGATATCAAGTTTTTCTTTAGTAACGATGTCAAAATTTTAGACCCACAAATCGCATCGATGCTGAGAGATGATGCAAGTATCACTAGTTTACAAGAAGAATGGGACAATGAAGTCTTCTTGATATTGTCAAAGGCTTCTGCAAATTCATGGGGCCCTAAATACATATGCAATTAGTTGATTCTATCAACTTTGAACTTTTTTAAACGCGTTTGAAATTTGAAATTGACGTGAAAATGAAAGACAAAAAAGAAGTGCACAACAGCTCAAAAGCCCAAAGAGGTAATTTTATAGATAAGATAAGCTACACAAATCTGATGTCTGGTTCGGTGACGGTTTCGAGACCTTCATCGATGATTTCAAATTCACGGAATGTACCGTTGATATAAGTGATCATGTCTTTCAAATATCTGACAGTGGCAAGTTGGTCGAATTGTTCTCCCCTTTTCATCTTCTCATTCAGTTCTTCTTTGAGATGTAACAGTCTTGCCAGTAAAGTTTCCATTCTCATTTCTAACCAAGCAGGGTAGAATTCGTTGTGGCGTGATCTGTGTAAAACAGAAGGTTTGATGGTGGTGATGACGTTGACATCTTTCATGAGTGGATCTGTTGGGATCAAGGCCATGGCAACGGCACATCTTTCTTCTACACAAAAGGGTAAAAGGGCCAAATGTCTAATAGCACCAGCTTGAATGAGACCACAATGACCTCTAGGAATTTGCTTGGCTGTAATGACTTCTCCACTACCAAGAGTAATGGCAGTTTCACCTCCAATCATCTTATCTGTTGGGGATAACATGATAACGGCAGTGTATGGATTAGAATCGAAATGCCAATTGACAACAGCATCCACAGCTCCAGAATCTCCAGCAAGAAACTTTGCTGTACTGTCTTTGATTTCATCAACTTTTTCACGTTCTTCTTGTGCTTTTGATGCACTTTTTAAACCCAAATTGACATGTCCAGTTTCATATTGCGTCATCGGCTTAACATCGATCCCCATCACTTTGCTGTACAAAGCCAAAGTAGCAGGATGAGAATTGGCTTCGTATAGAAATGGACATCCTCCATTGTTAAATCCTGCAATTTGTACATCTAACCCACTGGTGGAAAGATTGGCAGCTCTTGCATGTTTGAGAAAAGTGTCTCTTTCAAAGAGTTCTTTTCTCATGATGTTAATGGCTTCATTTGTGAACACGGGAAATGGATCTGCCAGTGCAAAATTGTTCACTGCTCTCTTCTGATCATAAATACCAAGATCTTCAAGCGTATAAACTTTAACATTTTCCAAATCACTAGGTTTTGTAGCCAAATGGATCTTTGGATCAAACTTCACATCTGTATTCACATCTTTGAGTTCATCGTAGAGCTTTTTGATGTTGGATTCCCAAAGTTCAGGAGGGACAAGTTTATGGATATTACCATTGAGAACTTCCACAGAAGGCATTTTTCAAAACTTTCCAGATCATTTCGATCTTTGACTATTTATAACGTTTTTGTCTTATCTCTTCGGAAGTTACCGGATTAGGAAATCACATATCGGGAACTTCTCTTATCAAAATTGCCGTATTACAACATCCGAAACATCTTACCAACAAGGTAACATCAACCTCAAACTTTTAAATCTACTGATTCATCGACTTTTGTTATCTTGGCAACTCTATCCGCTATCGATAAAGTTTCCAAGTTTTTTAAAACTTTAAATTTTTGACACTTTTTTTAAAAGCATGAACAGATGCAAAATTCTCAAATTTGTACGTAATTTGAGTGGTGAAAGGCCTTTAACTTCTTCTAAATTCAAAGATTCGAGATTCAAATACCATGATAAGTTTAAATTTGAATACAACTATGCCACATATGTCCACCATGGACAATTACCTATGATCAATTCCCTCTCTGAGATCACCGAAAATACCCAAATACTGGCTTTAATGCCCAAAAGAAGACCTGTGGGGTCTCCAAATGATACAATTTCCGTAAGAGCTGGAGATGATGCTTTGTTATGTTCTGTCAGTATGTTGGCCTGTGCAGATGGGATATCGGAATGGGGGCCCGATAAAGATGCCGGTCTTTGGGCAAGATCCAATCTTGAGACTATGAGCCGTAATTTGACAATGACGAAAAATAAGATATCTCCAGAGACAATATCTGAAGAACAAATTGCAATGCTTTTGGACGATTCTTATAAGAGAACTGTTAGACTAATGAGAGATGAAGGATTAGAAGGAAGTTCCACGATATTGGTGGCTCTGATCATGGACGATTCTTTAAGAGTGGCCAGTATAGGAGACAGTAAAATCTTTATATTTAGACGAGATAAAATAGTTTATGAGAACGAGATCCAAATGGAGAGTGATCTTTGTCCTCGTCAAATAGGAACCAACAGTCTTGGTGAACTTCCTTCTCAAATAGCATGGTTTGACACCGTCAATTTGAAGGAACATGACATTGTAGTTCTATGTTCAGATGGTCTAGTAGATAACTTATGGATCGAAGAAATTGAACAATTCATCTATGAACATTTGGTTCTTAAGAACAAATCTCTTCAACAGTTATCTGATTTTTTGGTGTATAAAGCCAAGGAAAGTGCTTTGGATAGCCATTTGATAAGTCCTTACATTGAAAAAGTGAATGAATTGAAAGGAACATTCATCACTGGGGGTAAAATGGATGATATATCTGTCACTGTGGCCAGAGTCATCTTGAACGATTAATCGTCTTGTTTCTTCCCAGTGCTGTCTCTCCAGATATATATCAATCTACAACATGTCAACAATTGAACCACTTCAGGAACTGAAACAGATTGGAAGGTGAAATGGAGATCTCCTTCTCCAATGAACTCATTTTTGATCATGTCTCCCAAATTTGCAACGGGGAATTTGATATAATTTGACAAGAGATAAGCCACGGTGATCACTATAAAACTGTTCAAAAACTTCCATTGTCTGCCATGTTGGATCCATGTGATCTTAAAGTTTTTGTAACAGATACCGAAAACTGTCAACCTCATGAGAAAAGTGATGGATATCAAGAACCAACTCAAATGGTATTCTTGATCGTTGATATTGAGGATGTATCTGTACAGAACGTCTTCTGTCATTCCATCAATGGCACGGAGATATATCTTGAAACAAGATACAGATAAGAAATATAACAACGATGCCAAGATGGAATCACGTCTTAACCAAGTGGTTTTATCGGTGGTGAGAGTTGAATAACCTTGGACGAAAATGGTGATACAACCGTGGAACACCATCAAAGATACTATTTGATCTGAAACCAACACCAGATAATAAAACCAGTTCTTTTCTTGGAACTTGCCAAACACTTGAAATACAACCAAGTACAGTAGATACAAAAGATCATATACCAATCTGAACACCAAGAAAGAGAATAACAACTTACTGGTTCTAGAGAATTGGATTTGGCTGTAATTGTTAAACTTGGATCTATTTGCCAATAAGATCGATCCACAAACACCGATCAAGGCATAGAAAGGGAGGATCGCATTGACCAATTTCAATTGGCTATGGGAATGATACAAATTGGAAGATTCCATATCAATGTCTGCCTCGACAAACTCTTCGTATTCGTTGAGGGGCTTATCCAGTGTCATCATCAGATTTATCATATCGAGACCAGACGTCTTCACGACATGTTTTCTCAAGTCTTCAAAAGTGGCATTGTTGATGTCGAACTTCAAAGCCTCAACCACTTGTTCGTTATGGAGTTCGAAACTCAATGGCAAGTATGCATTTGGAAACGTCTTGTGTGGAGCTGCATGACTGTAATCAATGAACATCTTCAAAATTAGGGATACTTCATCATTCGAACCTAGAATTTTGATATCTTCCGAATCATTACAACTCACAAAACTTAACAAGGTTAAAATTACAACCAAGAGTCTCATTTTGGACCATTGTAACGAGCAATTACTCCACTTTATATGCCTCTGCACTTCTTTTAGGTCCATTCCTAATGGCTTTAATTCGTGCATAATCGTGCATAATTGTGCATATACTTGCATGACGAAAGATGGATTCAAAAGTTGTAATTCTATCTATACAAATGGTCTATAACAAGGCCAACGCACCAGCAATAATTAAAGGAGACCAAGAGAGATGTGGTGCGGAATCGGCAGAAGTACTGGAAACTGCCGTTGAGGATGCAGCAGCAGCAGCACTGGTGGACATGTAATAGTCGTCTAAAACTGTGATATTGGTTGCATTTTCAACTCTATCGGCATTGACAGTATACTCTGAGATCACCACCGATGACGAGTTTGAACATTGAGTTCCATTGGAAATGACACCTTCATTACTAATTTCGATATCGACACAGTTGAAAAATTTTTCATACTCTTCCAACAGATCTCCCAGGTTAATGGTGACCACTTGGATGGTACCAACAGTGCCAACATCATATGGAATGTCTAAAGCTGGAATACAGAAATTCCCAGTACCATTTACCTCGAAATTTTCGTATAAAGTGGTATTAAAGTCATCCAAAGTTGTACAGTTCTCTTTGGGACAGAAGTAAATACCACCGACAGAGATTGGATGGTAAAGAGTCAATTCCATCGGGGAACCATCGGGATTCCATAGATATCTCGGTAAGACAACAGTGTTGTCACCTCCACATGGAGATTCATCTTGTGTGTCCCAATTGACGGCATCTCTTTCTCCAGGATAAGGAATACGGAAATGACATTGAACCAAACTGGCAACAGTCAATAAAAGAGAAATCTTACTGAACGACATTATCAATCGTCCAAAGGATTCTCAGTCCTTGAAATACTCGGAGAAAATTTGCTCATAAAATTTGCTCGTCAATTTGCTCATCAATTTGCTCGAGCCATATTCTCAATTAGGAAGTTTATTAGGATCTATCCATGGTGGAGTGCAATTTGTGTTCTCTCATGAAACAGCCGGAGATGTAACCCAAAGTGACAAACACCAAACTGAGCCAAAAGACCGAATGGCATGCCACGTCGTAACTATAAACCAAAGCATCTGTACTCCAACTTGGAGCTTCTTTATTGAGGTATTCGGCATTGTGAAGAGCCTTATCAATGACGTCCGCCACTACCTCTTTGGCAATTCCACCTGCTTCTCCTGCTGCAGTGACTGATTTTGTCATATAACTGAGTAAAAATTTTTGAAAGATGGACGAACCAAACGAGACACCTAGTGTGGAACCGGTTGATCTGAAAACGTATTGGATCGAAGTGGTAGAGGCTTGGAAATCTGGAGGCACAGAAGAGATCAATGCCAATAGAGTAATGGTCAACACAGATGCAAATCCTGTTCCTGGGATAAACATAAGTGTGTATTGGTTCCAAGTGGATAAGTTCTTGTCGATGAGACAAATCCTTAGAACACCGAAAACTGTCAATAAACTGACAGTGATATGGAACCAGAGGTATCTTCCTGTTCTCTTCATATAGTATCCAGCACCCAAAGAACCGATCACTGCGATACAATTGGGCACCATACGAATACCTGTCTCACTGGCTGTGAGATTGAGAACAGAAGTGTAAAACATTGGAACATAGTAAGCATAGGCAAAGACTCCAATGCTGAAGAACCAATTGGTCATGGAAGAAGCCAACACAGTTCTCTCTGTCAACAATTTGACAGGAATTGTTGGTTGAAGAGCTACGTACATCTCGACATAGGCAAAGCCCAGTAATAACGTCAACGAAGCCAACATGAGTGAAATGAACGACAAACTGTCATAGGCAATGTCTCTACCACCCAATGAGAATGCCAACATGATCCCGGTGATCGAAACCACCATCAAAAAGCTTCCCAAATAATCGATCTTTTTCAATTTCCCCCAAACATCGACTCCCTGTACCCCCAAACCTTGAGATCCTTCAGGCAAATTGAAATAGATGAGTAACAAGACAATGGCTATCAAGGTCAACGGAGCTTGTACCAAGAAGACCCATCTCCATCCAAAGGCATCTGATATCAGACCTCCTAAATAAGCACCCGAAAGGGTTCCAAGTGAGAAGAAACAATTTGTTATGCCTTGGAAAAGACCTCTATCACGAAGAGGAACTATATCTGACATTGCTATAGTCAGCATAGAGGTCATACCTCCTCCTCCAATACCTGAGATGAATCTTCCGAGAATCAAAGGTCCCAAAGAAGTGGAAAGTCCACAGATGAGACAACCTATTCCAAAGGCAAAGTCACAGATCAAAATGATAGATTTACGGCCAAATATGTCACTAAGTTTACCAAAAAGAGGCTGGAAGGCAGAACAAGACAATAAATAAGAGGTCACAATCCAACTTATTCTTGGAAGAGATTCCAAATCTGAAGAGATTGTGGAGAGAAGAGTGGTCACCACGGTTCCGTCTAGAGAGGACAAAAAGACACCCATTACCAATGACAGTGTGATGGCATAGAGCTCTTTCTTCGTCACAGGGTATCCGTTGTCCTCGGATGAGTCATCCACACTCTCAGATATGGCTCCATACTGTTTTGAAGACGAATCGATGCTCATCTGATCTCCTAAAAGTTCATTCACTACAATACCAGAACTGGCAGTAGTGGGATCTGTCACCACCGGGGGTGAAAGCGTGGGACGTAAAAGATGTGTCTCTTCTGAACTCATACTCAATTAACTACAATTGGACCCTGAGATCTTTTATCGGCAAAGATAGGCCGATAAGGTTCCCGATATGGCTTATCGGCTTGCATATATTTCCGTTTTGGTAAATTACCTAATTTGGCAGTTATCTTCTCTTTTTTTTTTTTTTTTTCGTTTTTTGCTTCGCGTATCGCGTTTTAAAAACACTTCTTACACCGTTTAACCACACGTTATAATGGCTAAAACACCTGTTAAAGTGTATAAAAATGATAATGGAAGTGGACAGAAGATGAAACAGATGTCTGTGCTTTCATTTTTCAAAAAATCTTCTCCTGTTCCCACATCTTCTCCTGCCAAAAACGAACTCCAAAGTTCTCCCACAAAATCCAGTACAGCAAATACGTCTATGGATGAATCTTTCAGCGGGAAAGAGAACGAAGAACCTATAAAATTGGACCAAATCATTCCTTCATCACCTCCTAAACCTGTTAAAAGCAGTAGAGGAACCATAAGAAAGAAAGTTCAGTACACAGAAAGTGATGATAGTGAAGATGAGATGCCGGTTAAGAGAAGACGTAAGATTAAATTTGATGATGATTTGGATGATGATGACTTTGTAGTCTCGGATCATGACAGCGAAATAGATGATCTACAAGATGATGTTGTTCCTGATGATTTAGAAGAAGACAAAGTTGTCCCGGAAGAGATTGAAAAACCTGTAAAACCCAAACGTGAATTCATCAACACAAGTTTCCAATTGAGTGAAAGATTTGATTCGAATTCTTCGTTCAAGCCTTCCAAACCAAGTCCTAAACCAATTCCATCTACAAAGAGAAACTTCACCAAAGAGAACGAAGAGAGATATCAATGGTTGGTGACGGTCAAAGATGCGGAACAACGTCTTGAATCGGATCCTGATTATGATCCACATACTCTATACATTCCTTCTTCTGCTTGGAACAAGTTCACCTCCTTTGAGAAACAGTACTGGGAGATCAAGTCGAAGATGTGGGACTGTATTGTGTTCTTCAAGAAGGGAAAGTTTTATGAATTGTACGAAAAAGATGCCGATTTGGCACATAATTTGTTTGAACTCAAATTGGCAGGAGGAGGACGTGCCAATATGAGATTGGCCGGTGTTCCAGAGATGAGTTTTGACTATTGGGCTTCGGCCTTCATTGCCAAAGGTTATAAGGTTGCCAAAGTTGACCAGAAGGAGAGCATGTTGGCCAAATCGATCAAAGATAGAGCCAATAAAGGTAAAAAAGATGCCGTGGTGCAAAGAGAATTAGAAGCCGTTCTCACCGTGGGTACTTTAACTGATGAAAACATGTTAACAGATGACATGGCAACGTATTGTTTGGCAATTAAAGAATCGGAAGGTTGTTTTGGTCTTTGTTTTGTGGACACGGCCACTGGAACCGTCAAATTGACCCAATTCCAAGACGATTCCGAATGCACAAAACTCGAAACTGCTCTTCTGCAGATCAAACCAAAAGAGATCCTTGTGGAACGTAACCGTATCTCTCAAATGGCTTTGAAATTACTCAAATTCAATGCTGCTCCAGGTTGTATTTGGAACTATCTCAAGACCGGTGACGAGTTTTGGGATTACGACACCATTTTTGAGAAGTTGACCAGGCTGAAGTTCTTTCCTGCTGACAACTTGGACGATCTTTCTCAGTATCCAAGTGCCTTAGTAGAGGCATATCAACACAAACATGTCCTGTTTCAAGCCTTTGGTGCATTGTTCTATTACTTACAGACCCTCAAATTGGACCAATCGATCTTTTCAATGGCCAAGATCTCTAACTACGACTTCATAAGGAGTAACACCTCTTTGGTTTTGGACGGAGTCACACTTCAAAATCTCGAAATTTTTGCAAACTCGTTTGATGGATCCGATAGAGGCACTCTTTTCAAGATCCTCAATAAAGGTGTGACTCCATTCGGTAAGAGATTGTTCAGATCATGGGTCATACATCCATTGTACGACAAATCACTGATTGAATCCCGTCTCGACTCTGTAGAATTGTTACTCAACGACGGAGATCTCAGACATTTGTTGGAGAGTAAATTGGCCAAACTTCCGGACTTGGAAAGACTTCTCTCAAGAGTACATTCTGGATACCTCAAAGTGAAGGATTTCGTCCGTGTCATCGAAGGTTTTGAAGAAATTGCCTCTTTGGTCCGGATATTGAAGAAGAACTATGGCCAAAGCTTTGAAAAACTTGGAGGTTCTTTGAAGAAGATCTTGTTGAAGTTCCCGGTTCAAAGCGAGTCATGCATTGCCCATTGGGCAGATGCCTTCGATAGAGAACAAGCTCTCAATGGTATTATCGTTCCACAAAGAGGTATCGAGCCTGAATTCGACGAAAGTAACGACAAAGTCAATGGCCTCGAATCAGAGCTCAACTCTTTGTTGAAACAGTACAGACGTGAGTTCAAATGTCAAGACATGATTTTTAAAGATAGTGGTAAAGAAATCTTTCTCGTGGAATGTCCAAAGACTTTGGAGAAGAAAATCCCTAGTGATTGGATCCAAATGGGGGCCACCAATAAACTCAAAAGATATTGGCCTCCAGAAGTTAAAAAGATCGTTGATCAATTGATGGAGGCCCGTGAATTGCATAAAATCTTGATGGATGAGTTGCAACTGAGACTTTATCAAAAATTCGATCAAGACTCCAAAATTTGGTCCAAAGCTGTACAATGTATTGCCGGTCTCGATTGTTTGATTTCTTTGGCAAAGGCCTCTGAATCTTTGGGAACTCCTAGTTGTAGACCAACTTTTGTTGAAAACAACGACAGGGCCTTGGTTGATTTCAAACAATTGAGACATCCATGTTTTGTTCAAGGGGGTGTTTCAGGATCCAAAGATTTCATTCCAAATGATGTGAAACTTGGTGGTGAAGATGCAAATATCGCATTGTTGACAGGTGCAAATGCTGCTGGTAAGTCCACTTTGTTACGTATGACCTGTATCGCCGTATTAATGGCCCAAGTTGGTTGTTTTGTTCCCCTGGAATCTCTGGTCTTAACTCCAATCGATAGAATCATGACCAGATTGGGGGCTAATGATAACATCATGCAGGGGAAATCCACTTTTTATGTGGAATTGTCAGAAACAAAGAGAATGTTGGAAAGTGCCACGCCTAGATCTTTGATCGTGTTAGACGAGTTAGGACGTGGAGGTTCGTCTTCAGATGGTTTTGCCATTGCAGAGCTGGTTCTTCATCACATGGCCACACATGTTCAGTCAATTGGGTTCTTTGCAACTCATTACAGCACTCTCGGATTATCTTTCAAGTCTCACAGACAGATTAATCCGCAGAGAATGGCTATTTTGGTGGAACAGGAATCTCGTAACATTACGTTTTTGTACAAATTGGAATCAGGAGCTTCTCCTGGTTCTTTCGGTATGCATGTCGCTTCCATGTGTGGTATAGCCGATTCCATAGTGGACAGGGCTGAGGTTGCAGCCAAAGAGTTTGAACACACATCCAAGTTGAAGAACAATGAAACATCAACGATGTTAATCCCTTTGGGATTGCAGAGCGATTTTGCATGGTTGGTTCAAAGACAAGACAAGATCGAAGAAGGAATTGCAGAGTATGATAGAACTACGGCTCTTCAAAACATTCTTGAAATGGTTAAAAGTTATAGTTAATGAACATTTTATTTCTCATAACATGGCACTAATGGGGTTGGTAAAGTTTTCCAATTTCATCGTCTTCACCTGATGTTCCAAGGCCAGTTCCAGTTTTCGTTTCTGTCGTGCGACTCTTCTAATCAGTCGTTGTTTTTCAATCTCTTTCCTCTCCAACGCTTTGATATAACCAGGATCGTTTGGTACCGTGAGAGAGGTGTTACTCCTAAATCTTCCTTTTAATTCTGTGGAGAAATCATTCATATAATACCAAAAGGTTTCCGGAGCTTCTCTTTCATATTTTTCACCTTCGAACAAAGGTGTTATCACTTCAATACAGTTTATCGAATTACCCAATGGTTCTTTCAACTGCATATAAGATTTGTCTCCTTCTGCCATGGTGATCAACTCATAATCCTGCAACACAGTTTCTTTTGTCTTCGCTTCACCACGTTTAAAATTCTTTTGATCAACTTTGGCTTGCATCAAGGCGATTTCTTTCGCATCCAAATTCACAGGAGGATCAGAAAGAGAGAACTTCATTGCTCCTTCGTTCAAGACCAATGCATCATACAACACTTCTATGGACTCAGATGGACATTTGTGTGGTTTATAAACTGCCACCGTCAAAGATCCCTCTGCAACATTATTGGATAGGGTGAAACCTGCATAGAACTCGTTGTTGATTTTAAATTGGACAAATTGGTCTTTGGAGATGTGTTCAATTGGTGCTGATGATGGAGGACGATGAAATTTGCACAAAGTGGTGTCTCCATTGACCAAAACACCGGCACCTAAACCACAGGTAGGATGATAAGATCTAGTACACTTACCAGAAGAGCACTGGAAACATACAGTTTTGAACTGAGTTTGCAAGTCTTTGGCACAGACAATACATTTGAGATCCTTTCTAGCCTTTGGAATTTCTTTATAACCAGTGACAATATCTTTATTGGAATTGTTTCCAATCAAAGAACTCTGTTTGACAATTGTCAATTCAGGGATCAATTCTGCACAGATACGGTGACAGTGCCAAAATTTACCAGTTTTCAAACCTCTTCCATACAATTCACAGTCTGCCACGGGTATTAACTCGAATTTTTCACTCATTAAGTAGTTGATCGAGAAGTTGTTGGGGCAAAGAATACACTGTTGATCTTTTTTCAATCTCTTTTGTTTTATGATGGTTGTTGGAACGAGTTCTGGTTGTTCTTCGTCTGTGTCTTGTTGATCTTCTGAAGAATAATAATCCTCGTATTCATCTACCGGTTCTCCATTGAGAAGTTTTTTCAATCTTCCAACATCAATTCCTACGCTATCTTCAACACACATACACCTTTTGGATGCTAGCCCAATATCTAACCATTCATCTAGAGCGAAATTGACCGATTCTGCCAAATTATAACCATAATTGAACCCAGAATGATAACCAAAAGGATAAGTTATGATGAACTCTTTCTCTCTGTGAACCACTTTATTCACTTTAATTCCATGTTTGGCCAAATAAGAAGGAGAAGCCAAGAAAGTTTTATGTCTCAAGAACTCTGAACAGTTTTCATGATCTTCAGGAAACACATCTGCCATCAATTTATAAAACTTCAAATGATCTTTTTGGCTAATTGAATACCATTGTTTAGGGGCACCAAAATGGAGATAATTGATGGAATATAAATCTTGATCTTCAAGGTGCCAACTAAAAGAAGCCTTCCAAAGACCACCATAGAGATAGGCATCATTGACTCCAGGAACACGTTCAGGAAGCCAATCCAATAAGTTTGGTAAATGTGCCACGTTCCAAATTTTTTGATCATCTTTGAACAAAGAACCCAAAGAATCTGCTCCGTACAAAGGGGTTGAGAAAGAGATTGTCTTCCAATACTGTCGTTCAAGGAAATCACAGCGATCTTTGGTATAAATGGAAGTATCTATGTTATAATTGAATCCTTGGATGGCTTCTTTAGGTGCATCTTTGGTGTTTGCCTTTAAAAGTTTGAATTTCTCGACATCTATGGCTGTTGGTTTGTTGTAAATTGGATCCTTTTCACCTCTCAATGGGGGTATCAAATAGTTCTGCTGGTATGATAATTTCTTCCATTGGACTAAATTGAAAGTTTTCTTCTTCTCAATGTTGTTAATTGAGTAACAATTTTGATGATTTGTGAATTCTTGTGCAATTGGAGATTTGAAATGGACATTGGCGATGACTGATTCTTCATAATGTTGTGGCATTTCAGTGTCCAACCATTCCTGTGGAGGTACAACTTTCACAATACCAGATTGCATGCCATATTTGTTGATTGATTTCTGGAACAAATAAAAATCTTTGAATTGATTCCAACTCGGTTTGAAGACCGGTACGCCATCTTCGTAATGATCCGGTTTAATCGTTAAAAGATTATATGTTTTTTGTAGAGGAGGAAGTTCTGATTCGTGTATTGATGGATTTGTATCTGGAGTCTCAGCTAGTACTCTAGGAGACTCTTCTTCACTGGATGTCATTGTACTTCAAAGATGGTTTGATAGTTTTAAGGGGTTTTTTGGATTTCGACGCACGACAATTTTTTTTATTTTTATTTTTTGTTTTTTTGAGATGCCATAAATTGATACTTTGAACACGACCGGATCACTGGCTGTTGGATCAGGTATGGATAGAAATGGGATTGAATCGAGTACTGATGATGAGATTGAGTATACCAACAGTAGTGTGATAGAGGTTTCGCGTCCTCTGAGACGTCGTAAAGATGTCATTGATTTGGATAGCGACGAATATGATGATATTCCACTGGAGAAGAGAAGAAGGACAATGACAAAAATGTCATTATCCAGCATCAGTAGACAAGTATCAAGTCTTAAACCAAGTTTGGATATGAATTTCGATCCCTGGGTTGATAAATACACTCCTAAATCTTCAAAAGATATGGCAATGCACCCTAAAAAGCTCCAAGACATCTCTAAAACTTTGGACTCCATGATGAAAGGCATAGGTCCTAAAATTTTAATTCTAACTGGACCTGCTGGATCTGGAAAGAGCACTGTAGTAAAGACATTGGCTCCTAATTTAATAGAATACGTCAATGGGCTCAAAACGACCACCGATTCGTTCCCCCAGTTTCTATCGGAATCGAAGATGTTAACTGGAACAAATTGTAAAATTGTACTTGTAGAAGATCTTCCAAATGTGTTTCATTTGGAGACGAGACTCAAGTTCCAAAAAGCATTACTGGATTGGCTTCTGGTGCCCTATAAACTTCCACCTTTGGTGATATGTCTCACAGAAACTGAATACAGTGACGATTCTGAAAAATACAGTATAGATAACAACTATGTTGCCGAAACTGTGATAGGACCAGCTCTTTTGAACAGTTCTGGTCTAGTTAGAATCAAAGTCAATCCTGTGGCCAAGACTTATTTGAGAAAATTACTCTTACATATAGTACAACATGAACCAGTGTTTGAAACATTGGACTCTGAAGTTGTGAGACAGAAAGTGACAGAACTTTCAGAAGTTGGTGATCTACGTTCCAGTATCAATTGTCTTGAGTTTTGGGCAAGATTCAAGTCTCGTAATCAAGACGATCCATATCTAAGTTTCGGTAAAGAATCGAACATTGGATTGTTCAATGCCGTTGGTAAAATTGTTTGGGGAACTTCTCATCAAGATCAAGAGATTTCCAATTATATGAAGAACCATGAACGTACTTCTGTCGATATAGACATTGTCACGGTGACAAACGTTGTAGATAGTTTTGCAGGTAGACTGCTGTTATTCAATTTGAACCTTTTGGAGAACTATACAAATATCAATTCTGGAAATTGGACTGTTTGTTCTGAGCTGGTTGAAGTGGTTGAAGGTTTGAGTGTGAGTGATTTGTTGGATTCATTATCAGATTTGAGCATGAATGTATCTGTACGAAGTGCTAGAATGAATCTTTGCAAGATTAAAAGTGAAACCAAACATCAAAAACTTGGATTTTCGAGATGGTTCAAAGCCCAAAAGAGATCGAGATCTATAATCGATGAAGTCCGTAATTATCAACTATGGAAATTGAACAAAGACAATGCCGTGGTGTCTTTCAAAGATGCACTCTTATTACAAGGTTTTTATGAACCTCGAATTGTCAACTCTACAAAACATGAACAACAACTACGGAGTAAACTTAAAGGATACGTACCTAATTCTTTGATACCCAAGATGCCCAGATTAGGAGGTACATTTGGATCATCCACTAGTACCGAGGTTTTCATTGACGATGATTATGAATCTTATAACAAACAAGTGAAACAATGGCATAGTTTACAAGAACAATTGAACCTGGTAGAAGAGAAGGAGGAAGAATTTGAAGATGATCCTATCGAAGACGATAAAGAATTCTTGGAAGATTTGATTACAGATGATAGCTTTGGAGATGAAGATTGGTAGTTTTACACAGATTTCAAGGCATTTGTGAAGAAATTTGCATCGTCTTCGATACTTTCTTTGATGATATCGAGACCACCTTGGAATTCACCGTTGACGTAGAGTTGGGGGAAAGTTGGCCAATCGGAAAAGGCCTTTAAACCTTGACGAACGGCATCATCTTTTAAAATGTCGAAAAATCCAAATCTAACTTGATGTTCTCTCAAAATGGCAACCAATTGTCTCGAAAACCCACATTGTGGAGACAGAGGTGTACCCTTCATGAACAACATAACAGGGGCTGCCGACGTCAATTTTTTCAACCTTTCGTTCAACTGTTCGGGTGTCTCATCATTGTCCTGTTGAACAGGTTGTGGAGTTTTTTCCAAAGGTTTTTCCAGTGGTGGTTCTTGTTTGGAACTGAATTCGTTCAAAGAGCTGACAAATTCTTTTGGATCGGCTCCTGAAAGTTCTTTTAAGATGGTTCCATCTCTGATGAGGACGAAGAATGGAACAGCAGTGACGTCGAATAGTTCAGAAATGTCAGGATGTGTATCGGCATTGATCGATATGAAAAGAGTTTGTGGATTGGCTTCCAGTAACGTGGCAAAGATTGCATTCATTTGGATACATGGAGAAGCCCAAGGTGTATGGAAGTATAAGGCGATCAATTTAGAAGGATCATTTTGTGATGTGAGCTTTGTAAATTGATCCTGAGATCCAATCTCAACGACAGACATGATGGTCAAAACTATCGTCATCTGAGCCGTATCGGAAATAAAAAGGTGCGCAGTCACGTGATTATGCGATGCGTATGACAATTTGAAGTTGATTGATTTGCGGAGAAGTTTTTGGAAAAATGGGGTTGAAGGAGATTGTTTGAGAGTTTGAAAATTGATGTGTTGGTTTATGAAAGATGAAACTTGTTTGTTAGTGGTTAGAAAAGAGATTTGGATTCAAATTGATACGATTACTTCATTGAGTAAATGATATTTAATATTTGTAATCATGCGCTTTTGGAGCAAAATTTGCATTTAGAAGTGGAAAAAAAGATAAATTATAAAATGATAAATTATTAAATGATAATTATTAAATGATAATATTAAATGATAATTATGAAAGATAATTATGAAAGATAATTATGAAAGATAATTATAAAAGATAATTCGAATGATAAATTGAATGAAAGATGGTTATAATTCGATAATACCAAGTAAAATTCATATGAATATATAATTTTGAGAACATGTCTTTTCCAATAGACTCTGTCTACATCTCATTTTGTCTCTTATCCATCTCCGATAATCTCATTTTTATCCTTACAACCTCACATTTAATTCAAAGGGTTACCGGAGATATGCGCATGATTGCTGGAAAAAAGGGAAGAGATCGATGACCTTTTAAAGACATATATAATGAAGTTGTTTAAAGTCATTGATCAACAATGACAACTTTTGAATACCAAAATCAACTACCAAAGCTTCCAATACCAAATTTGATCGACACCTGTAGAAGATATCTCGAAGTTTTAAAACCACTTCAAACCGCAGATGAACATGAAGCCACTATAAAACTGGTTGAAAATTTCATGAAAACTTCAGGTCCTATTTTGGATGAACAGTTGAGATCTTATTCAGAATCAAGAGATTCTTACATCGAACAATTTTGGTACGATTCATATCTCAATTATGATTCTCCTGTAGTACTCAATTTGAACCCTTTTATTCTATTAGAAGATGATTTGACCCCGAGTAAAAGTACACAGGTTTCAAGAGCTGCTTCATTGACTCTCTCTGCTCTTAAATTCATAAGACTGTTACGTAAAAAAGAACTTCCACCTGATAAATTGAAAAATGGTTCTCCTTTGGATATGGATCAATATCCTAAATTGTTTGGAAGTGCTCGAATTCCAAGTCCTCAAGGTTGTCAATTACAAACAGATCTGCAGAGTAAACATGTCGTTGTCATTTCAAAATCACAATTCTATTGGTTTGAAGTGTTGGATCTGCAAGATGATTTGACCTTGACAGAAAATGATATCAAACAGAACTTGAAGAATATTTTACAAGAATCACAGACAAAATCTGATCAAGAACTAGCAAAAAGTTCATTTGGTGTTTTGACCACCGAGAATAGACGTATTTGGGCCCATTTGAGACAAGAAATGGATCAAGATCCAATCAATAAAGAAATCTTGTCCATAATTGATACCGCTCTTTTTGTCATTTGTCTAGACGACGTTGATATCGAAGATTTAAAACATCTTCTGAAGAATTATTTATGCGGTACAAGTGAACTTCGAAATGGTATTCAAGTTGGTACATGCACAAATAGATGGTATGATAAATTACAGATCATAGTGACCAAAAATGCCAAAGCCGGTATCAATTTTGAACATACTGGTGTCGATGGCCACACTGTATTGAGATTTGCCTCTGATATTTATACCGATTCTATACTTCGATTTGCCAAAACCATCAACAACAATTCTCCTTCTCTCTGGGCATCTGTATCCCCTGATCCCAGTGAAAAGAACCTTGGCAATATCGTGACAACTCCTAGAAAATTGGAATGGAATTTGACAAATACTCTATCACTCAGCTTAAGATTTGCCGAAACAAGGCTTTCAGATTTGATCCATCAAAACGAATTTGCAGCTTTGGATTTCACAGGCTTTGGTATGGAGAAGATGAAGAAAATGGGATTCAGCCCCGATGCTTTTATTCAAATGAGTTTCCAACTGGCTTATTATGCCTTATACGGTAAAGTAGAATGTACCTATGAACCTGCAATGACCAAGATGTTTTTACATGGCCGTACAGAAGCAATTAGAACCGTTTCAATGGAATCCATCGATTTTGTCACCAACTTCTTTAAAGAAGATGTTTCGAACATCGATAAAATCAACTTGTTGAAAAAAGCTTGTTCTGCCCATTCAAATAGAACTAGGGAATGTTCAAAAGGTTTAGGTCAAGATAGACATTTGTATGCCTTGTTTTGTATATGGCAGAGATATTTCAATTCTGAGGAAGCCGAAGATTCTGGTTCATCCACTTCAACGCTTTTGGACGAGTCCAGCGGTCGTCTATCCATGAAAGAAATCCCACTGTTGTTTGCCGATAATGGTTGGGACCGTCTCAACAACACCATATTGTCCACTTCGAACTGTGGGAACCCTTCATTGAAATTATTTGGTTTTGGACCTGTTTCTCCAAATGGACTTGGTATCGGTTATATCATCAAGGATACATCTGTATCGATATGTGCATCTTCTAAACATCGTCAAACTAAAAGATTTCTCGATACTCTTCGAGACTATCTCTTCGAAGTGGAGAGAGTCTATGCGGATTCCATCGAAGATGGACGCAGCACCACTCTGAGCATTCCAATCTTCAAACGGCATAACCTTTCGAGATTGTTCGGAGGTTTTGATATGGATTCATTCAACATGCTACAAAATCCAGATCTCATCAAATCAAGAGGAGGTTCTCCTGAGCCAGGTCTCAATAAGATGACACAAAAACTACGTCTAAGTGAATACTGATCTATTTAGTCATTAAAATACATCGTCTAATTTTAATCTCGGAGCAATGTTCATGGATAACAATTCTTGGAACAACAATTTGGCAGCATATGGAATCTTCATTCTCACAATATGCTCTGCTGTTTTACAAGTGTTACACCATCCGTTATAACCCATTAGCCCACATTCGTTACAAACATCAACTTCGAACAGGTCAGAACTTAACATCAATCTCTCTAATAACAATTGAGAAGCTCCATATGCAATAACACAATCTCTCTCCATTTCTCCTAAACGTAAACCACCATCTCTGGAACGACCTTCCGTGGGTTGTCTCGTAAGAACAGCTCTTGGACCACGGGCTCTGGCATGCATTTTATCCAACACCATATGTTTCAATTTTTGGTAATAAATTGGACCAAAGAAGATGTACAGTTGAAGACATTCTCCAGTGATACCCGAATACAACATGTCTTTACCGGAATAACTGAAACCTTTATTCACCAAGATTTGAGACATCTCTTCGAGATCTGAACCACCAAAACATGTACCGTATTGTAAAGAGCCATCCAAGACACCGGCTTTTCCTGAAATGAGTTCGATCATTTTACCAACAGTCATACGGGATGGGAAACCATGAGGGTTCATAATGATGTCTGGAGAAATACCATCATCGTTGAAAGGAAGATCTTCTTGTTGGACAATGATACCACAGACACCCTTTTGTCCGTGTCTTGAGGAAAATTTGTCTCCCAATTCAGGTCTACGTGTTTGACGTAGAAGAACCTTGATGAGAGCTTGATCGTTGTCACCGACACTCATCATGACCTGATCGATGTAACTAGGTTCTGGAGCTCTATAAACAGAAGGGGTTTCTCGGTGCAGTTCTTGTGTTTGTTGTTGTGCACCAATGACACTTTCGGTGGCATTCGTAGGAACACATTTGTTGATATAGACTTGACCCGATTCAACCTTCATACCCACTTCACCCAATCCATCAGGACCCAAAGCTGCATGTTGGAAGATTGGTTCATTGTTTTCATCCACTCTCATACCAGCCACAATATCTTTGGAATGATTTGGATATCTCTTGAGAACAGAGGTGTTCTTTCTCAACACCTGACATCTTCCAAATCCACGATCTATGGAGGCTTTATTCAAGACCAAAGCATCTTCTATATCATAACCTGAATAGGACATCACCAGCACTGTGGCATTTTGCCCAGCAGGTAATTTATCGTAGTTGATGAGTTCAATTGTCTTGGTCTTGACAAGAGGTTGTTGTGGATACACCATGAGATACAAAAGAGTATCGATACGACGAAATTGGTTGTAAGCAATGGCACCGATGGCCTGTTTACCCATGGCACATTGATAAGTGTTACGAGGAGATTGGTTATGATGTGGATAAGGAATGAGACCGGCAACGGCTCCCAAGACGGTGAAAGGTTCGATTTCCAAATGAGTGGTTTCAAGTCCAATGTCTTGTTCATATAATGCAATGTATGAATCGTTTTCCTCGTTGACATCCAAATATTCGACCAAACCGTGCACCAAGAAATCATCAAATTGCCAAACCCCATTTTTCAACTTGGCCAAATGAGATGCAGTCACTTTGGAAACACCATTTTCCACAATGATCAAAGGTCTACAGATACGACCACCATCAGTGGCAATATGAACGGCTTTTTGATGAATGTTCAGATAGATAGAGATGAAGGCCGAAACTTTACCACAACGTCTGAGGGCACGGAAAGAGTTGACAAATTTGGTTGCAAATCTGGTGATACCGAGTAAAGTACCATTGACGTAGACACCAAATGTTCCAGGCAGATGGAGTGCAGCCGATTGTACAACACCTATGTGTTCTACACCCAAGACTAAACAAAGACGTCTGATTGGATCTTCTTCGTCATCCGTGGTGATATGGGTCATCAAGGCCAAATTTTTCACCAATCCACAGGCTTCACCTTCTGGAGTGTCAGAAGTACACAACATTCCAAATTGAGAAGGTTGTAAAGCTCTTGGACCTGAAACTTTACGGGATTTCTCGAATTGAGAAGATATACGAGTCATCATCCCCAATGCAGATATATAAGAAAGTCTCGATAAGACATGGGTGACACCAGCACGTTCCATCTTGAAACGTTTTAAAGACCAATTCCCGGTACTGATGGCTCTGTTCATACCGGTGGTGATGTTATTGGAATGGATATTGATACTCAAAAGGGCATCAAATTCAGAAGTTCTGTTTGGTTTTTTAAGAATTTTGTCAATGTTCAGTTTAAAATCGGAGTTGAATTTCTTGAACAAATCTTCGAATAAAAGAGACATCAACTGTCCGGCGAGTTCGAGTCTTTTGTTACCGACGTAATCTCTATCATCCACCATCTTGGGATTATGCATAGCCATAATAACTCTTCTAGTCATCATCAGTATGTACAACGCTTTTTCTCTAAATTCTAAACCTTCGACGGAGATATGTGCAATAACAGTAGTCAGAATGGCTTCAATTCCTTCTTGGAGTGTAGTCAATCTAGGCAGATTCATTCTACGCATCGTCTTGACTCGTAGACCAATGTATTCAAGGCATTGTTGTTGTGTATGAATCCCCAATTGTGCAGCCTCTTCGAAATTGACAACGAACAAATCTTGATACAGTTGATCTTCTCCACAAACGAGTTGTAAGATCTCTAGATCAGAGGTTATTCCTGCAGCCTTGAGCATTATCACAATAGGAATCTCTTCTGAAATGGAATTGTGCTTGAGATAAATCTTGTCATGTTTGGTGACGACATAAGTTTTGGATTTACGTTCATGGGTCGAAGAAGTTACCGACAGTTGAACGATCTGTTTTTTGTCGTCCAGTTCTACAATTATACGATTTTTACTCAACTGTTCTTGCACCAAGATCACTTTTTCGGTTCCATTCACGATGAAATATCCTCCTGGATCCAATGGACATTCATCCAATTGCAGCATTTCATTTTCATCTTTACCGTTCAATATACATTTATTGGACCTCAACATGATGGGCATACGTCCAATTTCTAGATCTTTATGCATGATGATCTTACGTCCTCGTGTGTATTCTACATCGACATAAATTGGAGCCGAATAGGTCAAATCACGGAGTCTACATTCATGTGGAGGTAAGATGACTTCGGTCTCGTTTGTGGTTGATTTATGGCCCACTCTGATATCCAAATACTTCAAATAGAACTCCGGATCGACATCACTAAGCACTTTTTCATTGGCCAGAATGATTTTCTTGAGATCAACATCCACAAAGTAATCAAAAGAATCGAGATGTTGTTTCACAAGTCCTTTAACTTTGAGGAACGCTGGAAGAAGATTCCATTTGTCTTCAGCCGTATTAATCGGATCGGCAAGTGCTTTGCCCTTATACATGGGCTGCATGAGATCTCCAAGTGGATCTACCCCTTTTTTCTTCCGAACACTCATCCTATCTTCAAGTCTCAAATTCTATCGATTTGTAATTGAAAAATTTTTTGACCTCGAGATGAGGTTGTCCAAATCAGGCAGTTGCCTATTCTGGTAATCTGCGCGTTTCCAAATCGAGCGAAAAAAAAAACGGATCATCCGCGTTTAACAAAATTGTTTTAACTTTAGATGGCATCAGGAGGATCTAAGAGAAAACAAGGTCCTGTGATACCGTTGGTGACCGGGTCTTTTAGTGGTACTCTGGTGATGAAAGATATGACCAATCGTCCAAAGAGAACCCCGAGGAAAAGAGGTCCTGATACAAACTCTGACGATAAAGTATATTGGGATGTAACACCTGTTGCTGGTCCTAAAAGTACTGCAAAGCCTATTAATGATGTCCCATCATCCCCTTTGACTCTGCAAAGTGATCTGGATCCTTTAGCATCTTTTTTGAAGAAATATAACACAACTTTGGACAATTTATCGACTCAAATACAGGATAATACGACATCTCCAGTGCTACAGAGGCATAAATCTATTGGTATAGATACTTCCAAGTCTCAGAATGTGGTTAGAAGGTGTAAAAGTGTTGAAATCAAGCCTTTAAAGAACATTAATAGGTTACTAGAAGTGGTGGGGAAGAGTTTTTGTCCAGAAGATGACGAATTCGATAGTGATATTGACCTATCGGAACTCTTAGAACCTTCTGGAGCCCAAAAACAGGTTCAAAAGGACATTTCTAGTGATTTTGATGAACTAGACATGTCAGAATTGGACAATTTGATGGCCAAAAAACCTTCTCTGGCAGATTCTGACGAGTTTTCCGATGATGACGACATCTTTGAAGTACTCACAAATCCCGGAAGTGGACAAAACGCACTGAAATCTGCAATCAGAAAGATCAATTTACACAGATTTGAAGTGTTGAAAGTGACAGATTCAAAAATGAAGACTCTTGTTGTACAGGATTCTTTTGGTTGTAGAAAAGAGATTCTAGTGAAGGGAATATGGCTGCATTTACCTTTGGCTACGGGAGATGTGGTTCATATCATTGGTGAAGATCCTTCTGTAGTTGATTCTAATCAAAACTTATTGGTATGGCATCCCGATGTGATGATGTCTGCTACAGCTGTGGCAGATGCCATGAATTGTGAAAGAAGAGTCGTTTTGAATGCAAGATTATCTTTCCCCTCGGAGAGTTCTGTACCTTTGATCGTTGGAAACGTTGTCCATGCCGTATTCCAAGCGAGTCTAACACTGCAAGACGTTTCAAATACGTTTCTTGATGAACTAGTGGATCAACAGCTCCAACAACGTCTTGTTGAGATCTTGGCAATAGGCCAGACCATCGATTCATTACGTCTGGAAGTCCAAAAACATCTTCCGTATATCCAGAAATGGAATCTGCAGTTTTCGCAACCAAATCAAGAGATATCCATTTGTAACACTTTAGATGTGGAAGAGTACATTTGGTCACCAATGTTTGGCCTCAGAGGTTTGATAGATGTCACTGTAGAAGCTTCTCTTTGGAATAAAGGACATTTTGTTCTTCCTTTGGAGATAAAGACAGGTGCCACTGAACAGATGGCTCATAGAGCTCAAGCTGCTCTTTATACTTTGTTGGTGCAAGACAGATATGGAGTGAAGAATGATGAGTTTCTCTTGTTGTACACAAAACTCCAACAGATGCGTAAACATGACATTTCACTTGCTGATCTCAAACTGTTGGTCAACTTACGTAATCGGCTCTCACAGTTTCTCAAGGAAAACACGAGACTGCTTCCACCTGTTTTGAAACAGAGCCAATGTGATCGATGTTATGCCGTCGAAGCATGTACCACAATCAACCATTTAGTCGAGAATGGGTCGGCGGGAGAAAGTGGGTTAAAACAAGGTTTGTATGAAGAGTTGACCCGTGAATTGGGTGATGCCAAATACAAGCAGTTTTATAACCATTGGGATGATCTCATCACCAAAGAGGAATCTGTGGTCAATGCCTTGAAAAAGGAATTGTGGACCAAGACAGCAGCAGAACGTGAGTCAAATGGAGGTAAAGCCGTTGGTGGACTCCATATATCTGAGGCTGAAGAAGACAACGGTGGCTTTTTGTACACTTTTGAGCGGCAATCTGCCAAATTACAGGAATCCCAGTTGTCCAAACATGACAGAGTGATCATCAGTGACGAAAATGGGCATTTTGCCATAGGAACTGGATACGTTGTTTTTGTAAGACCAAGTTTCATCACTGTGAGAACAGATCGAAGAATCGTGAACTCGTTCGTTAAACTTTCCGGTTTCAACCCTACAAACTATCAAAGGTTCAAGAGTGTATTAGAAACCGGTGATGATGCTGAGGTTTCTGACGCTACAAGATCAAGAACTTTCCGTATCGATAAAGATGAAATGTTCCATGGTTTGGCTTTGGCAAGGTACAATGTTTTGAACTTGTTCTTACCTGGAGGTGATTCTAAAAGACGACGGATCCTTGTAGATGGAATCAAACCGAGATTCAGTGGATCTGAAACTTTTGAATCCGATGCCTCGTTCAACGAAGATCAAATCAACGCTTTTGACAAAGTTCTCAGGACACAAGATTTCAGTTTGATATTGGGGATGCCTGGTACCGGGAAGACCACCGTCATTGCTCAGATCATCCGGTTCTTGGTTTCAAAGGGGAAGAGTGTATTGTTGGCTTCGTATACACATTCTGCTGTTGATAACATATTGATCAAGCTTGTCAATGATGATTTGCCGATCTTGAGAGCAGGATACCTGTCGAAAGTTCACCCATTGGTGCAGAAATTTGTTCCAAACTCCGGTGTGGAAGGTTCTATCACCATTAAAAATGATGTGGATTTCAAAAGGGCATACATCGATGCTCAAGTGGTTGCCACTACATGTCTTGGAATCAATGACGTTGTGTTCAAACATCGTTCCAATTTTGATTTTTGTATCATCGATGAGGCATCGCAAGTCTCGATGCCTGTTTGTCTAGGTCCTTTGAGATTCTGTGATAAGTTTGTCCTTGTAGGAGATCACTATCAACTTCCTCCTTTGGTTGTGAGTCCTGAAGCGAAACTGGGTGGGTTGGACAAGTCTTTGTTCATGACTCTTAGCTCCAGATATCCTGAAACAGTTGTCGATTTGAGTTATCAATACCGCATGTGTGCTGATATTATGTTATTGTCCAATACTTTGGTATACGAAGGACGTCTCAAATGTGGTAGTGAATCCGTTGCCAAACAATCTCTTGACATACCCTTTTCTGAAAGACTCGTTGATATTCTCAAACCTGGAGAAACAAACAATTGGATCAAAGAATTGATGAACCCAGAAAGGAAAGTTTGTTTTTTGAACCATGATCAACTTCCAGCGTATGAAAGGACAGTTGGAGAGAAAGTGGAGAACGACACTGAAGCTGAGTTGATCAGACAAATCGTTCAAAGTTTTATTTATTGTGGTGTTGACCAAAAAAGTATAGGAGTCATGTCGTTATACAGAGCACAATTACGTCTCTTGCATAGAAAACTCGGTGGTTTTCAAGAAGTTGAGATTCTCACGGCAGATCAATTCCAAGGAAGGGATAAAGATTGTGTCGTCATATCGATGGTTAGATCTAATGACCATGGAAGTGTGGGGGACTTGTTGAAAGAGTGGAGGAGAATAAACGTTGCAATTACAAGAGCCAGATCCAAATTGATCATCTTAGGAAGCAAGACTACATTACAAAATTTACAAAGTTTGAAACAATTCATGGATATCATCGAGACAAGAGGATGGATGATGAATTTGGCAAAGGGGGCTAATTCATGTTATAACGTCTTGATGGAGAAAGAATCTCAACAAACTCCAAGGAAAATTAAAAGACCAAAACTTTCAGAATCTACATTAATTCAAAATAGACCCATTGTGAAGAACATTCTTCAAGATTTGGGTAGCATTTAGCATAATAGCATTTCGTTCATTTTTACTTTTAACTGTGGCATTTTTTTCAAACTATGATTTTTTTTTTTTTTTGGCATTTTTCACAAATTTAACATCATTTCGAAATTAGAACATGTGCCAATGTCCAATTAAAGAAGATCCAGGAGATAAATACGTGATTTCAGATGATCCGTCACATCCTGCAAATCTTATATGTGAACTTTGTAGAAATTTCTATGACAATGGATGGGTAACAGGAACCGGAGGAGGTATATCCATCAGAAAAGATGACCTCGTCTATATAGCACCCAGCGGAGTCCAAAAGGAACGGATGAAACCGGAAAACATGTTTGTGATGTCATACGAAGATCAAAAAGTGTTGAGAGAACCAGGTTATTTCAAACCTTCTGCTTGTACACCGTTGTTCATGAGTGCTTACCTAATGCGGAAATCAGGGGCTGTCATTCATACACATTCTCAAGCTGCCGTGATGATCACATTGTTGTACGACAAAGAATTTGTGATTTCTAATATTGAACAGATCAAGGCGATTCCTCGAGTGACAGAGCCTGGATATCTCAAAAACACCGAGAAATTGGTGATCCCAATTGTGGAAAACACAGAACGTGAAGAACAACTCCAAACCACGCTTGAAAAAACGCTATTGGAATATCCAAACACCACTGCAATTTTGGTCAGAGGTCATGGAATACATGTATGGGGGGAGACCATTTGGAAGGCCAAGATTTACAACGAAGCCATTGATTATTTGCTTGAATTGGCTTTGAAAATGCATGCTCATGGTATCCCAACTGTATAGATAAATTATATTGGATTTTTTGTGTCTTTTAATTGTACACCACGAACGGATTGCCAATTCACTTGGGATTCTTCTTCTTCATCTACAAGGCCTATGCATACTACAGCATTACCTCTTATCACGTATAAACCAAGTTCTATTTGTTCACAATCTTGATCCAATTCAAATATACGTTCTTTAGTAGATGTCAATATCACATTTGTGGAATTATCCCATCCTTTTAATTTTCCCTATTTGTTAGAGATTAAAGTACAATTGAATACTTACTACAAAGAGTCTTCCATCTGTCGTGACAACTTTGACGAGATCTAATCTTGTTAGTTGTTAATTACGATATCTTTATCTTACTCACGTTCATTAAATGTTCCTAAACTGGCCATTGAATGTTATTTTCAAACCAAGCTTTTACAAAAGTTATATAAGAAAGTGAAAAAAACAGGTCGTGTATCGAGAATCAAAATTTCCAATTTTAGAAAAAGGGATAATTTTGAAACGATGAGCTTTTTTGGATCATGGCATTTAGAAGATCGAGTACAGATGTGAGTGATGAATCACAATTGAGGTATTTTACACAAGTTTCGATGTCACCTAAAGAGATGAGATATCTGTCTCAAAGAATTACAGATGAAGAATTACTTCAAAATGTAATACCTCAATCACAAAAATCGGAGTCTTTGATGATCAAATGGGCTTCTAGATTAGAACTTGAAGCTTTGGAATTGAGTAAAATTGCCAAAGAATTGTCCAAAATATCTGAGGAACAAGCAGATTCAAACAAAAAGATATTGGAAAGACTCGAAAATTGGGATTCAAGAGGAAATTTAGATCTAATCCATCACCGTTTGAACGAGATCGAGTTAAAATTGGTGAAAAATTCAAATCCACTTAAAAAGGAATTGAGCAACAGAATTTCCAAACTTGAGAAATCGATGAAAAGATATCAATCTGATGACTTGGATATAAAATTACAAAAAATCGAAACAAATCTCAACACACAATTCGAAAAACGTCTCAACATCACCAAGATCCATAGAGAGGATCCATTACCACCGGGTCGATTATCCAGATCAAAAGTAGATCTACAAGAATTGAGTATCTATGACTTAACTCTAGAACAGACAAAACCTCCTTCTTCAAATTCAATCTGTATCCTAGAATTTCCGGCCCAATCAACTCCCCCCAAAAGAGTGCTCATCCCGCAGGACCATCCCAGCTCTAGATCCGGGTAACTCATCTTTTGCAAGGTGAAAAATTTCTGTAAAAAAAAATTTTCTGAAAAAAAAAAAGTTGTGCTTGAAGCCTTTGTTCGAATAGAGATGTCATATGTTTTAACAGAGACTGCTGCTGGATATGCTTTGTTGAAAGCCAGTGACAAGAAGATCTATAAGTCTTCTACACTTGTCACTGACTTGAACTCTGCTGAAAAAGTTGCCAACCAATTTAAAATTGCAGCTTTTTCCAAATTTTCAAGCGCTGCCAATGCTTTAGAAGAAGCCAATGCTGTGATCGAAGGGAAAGTTTCAGATCAGTTGGCTTCACTTTTAAAAGAAGCCAAGAGTGAGAAAAAGAGTACCTTGGTCGTTTCAGATACCAAACTTGCCAACTCCATCAACAAATTGGGTTTAAACTTTAGCGTGATAAGTGATGCTGCCACTTTGGATATCTATAGAGCCATCAGAGAGTATTTACCTGAGGTTTTACCAGGTTTGTCCGACAAGGACTTGTCCACCATGTCTTTGGGTTTGTCCCATTCCATTGGTCGTCATAAATTGAAATTCAGTGCCGATAAAGTTGATACCATGATTGTCCAAGCCATTGCTTTGTTGGACGATTTGGACAAAGAATTGAACACTTATGCCATGAGATGTAAAGAATGGTACGGATGGCATTTCCCAGAATTGGCCAAGATCATCACCGATTCTGTTGCCTATGCCCGTATCATCTTGACCATGGGAATCAGATCCAATGCTGCCGATACCGATTTGAGTGAAGTTTTACCTGAAGAACTGGAATTACAAGTCAAAGCTGCTGCCGAAGTTTCCATGGGTACAGAGATCACCGAAATCGATTTGATCAACATCAAGGCCTTGGCCCAACAGATTGTCGAATTTGCCGAATACAGAGAACAGTTATCCAACTATTTGTCATCCAGAATGAAGGCCATTGCTCCAAACTTGACCCAATTAGTTGGAGAATTGGTTGGTGCCAGATTGATTGCCCATGCTGGCTCTTTGGTCTCCTTGGCCAAAGCTCCAGCTTCTACTATTCAAATCTTGGGAGCCGAAAAGGCATTGTTCAGAGCTTTAAAGACGAAACATGACACTCCAAAGTATGGTTTGTTGTACCATGCTTCTTTGGTGGGACAAGCTTCTGGTAAGAACAAAGGTAAGATTGCCAGAGTACTTGCTGCCAAAGCTGCTGTAGCATTACGTTATGATGCTTTGGCCGAAGACAGAGATGATTCAGGTGACATTGGATTGGAAGTCAGAGCCAAAGTTGAATCCAGATTAAGTGCTTTGGAAGGACGTGATTTGAGAACCACTTCTAAAATTGTAAGAGAACAACAAAAAGTTGTCATCAATGATGCTCCTTCTTATAATGCCGATGCCGATGCCGTCGATGAGGTGAAGGCTGATTCTGATGATGAATCAGATGCCGAAGAAGACAAGAAGGAAAAGAAGAAGAAGGAAAAGAAAGACAAGAAACGTAAGAGAGAGGAAGATGATGAAGGCAAGGAGAAGAAGAGTAAGAAGGAGAAGAAAGAGAAGAAAGAGAAGAAAGAGAAAAAGGAGAAAAAGGAGAAAAAGAGCAAGAAGGAGAAGCATTAGAAGCTGAGTTTTGGTCATTGGCATTTACAAAAACTCAGTGTTTATTCGGTTTTATTTGTAAATTAAGGTTCGTTTGTTAGTTGTAGTTCTTTGGCACTTTTTTTCATTTTTTCCAAAGTTTGATCAAAAATTTTGTCATATTCTTCGTTCTGTTTCTGCAATTGTTTGATATCATTTTCGATCAATTGGCATTTGTCAATGTACTGTTTGTCTAGATCTAAATCGTTGGAGTTGGTGAAAGTTGTTTTATTGATCACGGAATTTTGTACAGAAGACAAGAGATCTTGATGATCCAGTAAAAGTTTTTCGTAGTTTGCAGTTAAAAATTCTTGCCTTTGTATCGATAAGATCAATTTGATGGTTTCATTATGTAAAATTTCATTTATATTTGTTTCTGAAGGTGTGATGATGGCATCGTTTAGAGTTATATTTGGATCTATTCTATGTGTTTGTAATAAACTTTGTAACAAAGTTTCTAAATTTGATGAATGATCACTTTTGTCAGTGATATCAACTTGTAATGATGTCAATAATTGGGATATAACTTGTACATCATCTTCGGGTGTGGAATCCATTATTAACAAAGAAGATTTAGCATTTTATCAATTTATTGAATTATCAAGAAAAACTTAGCAATTTATTAAATAATTAGGGGTTATTCTCTGTAGTGTAAAACTTCTAACATGATCCACATGAAGATTGGAGTGAGTAAATTATCATTCAGAGAGCTTAAACCTTCCAAAATGGCGGTGAAGACACAACTCATGAAAATGGTGTTCCAAGAATAAGCAACTCCTCCTAAATATTTGTAAAATAAAATGGCCAGAGTAGAAGTAAAGATGAAAGCCATTGTACCTTCTATTGTCTTTTTTGAATCGAACCAATGGACTTGGCCGATTTTTTTACCCACTATTGAAGCAGCTGCATCTCCCACACCTAAACAAACTAAGCCTGCAACGGAATTGTTCAAGAAAATTGGTAATGAGACCCCACAGATGAGGAAGAGATAAGACACTACAACAGGACCATTTTGATCTCTGGAGTCTTGGAAAGGAGCCAAAAGAGACAGAAGCTTGTGTCCAAATGGAGGAAGTTCACTGCTTCTGATAACCTCAACAGTCACTAACAATCCGATCAAACCAACTAGTGCAAGACGTACAAGGTCTGGATCGATTATCAATGGATAGAGTAATAATCCAAAGAGAATTAAGTGCCATATTTTCCTCTTGGATTGAAGATCCAACTTGTTTTGGACCATGAATACAAGGGGGATAACACCACAGAATACAGCTGCCCAGATTTCAAAGATTAGAAGTCTTGAACCTTTGGACAAGAAAGTCTTTAACCAATTGAAAGGATGGTCATTGAGGATGGGAGTAAGAGTGAAAACTGCTCCATAGTAGAAACCCAGGGCAAAAAAACCATAGACTAAAATCAAAATCAAACTTTTGATGGTCTTGTCTTGTTTCTTTGCAAATGAAGCAACAGGAGCCAGCATCACAAACAATCCACAGAACAAGTACACCAAGTACTTGAAAATGACCAACTCTGGAGCAGATTGATTTGTTATTCCGTACATCAAGTTCAAAAATAACACTGCAAAACTGTGGATCTCGACATAAGTGAACGAATCTTCCACATAATAAGTGATGGCAGTCTGTAGAACATAATGTGCCAAGGGGATGAAAGTACAATCGATGATGTCATCTGATTGTTGGAAATTGTACATCACAGTGATTGATATGAAGATACGAATGACAGAAGGAAGTTCGAGTAAAAGATAAGTCAAACCCAAGTTCATCACCAACAAGTCTTTGTTGAGAATAAAGGCTACTAATACGGGGAAAGTTGTGCCATAGATCCTGTCAAAAGAAGGCAGTCTTGCAACAGCCAAAGGAGAAGACAGATCGAGCTCACCACTTGTCACCAACTTATTAATGGCCTTTTGTTGAGTGATATAAGACACCACATACGAAGTCAAAGCACCCAACCAACAGAACCCCACGATAGCGATTTCGTCGTAGAAATCATCCGAATACTTGGCATATACAACGTTTATGACAAACCCGATCAACAAAGTGATGATAAAGTTTTCTGAAGTTGCATTGTTCATGAGAAAGTCATAGACACCTTTGGCAAATTCAACCTGAGAATTCAGTACAGGTGCCATCAAAGGTTGCAGTTTTGGTTTCCTCTGTGGAGTCTCTTCTTTGCTTTGTTCTGCCTCTTCGTGCAGTTGTCTTGCAATCTCTCCAGGAACTTTTCTAGTCGTTTTTCGAACCATCCTCGTTTGCAAAGTTGGATTTGGAAAAAATTTGACTTTTTTATAAAGGCATTAAAAGATAAGGCATTACGATAAGAAACAGATAAGAGTTCTTGGTTATTTTAAAAATCATGATTAATGTCCGTTATTAGGAGGTCTGGATCCGAATATGTTACTTCCTACTCTCACACTGGTGGAACCTTGTCTGATAGCCTCTTTGAAATCACTGCTCATCCCCATAGATAACTGTAGATCTATATTTAATTTTTCCTTAAGGCTATTTGCAATTTTCACCAAAGTTTTAAAATCTGCATTTTCATCTTGCGATTTGGAAGCCGATATCGAACCGATTGTCATGAGACCTTGTAGATTTAATTTTGGACAATTGTCAATGATGAAAGAAGCCAATTCCAACACATCTTTTGGTTCACAACCACTTTTTTGTTCTTCTCCACTTGTGTTCACTTGGATATAAACGTTTATTGTTCCAAATTCCGTAGACATTCTTTGATCGTTTAATTTTTGCAGCTTTTTGGTGCTGTCGATTGTCTCAACGGCATACAAATTCTCAATGTTCTTGGCCAAATCTTTACATTTGTTGGATTGAAGACCTCCTATGAAATGCCATTGAATATCTTTTGGTAATTGCTTACTTTTTTCAACCAATTCTTGGACATAGTTCTCACCAAAATGACGAAATCCAACGTCGTATAGAGCTTTGATATCACTGGCTGGATGGAGTTTAGAAACACAAACTAATCTGACATTTCCATTTTTAGAAAGTTCTTCTACTTGTGCCTTAATAGCAAAGGCATTGGTTTTAAGTTCTTCTGCTCTTTCAATCGACATTTGACTCAATGTTCTTAGGAATCTTTTCATACTTTTTTTTTTTTTTGGTGATTTTTTTTTTAGCCGAATAGCCCATTACCGGTTTGGGAAAAGGGGGTTATTTGGCATCTTGTTGGAGGATTTTGATGAAGGAATGGGTCAAGATTGGGGCCACATTAGGTCCTGTACATCTTATGGTGATCCTGACCTGAGTTCCGATGTCGTTAGGTTCTAAACGGAAAAGACAACCGTATACAGAACTCGAAGTGTGTAGAATGGCAGCAGCCACAACGTTTGAGGCCAAATGATCCATGTTCTCGAGTACTGCAAAACCTAATCTTTCTGTTAATCTTTTCAAAAAATTGGTTGGAACGGGTTTGGAGACACTGAATATTTGTTGTGATTCGCCCAATTGCTGAGTTTGTTGCCATTTTTGGAAGAACTCCGATGGGGATGAGATGGGAGCTGGTGAAAGAGCTTTCAAACAAACCACAGGTAATCGAAGGCTGAGTTGTGAGAAAGTTCCTGCAATGAATCTGATATCTACAATTGGGGCAGCATCCAATTCGAAAGGTTGACGAATTGTGCAATCAAAAGTTTGTGTGGTCTTTTGACCCATTGGAATTTGCAGTTCGGCAACGTCTTTAGGCACTACTGTGAAACGTTGATCAGAAGTAGTACGGACTTGGGTTGAAAACCCAGATATGTCCACGGGAGACCTGTTAGTATATGTCAATTGCAACTGCAGATTGTTCTTGATCCGTCTATATCGAAGTACGATTCTCAACATTGAGTTTTCGAAAAACACACCTTGGTCGAATTGGCAGAGCCTGAGGAAACCTTCTTCCCAATTAGAAGAAAGAGGCAGATCATCTTCTGAATCTACGGTTCCTTGACTCGACAAATTCACCGCGGAGTTCACCCTAGTAGAAGTCTCACTCGATGTCGAAACACCCGATTGAACACCACGACGTCTCGGCAGAGGAGGAGCAGGTTTCAACTTGGATCCAAGTCTTGCAATCAATGGAGACACCGAGTTTGTGAATGCAGGTAAAGGCTGGATCAAGTCTTGCGTTTGGGGTAAGTTTGTGGCCAATTGGATGAATTCAACGGCTCTTTGTTGCACCTCTGAATCGATAGAAATGGACTCTTTTTCAAAGAGATCGAGGATCTCAGGACGGAGCTCTGCATACCGGATGTAGAACTTGAGATAACACGACAAGAGCATGGCCCTCGTCAGATATGTACAGAAATAATACTTATCAAACACCAAACCAAATTGTTCTTTTGGAGACACCGTTTGGGCCACTAAATGTCCATATTCTCCAATCACAAAGGCACTCAACTTTAACAAACTTTCTGGAAAATTGTTGGTTCTCAACTGGCGGATCACGGAATTAACCGCAAGAGGTTGAATTTTGTCATTGTTCACCACGATTTGTACAATTCTCTCCCAAACTTGATCTGCCAAATGGTTCCCAGCCACCACTATGAGTTTGAGAATCGTGATGAAGTACCAAGAAGCATCTGTGGCAAATTTCTCGGCAAGAACAGCCACTTTCACTGCAATCTCCTCTCGAAGACTGAAATCCAGGTTGCCGATATAAGACAAAAACTCCTGACACACCTGTTCCACGGATTCCTTGTCAGTGATTGTGTACAAAAGTTCAATGGCCTTACGTCTTATAGAGATGTCACGGTCTCTTAAAGCAGCCAAAATCTGTGGGAAATGTTCGTGTACAGATCTTGAATTACCACGAGACGTCACTTTGACAAGGGCATCTAGGGCAAGGTATCTCGTGTTGGTTTCTACAGACGATAAAAGAGCAGCAAGAGAATGCACAGCTTCTGAGGATTCAGACACATCGAGTCTAGCACCAAGTGCTATAGAAGCAAAAAGAATGGCACTTTGGGCATTTTTGGATTGCAGAGATCGTTGTGATTGATCCACGGCTCTTGTGATTGAAGTGGAAATCACCTTGGTTAACAGATCCAAATCAAGAGTTTCCAGTCCTAGAACCGAAATCAGGATTTCTACGAGTTTGAGAAGTTTGATGGTGAACCAAGGAGCTGGAACTCCGTGGTAGAAATAATCCGGAGGACAATTGGAATCGAGAACAAGACGTTGGAGACGAGAAGTGGCTGTGGCTAGACAAGCTCTAGCAGCATCTGGATCGTTCAAAATGGCGTGTTCTGCCAAGGGAACGATTCTCTGTGCAAAACCGATGTCGTCTACGGCCAAAAAGGCAATGATACGATCTTTCCAATTGTGACGATCCCAGATATGTGGCAGTACTTGGACCAATTTCCACAGCAGAGATGCAGCTTTACGTTTCAACAAAGGGTCTGAAGTTGGAGAACGGAGGATTTGGAACACATCATCTGCCCAAACATCAGCAGAGGTTGGATCCGACACCGACAGCACGCATTGGAGCAGGAGAGAACAAAACTCTGGGTTATCAGAACCAAGATCTGACTTCACAGCTTGGACCAAAGCAAGTCTCTCTGTATCCGTGGCCAACATCTGCATGGCCAAATATCCTATCAGCTTTTCAGAATAGATCTTTGACGATAAAAGTTGGGTACTTTCTCTGAAACCAACGTCTGCCTTGATTCCAAGGAGATGGATGAACAAAAGCTTTGAGATGTATTTTTTCCTGTTGTAGCCCGATAATTGAGGGTCGGTGAACTGTTTTTGGATGTGTACGAGTTCAGATTGGATCCTTTGATCTTCTTCTTCCTGTGCCCTGGCGTTCCGAAGGTCGGCAATAAATTGGTTTAAACCTGGAAAGTTAGTATGAAAATGGTATTGTAATGATCGCATCAGTTTGTAGAGTTGTTTGATGCTGTTTATAGTACTCACCTTTCATCTGGACCCCCATTGTCGATGGTTATATGAATTTGAAGGGTTGATCCGAAGGTTTGGAATTTTTTACACGACAGAAAAGTTGAAATTTGGAAATTTGAAAAAGTGAAAAAATGAAGTTGTGAAAAATTGGGGATAATTTTTGGGGGTTAGGCGGTTAAATGTATGATTGAAAAGAATGAAGAAGGGGAGTGGTTGATGAAAATTGGAGATAAGAGCAGATGTTTAGGAAATGAATGGATGACGATTTGAATGGGTGAAAGTTTTGTGGGGTAAATTTGGTAATCACAATATATATAAGATATATTCCAGTCTTCTGATTAGAACTCTTCTTTAAGACATTCGAGTCAGAGTAACCTTGGTCCGGAGAACTATGACCTCTGATGTAGATTTAATAATATATGGTATGATCTAAACATTATTCTTTTATAACAGCTTGATAAACCTCTTCATAAGGCAGCAGAACTCCGTTCCATTTGATAAATTGTTCCACTCCTTGGTTCACGAGCATGTCGACTCCAGGAACAACTTTCCAATTCCGAGATTCAGCAAGTTCCATGATCAGAGTGTACCTTGGTTTATAAGCAGCTTCGATCAAAGTTGGAGTAAAATCAAGTTCTTGTACAGCGGCCTTCACCAATACAGCATCGATTCGTTTTTTGAGAGCCGAATCAATAGGTTTATCTGCAGGAACTGTACTGGCAGCTACAACAACAGGATCACTCAGTAACACATCGGCATCTGTCTCCAAGACACTGGCATTGTACGAATCAGGTAGTTGTGCAACCAACTTCTTCAGATTTTCGAGAGATCTGTTCAACACATAAATCTTGATACAACCCATCTGATGCAAGGCATATGCTGCAGCTCTAGCAGTGCCTCCTGCTCCTACAACAAGTCCACAAAATCCACTCAATTGAGGTACTCCAGCTCTGTGTAAAGATCTGGAGATCCCTTGCCAATCTGTGTTGTCTCCATGTAAACCATTTTTCTTTGTAACGGTGTTGACGGCACCGATGATGTTGGCGGCCTCTGTCACAGAATCCAACAATGGCATCACTTCAATTTTGAGTGGGATGGTCACAGCCAGACCGGCAAAGTCAGCTTGTTGGAAGAGTTGTGCTACTTCTTCAACGGATTCAGTCTCAAATCTGCTGAAAGAATTGGGCAATCCAAGTAATTCATATCCAGTGTTGTGCAACAGAGGAGATCTGGAATGACCAATTGGCTTGCCAACTATGTAAAATTTCTCAGCCTTGAGAGAGCCAAGTTGAAAGGCAAGTCTGTTAACTTCTTTGGCAGATAATTGACCAGGAGCTGCAGAACTGAGAAGTTCATGTGTCACAGGAGTCATTACAGGATTCAAAACCCTTGATAATCCTCCAGTCAGACCCATGTTGATGGCGATCAAAGGAGAGGAAGTATGTGCCTCACGGAACACCTCAAGATCCAAGTTGTCGTTGAAATCATGGGCAGTACCGACAAATTTTATGATGTCAGCTTTGACAGACTCAGCTTGGATCCATTTAGCTTCCCAGTCTGGTGAATTCCATTTCAAGTTCCCCGTGATGTCATGATGAGAGGCAATGATCTTGGTAGAACCTCTTGCAGATGCCAACAGGGCCAAAATACCAGGAGGTAAAGTCAACTCAAGATCCGCATATTGTACTCCTAATCTGAAGGCTAAATCGATCAAAGTCAGTACTTTTTCAGGCTCATTGTCGGGGAATTTACCTCCTTGGGACTTCGTTCTGATGGTGAAGATGACCGGAAGAGGAGTGGCTGTACGTAAAACACTCAATTGATCTGCGACATACTCCTCATCATAAGACAGAAGATGATCCACACGTAATTCAACAGCATGTGCACCTCTAGTCACTTTTTCAATCTCTTGTAAATGATCACTGATACTGTTATAGGTCAAGCAGACAAAGTATGAACGATCAGTAGGGATGTCAACAGAGATCTGCCCGGTGACTTGGGTGATGTAGGTGGTGAAAGAACGTTGCAAAGCCACAAAAGCAGTGCTGTCTCCACAGTAAGGTGAGTGGAAATAGTGACTAGCACATTCTTTGTACAAAGGAGCTCTACGGTTGTACACAGCTCTAATTTCATCGGCTGCATCTCTGTGGACTCGTGCTGCATCATAGGCAGGTCTCGAGGTGTCTTCTTCGCTCAAAAACTTCACTGTGTCCTCGATGGATCTATGAAGATGCAAGACAATACCTCCATTGGCAACATGTGCTTTCAAAAGGTTTCTTGAAGCTTCTTCTTCAACAAGTCCACCACCTGTGGCAATGACATGTCTCATACCGTTGTTTTTGAGGATCTTGCTCAGAACCTGTGTTTCGGCCTCTCTGAAAGCAGGCCAACCATTTGCAAGGACGAAATCCCTGATGTTGGCTCCAATATGTTCGGAGATGGCATCGTCGATGTCGATGAGATCATAACCTAGAGCCGAAGCAGCCCATTGAGCAAAAGTGGTCTTGCCAGCTGCTCTCATACCAATGACAACTACACTCAGTTCATTGGCCTTGGGTTTATGGACCACAGGAGCATGTCCATCAAGTTCTGCACCAAAATTGCTGTGCAAGACATCCCACCAACCAGGCCAGGTTTTACCGGTACAAGAACGTTCTTCCACCACGACAGGACCTGGACATAATCCAGCGAGTAATGAGAAACTCATGGCCACACGATGGTCGTCGTATGTGTGCACACTCTTTGGGATCTGGAGATCGGCAATGTCGATACCTTGAATGGCAATACCATCTGGCAACTCATGGGCATGTACCCCGAACTTTGCCAATTCTGTCACCATGGCCAAGATACGATTACATTCTTTCACTCTTTGGTTCAGGATACCGATGATGGAAGTTTCTTTACCTGGAGTGTTGGCAACAGCAGCCACCACGGAAGCCGTTAAAAAGGCATCTGTCATTGGCTCCATATCGACGAGAGGGAGAGGTTTCAAAGAACCAATTGCAGGACCTCTGACAGTGGTGGAGGTGGCTGTCTGGGTCACTATGCAGCCCATAGGTCTCAAGACATCGACTGCAAATCTGGCATCTCCTTGTAAAGAACTCGAGCCGATATTTGGAACTGTGCATTCTGTTCCGGTCAATGCAGCAAAGGCCAAGGGATAAGTGGCTGAAGAGGCATCAGATTCCACCACGTATTCACCTGGGTTTTGGTAGACTCCTTGAGGAATGTGATAGGTGTATTGTTCAGTGGAGGACTTTTTCACATGTATACCGAACAGAGCCATCATTTGAATAGTCATGTCAACGTACAACTGTGAGATTGGTTTACCTCCAACCAACAGTAAGGTGACAGGTTCTTTCAGGTACGGAGCACACATCAAAATGGAAGAGACGTATTGTGAAGAGATGGTGGCAGCCAATTCAATACGGCCTCCTTTAAAACCTTTCCCTGTGGCAACTTTGAGAGGAAGAGAACCTTGACGGTTGAGGTAGTCGATTTGGGTGTCGTTGGCTCTCAAAGAGTCCACCAATGGTCCAATGGGTCTCTCTTGCATTCTGGCATTACCGGTCAAGACAATGTGGTCTAAAGAGGAAGTCGAATTGACCAAAGCAGCCACAGTGGTCAAGAATCTGGAAGCAGTTCCGGCGTTTCCAAGGTACAATTCTTGATCACAAGCGGAAAAGTTCCCACCGTTTCCAGAGACACAAACTGTTTCTCCGTTGTCTTCAAACGAGATCTGGGCACCTTTCAAAGCTGCCACAGCATTCAACATATACGCCGTATCATCTGAATGGAGTAAATTACGGATCTTACATTCTCCTGTTCCCAAAGCTGCAAGTATAAGAGCTCTATTGGAGATGGATTTAGAACCTGGAGGGATCACTGTGGAAGTGATTGGAGGGTTCTTAAAAGGGTGCACGACGACTTCATCGGTGAGGACAAAGCGTAAATCTTGGTCGTTGACATAAGAAGCCCTTGGTTCGTGACATTTTCCAATGGCCTCCAAGAGAACCACTTTCTTCTTTGAACCGTCATTTTTCTTATCGACAGCCATCTTTGACATGAGAACGTCTAGAGGACAACTTTTGTTGTGGGTCTTCTGTTGGAAAGATTTGTCAGTGATGGAAGTTGGTAAACCATAAGAGGCAAAGCATTTTGCGAGACGAGAGACCCCGACGGGAGACAAAATCCCCAAATAACGGCTCAATTCTGCTTCTTTGATGGCACCAATGGCTACACATTCTCCGTGTAGAGCCAAAGGAGTGAGAATGGCTTCATAGGCATGGCCTATGGTATGGCCAAAGTTCAACAAATTACGTAAACCTCCTTCTCTTTCGTCTTTCGACACAACTTCACTCTTGACTTTGATGGATTCCAACACGAGTTTCAAGATATGATCACGAATGGGTTGGAAATTTTTGGATTCGACAGCTTCCATGAACAGTTTGGCATGAAATTCCAATCTGGAGAACTCTTTTTCGTTCCAAATTGCAGCGGTTTTCACCACTTCAGCCATACCGTTGATCAATTCACGAGGGGGTAAAGTTTCCAAAAAGGAGACATCGACAAGGACGTTTTCTGGTTGCCAAAAGGCACCGATCAAGTTCTTACCCAAGGGAGTGTCAATGGCAGTTTTCCCACCGATTGAGGAGTCCACCATCAGGAGCAAAGTGGTGGGAACTTGTACGAAGCGTACTCCTCTCATAAAAGTTGCAGCTACGTAACCAATCATGTCACCGATGACACCACCACCAATTGCGATGATCAAGGTGTCTCTGGTACAACCTTGGGCCAACAAGTAGTCTTCTATAGCAGCTTTAGTGGCACGGCATTTACTTGATTCTCCAGGGGCCACGATATAGGTCAAAAGTCTTGATTTTGAATCGAGGACGGCTTCGAGGTCGTTTACAAAGGCGTTTAAATGGAGCTTTTCGAGGTGAGAATCGGTGATAATGACGTATGTGGAAGATTTGTGGGCCACGATTTGGGATACTATGTGGCCACGGATACCGTAGCCTACATGGATAGTGGATTTCCCAAGAATCGAGACTTTTTCAACTGACATGTCGATGGTTTGAACGATGACTCGTTGAAAAATTTTCATGAGTCATCCTGTGGGGCTGCGGGATGGGCGGAAAAATTGGGCGGGGGTGGGCGGGGAGCGGCGGAGGGTCGGCGGAGAATGGACAGGTGGGAGGGATGGGTTCACTTTGACTCTTTATACCAACCCTGCTTCTTCTTCAACTCATCTTCTAATAAAACTTGTCTCCATTCCAACATAGATCTCTTCACCAGATTTGTCAATGCCTCTTTTTTACACTTTGTGAACAGAATCAGTTTCAAAGGCATATTAAAACATCGTCCTACACCTTCGGATTCATGATATGTCCCATCTTTTAGAGTAATTCTAACCCTTGTGGTGAATTGTACATTATATCTAAGTCTTGGTCCATTCGAATCAATTATAACCAAACCGTCTTCATCGTATTCAACATGTGGTTCATCTTCTTGTCCACTGAATTCTGCATCTCCATTATCCAACTCTTCATAATTGGTCAATTCACAACTAACAATCTCAGATTTCCATCCATCAAATCCAAAAACTTCATTACAAATCCCCAAAAGTTGTGTCAAAGAAATTGTTTCGAAATTTCCAAACCTCTTCTCAAGTCTGGCTTGAAGTTGTCCAATCAGTTTAATAGACCAATTTGACAGAGGACGGTCGTGGAAATAATCTAAATCATGATCAAATTTACTATCTATATCGGGGAAAAGTGTTAAATGTTCATTTGAACTGCGCGAATCTCCAAAATAAGGCGAATAAAACAAATCTTCATTCATCGATGGATCAATTACCTAAAAGGGTTAATTAATTAATTACATATTTTCTGATAAAAGATTTATTTGAGCTTCTTGATCTTGATCTTTGAATTTTTTCTTGGTGGTAGTTTGTAATTCGATATCTTTATCAAGCATGTGTTGTTGGGTGTATCTGTTATAGAAGAAATAACCTCCAAACAGAGTCAACAGAATGGCAATTATGGCTGCTAATTCCCATAAGTATTGTCCATTAGAGGCAATGGAATTCTTCAATTCTGGATGAAGAAGTTCCATTATCGGCATCTGAAATTCAAATTTAAACTTATCACCTCCTAAAGAAGTTCCATCAACTTCTAAATATCTATCCATGACTCTTTTGGTACAGTAACCTAGGTTATGATATTTGTATTTTTGAGAAGTTTGAACAGGTTCAAGATTATCAACGTTATAATTAGTTTCCGAGATCACATCTAAATCGATTTCTCCCTTACAAGGTTTCATCAGTTTATGATTATTCATCTTTTTTGGTAGTTCTTTACCTTTGTTCTTTTGTTCAAAAAGTGATTCGGATCCTGTTATGTTGAACAAAAGTGTAGACATTGGGAAAGGTTCTTTGATTCCTTCTGGTAAAATCAGTAATTCACCATATAAAAATTTATTTGAATCTTGATAAATTGTTAAAACGTTAATCTGATGACTATTTTTAGCATCATGCTTCACTGTGGCCTTCGTCACTTTTTGCATTTGAGAATCCCGTGGAACATTTCCAAGAAGATCGGAGATATAGTCATTTCTTTTATAAGTAGAAGCTGTATAATATAGATTGGTAATGGCTCCAATCACCACAAAAACCAAAAGAACCGCTTTCAACATTTTACTGATCAAATTGATAAAAAAAAAAATTTGGGGTCAAAAAAAAAAAGTCGGCATAAAAATGAGCAAATTACAGAAATTAAGGGAAAATGAGCAAATTACGAATATATGCAGGTACCGAATCACTGAGATTTAAATTCTTCCACCAAAGGGTTTGAAGATTGCCTTTTCATGTCTCTGTTGATGATTTGAAGAAAATTGAAAGGCACAAAACCGATTCTTCCATCTCTTGAACGACATTTCCACCATTTTGGTTCATTTCTGTTCAAAATTGCAACAAGATCGTTCTTCTTGAGCAGTAATTCCACAGCTGGATCTTCTGGATTGAAATCATATAAACAACGGGCAAACTCTAAAGAAGAAGGATCGATCTTGGGCACTTGTTGCATGGACATTTGAGTTATTAGTTTCTTCAAAAGGTACGGAAATCCAACCACAGCTGCCACAAAGAGTACCAAAGGTTTTAAAGAGATGCGATTTGAGTTTTTGGCCGGTTTTTTCTGGTTGAATTTCCTGAATTCAGACAGATTCAACTTCAAATAGTCATTTCCAGAGATTTTCCCAGCAGTTTTCTTGATCCACGTCAACAGAGTGAAAATTCCGAGTAACGATCCAAGGGCATTTTTCAAGTGTCCAAATTGTTCCAGAACGCTTATCATTGTGAAAAATGACGAATGGGTGGCCATATAAGTTGCTTCGAGCATTTGGGCAAATCCTGTCACGGCTCCAATCAAACTTTCAATGAGTTGAAATGTCAGTTCTGTGTTTTGGGTGAATCCGTTTCCCAGCATGGGGCCACCTCCAAAACCTGTACCATACCTGGATCCGTACCCGCCGTATCCGCCATATCCTCCATAACCTCCTAAACCTCCGTAGCCACCCATACCTCCCATACCATACGAAGAACCGTATCCGGTGCCGTACATTCGATTACTCAGATTCATGCCATAAGGAGAGTACAAGGACGAAGCAGCAAGGTCGGATTGCATGAGAGATGTTGGTCTTGCAGGTATTTCTGGAATTTCCGAACTTGTCAGTGTTTGAGGTTGTTCATTAGACGCCAACGTTGTCTGATCAGAAGTGTCAATAACTCGACTTGATTGTCCTGCTGCAACTTCTTTGTTAGTTTCTTTAAGATCAGAAATGGTCTTAATGTACTCACCTGCCTGAGATGTCCCAGATGACACCTCCCAAGGCTTTGTTCTTGAAGATGACGACATTTGCAAAGTTGATTAAGAATTAAAAGGAGAAAAAACCAAAAAAAAAAAAAAAGAAAAAAAAAACAGTTGAAAACTCGCCTTCCTAATTGGGAAATTCTATTTGTGACTATAAGAAGGAAGGTACGACGCTAATGACTTTAAGGCCCTTTCTATGAGACAGAGTGCCTGGATTTTTGTTAGAAATGTTCTTGATCATTCTCTTGTGATCGTCTAAACTCTGTTGTAAAGATTTGATCTTCGTTTCGTAGTAAAGTTGATGTGAATTCAAAGTTTCTAAAGTTTGTAAGAATTCGAGTTTGAAGAGCTGTTCTTTTGATAGGTTTTTGAGATCTGAAGGATCGTTGAGACGAGGAGAAGCCAGAACTTTCAATTTTGTCTTCAGAAGTTCAGCTTTTGCCTTGTTTAGTTGTGACTGTAACTCTTGGCTCTGTTTTTTGTACTCTGCCAATTGGTTTTCGTCTGCAGAAGAGTTGGAAACATGTCTGGATAACACTTCGATCTGTTTATCACGATTCTGCAACTTTTCTTCTCCAAATTCCAACTGTTTTGTCTTTGCATCGATGATTTCGTCCTTCAAGACGAGTTCTCGGTCTTTCTGTTCGAGCAACAGCTCCAAAGTCAGCAATTTTTCTGCGAGTTCTGAAACTTCAGAGCTTGAGGAGGTGACAGAATGTTGTTCGTGTACCACGGAATCGGATTGAGAGGCCTGGCGAAGTTGGTACACATTTGGAGGGGCAAGCGATACAGCCGAACGCAGGTACATGGGCTGTTGGTAATGCAGTTGGGCATGCAGGTACGGTCCAGGAGCAGGCTGTGGGAAGTATTGGGGTTGGTAGAACTGCTGTTGCGGATGGTACGGCGGATGGTGCCGGATGGGCATGTGGTCGTTTGACGAGTTGGAATGAAAGCTGGAGACTGAAGGACTACGTGTGGCATGGCGTTGAGGTGGCTGTAGAGGTACTGGGCCTGTTGAGATCATCGTGGGAGGTCTATAACGTTTCTTATCCAACAGTGAGAGCGAGGTCTGTCGGAGACCAGCCAGCTGGATTTTGGACTTGTCCTCGTAGATATCGGACATGTGTTGTCTGTAGGGATGTATATCGTCATCGTCGAAGTCTTCTGGGATGATCCCGAAGGATGCCATTGCTTTTAGAGGGGAGAGAAGGTGGTGAATGATGGATGGAAATTGAAATTGGGGACGCGTTTTGGCGCGTGGGCGGGGGTCGGGCGGGGACAGGCGGGGACCGGGTGGGGATAGGCGGAGATTGGGCGGGGTGCGCAGATTTCAAATAATATAGCAGGGGTTTTTTTTGGGGGGCAGGGCAGGTGCGCGGGACAGGCAGAGGCCCCGCCTAATTCGGCGGACACCTCCAATTTCCAATCCAAACCCAAACCAGACAGTCTTCCGGATGATAAAACGCAGATCTAAAAAGATGGGTCCTGTCTCAGACACTCTGGGAGTGCCCTATGAATACATGATAGTCATAGATGCCGGGTCGTCAGGTTCCAGACTGTATGTATACGCCTGGGTGCCAGATCTGTCAGGTCTCATCAACGGGCTCCCCAAAGTCCAGACCGGTCCTAAATGGCATAAAAAGATCAAACCTGGGATCAGTAGCTTTGCAGATAGACCGTCAAAAGTCGGCAAAGACCACATGAAGAAACTCTTGGACTCAGTAGTACAAATCATCCCGGAACAGCAGCGATTCCGCACCCCGGTCTTCTTACATCTGACGGCCGGAATGAGACTTTTGAACCCGGAACAACAGTCCGCGATCCTCACCAATGCATGTAAATATGTCCAGAACCACTACGACTTGTACTTGCCGGACTGCGAGACTCATTTCAACATCATAGACGGAGACGTAGAAGGACTTTATGGTTGGATCTCTGCCAATTATCTAATGGGGGTTTTCGCCGAGAAGAATCATTTTACATATGGTTTATTGGACATGGGAGGAGCTTCTACACAGATAAGTTTCCAGCCGAACTCCACAGAGGCAGCTGAACATGCCAATGCACTCTTCAAAGTCCAATTGGCCCAAGAATACAACGTCTTTAGCACCTCTTTCCTCGGATTTGGCATCCACGAGGCCCATGAAAAATATTTGGGAAAAATAGGCGGAAATTTGCGCGGGGCCTCTGGTGAAAATTCGGCAGAGTCTCCGCCCGAGTTCCCGGCCTTGGATCCATGTCTTCCAAAGGGATTGATCAAAGATGGAGCAGTTGGATCGGGGAATTTCTCACAGTGCATGGATCTCATCTATCCGTTGCTCGTCGAGTCTGAGAGCTCTGATACAGCCTCATGTTCACCTGCTGTACCCCAAGACATTTCTTCTTGTCTTCTCAGTAATTCGATCCCGGCTTTGGACTTTGACGTGGATAGATTTATCGGAGTCAGTGGATATTGGGATGCAATTTCACACATGTTGGGTATTCAGAACATCTCTCAGTACGGCAATGCTTACGATTACAACTCTTTTAACCTCGAAACACAACGAATCTGTGAGATTCCATGGGCAGAACTCGATCACTATAACGATGAAGATATCAAGACCAGTTTTGGAACCTTGTCAGATTCTGAGTTGACAGATCTTTGTTTCAGGTCTTCTTGGATCTTGAACGTCTTACACCGTGGATTGGGGTTCCCAGTTGATGCCTCGAGCCAAGAAATCACACCTTTCCGAGTGGCAGATCTGATCAATGGTTCAGAGTTCACATGGACTTTGGGTAGGGCTGTGTTATACAGCACTTCAGAAGCTGCTGGAGTGGAAAATGTAGGATATTATCATGTTTCTGCTCCTAAATTGTACGTCTATGGAGGTGAACAGAAAGGAGTTGCCAAAAGACCGGCTTTGACCGAACAAAAAACTTTTCACAGAGTCACAAACAGACATTATACACTGTTAATAGTCATATTGGTGGTGTTACTAGGGTTCTATTTCTTGATCGGATCCAAAAAAAGGACTTATTTGTGGAAAAGGGTCAAGAAATCGACTCGTTCTTTGAGACCTTTGAGATATCAACCTTTGGACGAGATGGAAATGGGGCCGGTGAATAATAACGACATTGAAAGACAGGTGGAAGAAGAGTTCAACATCAGTGACTGATTGACCAACTCTTTAAGTCAGATCTTAGCTGTGATTCGTCCGGTTGTTTGGATAATTGCAGACGATGTGGTACGGGCCAATTTGAATCCGAATCGTCTGAATCGTCTGAGATTTCGTCATTTTTGAACGATTTGTCTTGGTTTATTCGAGTCCTGGAATACAATTCCACCAACAAGACACCTTCATCGTTTCTTTTGAAGCCTGAACCATTTTTATCGACGATATCTTCAACCACTTGTTTTGGATTGAAGTCTTGGAAATCGTACCAAGGGATTTGATAGGATTGGTCGATCATTTCTAGGAGTTTTGAGTTGTTTATGGGTAGATCACAGGCGAATTTACATACTCCATCTTGTTGTTTATCTCTTGAGTTATCCAAAGGAACGTCCAAACCAGCCGGGATCTCGTTACTATGACGATCTTCTTGGTCTATAGAGGTTGAGAAATCGTTCAATTGTGAATCGGGAGCTTGTTTGGTGGCAGCAGATGTCCAACAGATGGATAGTTTTACTATGGAATTCACTTTGGAATCTTGTAATAGGAACCGGGCATGTTGGGGTTGATTGTGTCTTAGATAATCACATAGATTCACTTTTAACGAGCCTAATTTTGTCTTATGATGTCCCAATTCACTGTTGAATTCTAGCATTAGATAGAAATCGAGAACTTTCGACATTTTGGTGTCTTCGTAAATTGAACAAACTTGTTCTAGGTTATAATTCCATATCACTCTGTTGTTCTGGATGTCGATGTGTTGGGTGAAATCTTGGAATTTGACATGACGACGATGATTAATGAGGGAAATTTTACAATAGGCTGTACCTGATAACTGAGGGATATTGTTGAGTTCTTCAATTGAGAGATGGAGTACAAATTTATGCTTTATTGATGATGTTAACTTCATTTGTGAGACCTTTATGATAATTTTGTTTTTTGCTCAGTTTGAAAAAATCACAAAAAAATAAATCTCAAAAAAAAAAACACAAAAAAAAAAACACAAAAAAAATCATAGGTCACGTGATCATCTGAGACCCAAATCTTATCAATGACTTTAAACAGTCACTAAAACACTTTCGAGATATTCTATTCACAAAAACTTAACCATCTCTACACGTACAATTCATCAGATTACATAAATATCGTATTATCTATAATGCATTACCACAAACCATAACCTCCATCGACAATCAAATCATGACCAGTTGTATAACTCGAGGCAGAATTGGACAACAAGTACAAACAAGAACCAACAAATTCTTGAGGTTCTGCCATTCTCTTCATCGGAATACGTCCTTCCCATTCAGTCTTCAAAGTCTCAGAATTGGCAATCACATTTCTGGTCAAGGCCGTCAAGATATAACCAGGAGACAAGGTGTTGACTCTGATACCAAAAGGAGCCCATTCACAGGCCAAAGTCTTTGCAAGATGAATGACACCGGCTTTGGACATGTTATAGGCAACTTGAGGTTGTGGAGTATTGACAATCGATCCGGACATGGATCCAATCAACACAAAAGAACCACCTTTTTGACCGGCAGCGATCAAAGGACGGGCCATGGCTTGAGCACAGTATAAAGAACCCATCAAGTTCACTTTGACCAATCTTTCAGCATTGGCAGCTGGATATTCATGTGCAGGGAAATTCTCACAGTATCCTGCTGTATGAACCATACGATCCACGAGTTGACCATGGGCTTCGTTGATCTTGCCAAACACTTCGTCAACCATCGAAGCACTTGAGACATCACATTCCCAAGCTGTCACTTTTGGAACATCACCTTTGAGTTCATTTTGTCCCCATTTGACCAAGGCTTCAGCGGCTGCCACTGTTCTTTCCAAATTCATATCGACAAGTGCAATTGCAGATCCTTGTTTGAGTAATCCTTGGGCCACCACGGTTCCTAATCCACCTGATCCTCCTGTGATCACGGTAACTTTTCCATCTAATCTAAACATTTGTTCTGCATCCATTTTTGTATTTGTGTTGTGCACTCTGCGGTTTCTTACAGTTCCTTTTATATGTTTTTTGCAGGTCATCTGTTGATTTTTCTTTTTTTTTTTCGGCGGCTGGTTGAAAAAAATTTCGGAATTCAGTTGTGAAAAAGAAACGCGCGAAATCCGGGGTAGGACCGGATTGGAAGACGGGAATGACGGGATAGAAGTGGTGTGAAAGAAGAGGAAAATTGGAGTTTTGGTTTAGTAGTTGATGATAATATCTGAAATAAGGTGTGGACTTGTATAGAGGGGGGATGTTGGAATACGTCTGTCTAGATTTAGGGATCGTGTAGAAAAATACAATAGTTTTTTTTCTTCTATTGTTACTTTTTCGATTACGATTGTGATGCATGGAGTTCCGGATCAATTTTCTTTTCTTTTTTATGCATCCCAAAATAGAAACCTTAGGCCATAACAAAAAAACAAAAATGAAAGGAGATCCGTTGCGGCAATTGTGGGGTCAAACGTGGGCAAATCAATTTAGACAAGAACAATTGACAGCCTAAAAACCAATGGTGTAACTGTCCAGAACTTTTTGAGAAAAATTAAGATATCCTGGCTGTGTATGCATACGCATATGTACTATTACTACGGAATTACGAATAAAATATGTCATTTTATGCTGACATAAACCGTGAAAGCCCGGGTATTTTTAACCCAAATGGGATTCTGAGCAAAAAATCATTCTTTTGACTTTTTAACTCTGTGACTCTAATGCATGACTCAGATTGGCGATGACTTAATACCCCAAAATAGTAATTGACGATACTCTCTGTTTATATTTTGAGTTAACTTTGAAATTGTAAATAAATTTTTTTATTCATCTTTTTGTCTTTGTGTTGCTCATAGTTAAAAAATAGTTGCGATGAGCTTTAATGAAATTCAATTTGAACATTAGATTGAGATGAAGATTAGAGGTATAATATTGATCTATTTGATTGGATTTAGTTTCTCAATACCCTTTGGTATAAAAGAAGCTTATCAAAAAGTTCTATCGATCACTAGAAATGATTTTCATGAATGGTTGAATGAGCAAGAGGTGATTTCATTTGAGAGAATATTGGATAATATTGGAGGTTTGGGTAGTTTGAAAGAAGTTGATAAAGGAGTTGTTGTGGCATCACCTTCAAGATCAAATCCTAATTATTTCTATCAATGGGTTAGAGATGCTGCTATTACCATGAATACTTTGATCGAATATTTGCAGGACAATGAACAGGACGAATATGATCTACAAAGAGTTATAGAGAGTTATATTGAAAATGCCTTTTATATACAAAGAGTTTCTAATCCAAGTGGGAAATTCGAAGATTTATCGGGTCTAGGAGAACCAAAATTCATGGTTGATAACTCTCCATTTTTGGACAATTGGGGTCGTCCTCAGAGAGATGGTCCTGGACTTCGACTGATCACCGTTGCCAATTTTATACAATTATTGGAATCGAAAAATTTAGAAATTTTGAATACAACACTCATCCAAGATGATAGATGGATCTATGAAAACGTTATGAAGAATGATCTTCAATATGTGGTCAAATTTTGGAACTTTGATGGTTTTGATCTTTGGGAAGAAGTTTATGCCAAACATTTCTTTACGAGTTTGACACAATTGAGGGCTTTACAATTAGGTCTAAAAATCAGTGCCAAATATGGTGATGATGAGTTCCATGATAAGTTGAATCTACTGTTTGTCATGTTAAGATCATTTGTTGAACTCTATGGGTTCAAAAATTCTAATGTTCCATATTTGATAGAGACTCCAAATTTGGTCACTCGAAACATCAGATCTGGTTTGGACATTGCCAGTATTTTACTGAGTGTTCGATCACATGATCCTCTTGAACCCTTGGAAATGTCTCTGGAAGTACCATTTGACGTTCAGGATCCTTATGTTCTCAATACTTTAACACTGTTGGTCAACGATATGAAATATCGTTACCCTATAAACCACAAGAGATTTGGGAACATTGGATTTGCATTGGGCAGATATCCTGAAGACGTCTATAATGGCAACGGTATAAGTGAAGGTAATCCTTGGTTTATTTCAACACTGACGCTGGCCGAAGTGTTGTACAAGATGCTTTATAAAATTCATCTTTCTCATCAAGACATCGACTTGACCGTTGAATTCCATAGACAATTTGTCAAGACCAAATCTTCAATGATCAAATATGGATCTCTAGAGTTCTATGAATACTCCACCAATTTGATCCTGTATGCAGATTCATTTCTCGATGTCATTAGACAACATGTCGATGATTCTGGAGACATGAGTGAACAATTCAACAAATATTCAGGTTTTATGGAAGGTGCATCCAATTTGACCTGGAGTTATGGATCTTTGTGGAGTGCATTCCGTTGGAGAAACAAGATCTTGACTACAACAACTTTATATCATTAAACTTATGCAATTTTCTATATCATTCTATGCTATTTTTCTACAGATGAGGATCATCAATTTCCAGGTCGGATTCGTCACTTACATGGAACAGAGATGCTGCATCATCTTCTGGAATGTCCAATTCACGGATAACTCCTGAACTCACGTCGTAGAGTAATCCATAAACTTCAATTTCTCCTCTTTTCAACAGTTGCATCAGAGATGGATGTCTTCTGAGCAGTTGGACAGAATTGACAACGTTCAACTCACTCAATTTGGCACATTTTTGATGTGGGTCTTTGATATCACCCAATTCTTTGAGATGTTGAGCTCTTACATGTCTTACAGGGTGTAACCATTGATCCAAAACTCCTCCAACTTTTTTGGACGACAAAGATGCCCATATTCCACCACAGTCCGTATGACCACAAACAATGATTTTCTTCACTTTTAAAACTTCAATGGCAAATTGAATGGCTCCAGCACTGGAAACATCATGAGATGTGATTACGTTGGCAATGTTACGATGGGTGAAAACTTCTCCCGGTAAAACATTGAGACAAGCCTCGCTATATCTGGAATCGGAACAACCAATGTATAAAGTATGAGGAGATTGACCTTTGGCATTTGAAGGGAAAATCTCAGGATGATGTTCATTCATCTTCTCCACATAGAATTTGTTCTGTTGTAAAAAATCTTTCAACGTTGAACTCTTACTCAACACAAATGGAGCATTTGACTTTGGCAGATATGTATGGACAGAAGTTGATGGTTTAAAATCTTCTTTGATTGAATACTGTGAAACACTCATTTTCCTAGTTGATCTTATAAAACGTGCCAGGGTTTTGAGCATTTATATATCACCGGTTTTGATCCCGGCGTTTTAATTTATAATTTACACATTTTGTTCTTACGTCAACCTTCATAAAGAATTTTTTCAATAAAAATATGCACCCTGGAAGACGTAATGCCCGGTTAGAAAGGTCTATTAATGTGTAAATGTCCGGTTTAAAAAGGTGCGCATGCAGGGTGATGTCGTCTACTCTGCATAAAAATCTGCAATACAAAAACCGTTGGTTTAGTCATCTTGTTGGGGGATGATTCAATTACGTAACTAAATAGATTCGACCTTCCCAAGGTCTTAAGAAATTGGTTTCATCGTCATAGTTGTTCAATAATAAATCGTAAAATCCTTTTAAATGTTTGGTAAATTTTTGTTCTTGGGCACTGAAGTTCAAAACGACAAAAATTGTGCGGCTTTCGCTCTTTTTCGAATAGACAAACAAATTCAAATCTTCTCCGTCGAACAATTTGAAATCGTAACCATAAACCATAACATCTTTGTACTGTTTTCTAAGACCGATCAGTTTCTTGTAAAAAGATAGAATCGATTCAGGGTCGTTTATTTGAGATTTGGCATTGATCTTTTTGTAGTTATCGTTGACTCCGAACCAAGGCTTAACTTTGGAAAATCCGGCGTATTCCGAATCATCCCATTGAACCGGAGTTCTAGCATGATCTCTTGAAACTAAAGCAACTCCTTGCATAAATTTTTCAATCAATTTAGGATCATTCTTCTGTTTGATGATTTTATACCGGTTTAAAACATCCACATCTTCATATTGATCGATCGTCCAATTCTTGAAATTTGTCATACCAAACTCTTGTCCTTGATATATGTACATTGTACCTGTCAAAGTACATTGCATCAAGTTCAATAATTTCCCACTCTTATTCCAAAATTCTGGAGTTGATTCATCTCCAAATCTAGTTATCGATCTAGGTTGATCATGATTCTCCAAGTAAATCGTTGACCAACAATCTGTATCTTCTACAAACTTGAACGTACCAATCAAGGCAGTTTTAAAGTCTAACAAGTTGAAATCGACTAGATCATATCTGAAATGAGGGTCAGTCCCAAGATTGGTGACGTCAAATATGAACATCTCGTCGATTTCATGGTTCTTGGCAGAGGTGTAATCGATCAATTGTTGAAGATCTCCAGACCCAACCTCTCCCACAGTCATAATATCGTATTTACTGAAACATTCTCTGTGCATCTCCTTGATAAATTCATGGATACGAGGCCCATTATGAGTACAAGGACCCGAATCTTGGAATTCGTTCTTTGGATCCGTAATTGGCAGATCTGGTAATCCTGGAACTTTGGAATACAACCCAGCTGTATCAATTCGGAATCCATCACAACCTTTTTGTAACCAAAACAAAACTGCGGTTTGATAGATCAGTTTTCTGGTCATTTTGTTCTCCCAGTTGAAATCTGGTTGTTCCACTGCAAACAAGTGCAAGTAATACTCTTGAGTGGATTCATCCCATTCCCAAGCACTGCCTCCAAAATGTGAAGCCCAATTGTTTGGTGGATGTCTATTTCCTTGTTCATCGTATTTAGCTGGTCTCCAAAAGAACCAATCTCTTTTGGGATTAGTTTTAGAAGATCTCGATTCTTTAAACCATTTGTGTTCAGATGAACAATGGTTGATAACCAAGTCAACCAAAATCTTCATTCCTCTGTCATGACATCCTTTGATCAAAGCCTCCATATCTTCCATGGTTCCATATTTTGGATATATGGCTTCATAATCAGAAATGTCATATCCCATGTCATGTTGTGGAGAATCATACATCGGAGATAACCAAACGACATCGACTCCTAATTCCTTGATATAATCAAGTTTAGAAACAATTCCTTGTAAATCACCAAATCCATCATCGTTGGAATCTTTATAACTAGCTGGCCAAACCTGATACACAACGGCTTCTTTCCACCATTTGGCTTCAGTATTCGAGATAATAGTGTCAACAGTCATTTTACACTCTAAAACAAACAATTACAATACCAACTGTTTTATACGTTTGCCAAGAACATGAACCTGGTTTCGCCGATCAAAGATCCACTTCAACAGCGGGGTAGAGCAACAAGGGGGAATGACGTTCTTCGTCTTAAAGAATTTGCCCTTTATGCATGTTTGAAATCCGGGGTAAAAAAATAAAAAGTGACATGACAGTGCATGAAAAGAGGGCATGATTAGAATCAAGTTGAACTTGAAGTCAAGCAACATTGACAAGAGATAACCAATCACAACCAAATTGCCCCTTTCATAATTATTTTGCCCCTTTTTATCCCCAATTTTGAACTATTACTCTTGGTCATGCTTGGCCATAGTATAAATATGTCAAAGTTCGGAGACGGTATCCCCAAATATGTCAAACAGTAAAACTGATTTAGGCGTTGAACACGCCGAAGATATTAATGATGCTTCAAAAGATGAGTACTATTCGATGGGTCTTGATAAAGTTAACACGGATAACTTTGACATTGGAGCCCAAGACCCAGAGATGGAGGACTACGTTGCCAAATTTTTGGGTATTTCCGAAGATGCAAAGGCCAATGATGCAGAAGAGAAAGCCATGCCTTTGATACAAGGTTTAAAGACTTATCCCAAAGCTGCTCTATGGTCTATAGTCTTGTCAACTGCCCTTGTCATGGAAGGTTATGATACAAACTTGTTAAATTCTTTCTATGCCTTACCTGCTTTTGCCAAAAGATACGGAGAGTTGACCGATGCAGGAACTTATGAAATTGCAGCCAAATGGCAAACTTCTTTGAGTATGTGTACCAACGTGGGAGAAGTCATTGGATTACAATTCGCAGGTATAGTGGCAGACAAAATAGGTTATAGATGGACTTTGATCATCTCATTGATGTTGGTCAATTGTTTCATCTTCATCTTGTTCTTTGCCAAAGATTTGGGTATGTTAGCTGCTGGTGAGATCTTATTGGGTATCCCATGGGGTGCTTTTCAAACTTTGACTGTTTCGTATGCCTGTGAAGTGTGTCCTTTGGTCTTGAGATTCCATTTGACCACGTATGTCAACGTTTGTTGGGTATTTGGCCAGTTGATCTCCAGTGGTGTTTTAAAAGCCTACTCTGAGTCCACTTCTGATTTGGCCTACAAAGTTCCCTTTCTGATCCAATGGATCTGGCCCACTCCTATCATCATTGGAATCTTTTTCGCTCCTGAATCTCCCTGGTACTTGGTCAGAAAGAACAGAATGTCAGATGCAAAGAAGTCTTTGTTGAGATTGTTAAGTGTCAATGAACACATGCAAGATGTCAACCCATATATCGATGCCTATATCGCCAAGATGAAGATCACTACTGAGGAAGAAATCAGACTCCAAAAAAGCAGCTCGTATATCGAATGTTTCAAAGGCATCGATGGTAGAAGAACAAGAATTGCGTCCATGGTCTGGGTCTGTCAAAACGCTTGTGGTGCTGCTTTGATGGGTTATTCCACATATTTCTACACAAAGGCTGGTTTAAGCGTTTCGTACTCTTTTGATTTCTCTATCATTCAATACTGTTTGGGTATAATTGGAACTGTTTCTTCGTGGTTCTTATCGAGACATGCAGGTCGTTTCCACATCTACTTTGGAGGTTTACTAGTTCAAACCATTTTGCTTTTGATAATTGGAGGTTTGGGTTGTACAGAGTCCAAAGGGGCTTCATGGGCAATTGGTTCCATGTTATTGGTTTTCGTGTTCGTCTATGATCTCACAATTGGTCCTGTCTGTTACTGTCTTGTCTCCGAAATCCCTTCCACTAGATTACGTACCAAAACTGTGGTATTGGCAAGAAATTTCTACAACATTATGGGTATTGTCAATGCTATTTGGACTCCATACATGTTGAACAGTACCCAATGGAATTGGGGAGCCAAGACTGGATTCTTCTGGGCTGGTATCAGTTGTATCTTTTTGGCCTGGATGTGGTTCGACTTGCCGGAGACCAAAGGTCGTACTTTTGCAGAATTGGATGAGTTATTTAGACAAAAGATCAAGGCTAGAAAGTTTGCCAAAGCCGAGGTTGATCCATTTGATCTGGGTCGGTTGTTCAACAACTTGGACAAAGATCAAATCGCCAACATCGTTGACAACACAAAAGCTGCTTCTTCCAGTTTCACATATGAGAAAGTTTGATTATGTTATAATGTATGCTTATGTTTATTCAACTAAGTAGATTCTACCTTCCCAAGGTTTGAGTTTATCATCTTGATCGACGTAATTGGAATTGATCAAAGTGTAGTTTCCTTTCAAATGTTTGGAGAAACCAAGTTCATGTCTTGAAAAGTTTAAAACGGCATACAACTGTTGTCCTTCTGTGTTCTCTTTGGAATAGATGAACAAATTCTTATCATCTACATCGTAGATCTTGAATCCAAATCCATAGACAAACAAGCTTTTGTACTTATTTCTCAATTTCAAACACTTCTTCCAGAAACTCAACAAGGAATTTGGATCGTCAATCTGGGACTTGACGTTGATCTCTTTGTAATTATCGTTGACTCCTATCCACGGTTCTTTAGTCGAAAACCCGGCAAAAGTGGAATCATCCCATTGAATAGGCAATCTGGCATGGTCCCTGGCCACTTTATGAACACCTTCCATAAACTTTGCAATCTTTTGTTCGTCTCCTTCCGCTTCCAATTGTTTATACGGATTCAAGATTTCAACATCTTTGAAGAACTCAATTGGCTTGTTCTTGACATTTGTCATCCCGATCTCTTGACCTTGATAAACGTACAAAGTACCGGTCAAAGAAGTTTCCATCATTGCCAACATTTTCCCAGAAACAACTCTGAATTCTTTGGAATCGTCTCCAAATCTTGAAATCGATCGGGCTTGATCGTGGTTCTCAATATATGCCGTTGCCCAGGCATCTGAAGTATCGACGAACTCAAAAGATTTTTGGATTGCCAACTTGAATTGAGGAAGATCAAAGGGTTCGGTAAAATACTTGAGCTGTTTGCCTTGTCCCAATGAAACATGGTCAAATAAGAACATCATATTGATCTCCTTTTGAGATTCTCCGCTATATTTCAAAACATCATCCACACCACCATTCATCACTTCTCCCACTGTCATGATATCATGACCGGTGAAACATTCTTTGTTCATCTCTTTGACAAATTCATGGATTCTTGGTCCATTTAAAGTGTACTTAGTGCTGGGTTGCCATGGCCCAGGATTGACAACTGGCAGGTCTGGTAATTCTTGATGTTTTGAGTACAAAGAAATTACATCAATTCTAAAACCATCACAACCTTTACGAAGCCAAAATTTGACAGCTGTTTCGTAGATCAGCTTTCTAGTGGCTTTGTTTTCCCAATTGAAATCAGGTTGTCCTTCGGCAAACAACCTTAAATAGTATTCCTGAGTTTTCTCATCCCAAGTCCAAGCACTTCCAGAGAAATATGACTCCCAATTGTTCGGAGGATGTCTATTACCTTGTTCATCATATTTAGCTGGTCTCCACCAATACCAATCTCTTTTAGGATTAGTTTTAGAAGATCTCGATTCTTTGAACCATTTATGTTCAGATGAACAATGGTTGATAACCAAGTCAACCAAAATCTTCATTCCTCTGTCATGACATCCTTTGATCAAAGTCTCCATATCTTCCATGGTTCCGTACTTTGGATATATGGCTTCATAATCAGAAATGTCATATCCCATATCTTCCTGTGGAGAATCATACATTGGACATAACCAAACAACATCGACTCCTAATTCCTTGATATAATCAAGTTTAGAAATGATCCCTGGTAGATCACCAATTCCATCCCCATTTGAATCTTTGAAACTTGCCGGATAAATTTGATACACAGTAGCCTCTTTCCACCATGTAGGTGTGGTTTGTTCTGCTTTGATAGACATGTTGTATCTAAAGAGAAATGTTCAAACTCCTGTTTCTTTTCCCAACTACCAAGATCGGCGAGCCAACCCCGCTGTTTTTTTACCCCAGATTTCAAGAATTTTTTTTTGTTCTTTTGCCCTTTTTCATGCACTGTCATGGCATTTTTTACCCCCTCCTCGCAGCAAACAAGTTGATCATTCCCCAGATAAGCCTTGCCCCTATGCCCTTTGCACTCTACTAAGGTCGCGTTTAACGGGGCGGGAAATAAGATCCACTCTTCGAACATTAGCAGCCGTCTTGTTTATAGAGTGCTCTATTATTTTCTAGTCATGACCCTTTTTCAACTTTAGATTTATTACGTCATGGATCATCACATGACATTCTGAGCAAAAAACGAAATTCAATTCGCTAAAATTGAAAAATTTGAGAATTTTAGCTTTTGAAAGTTGAAAAATGGCCAAAGCAGCTACGCCGAGATTGATATTTATTCGTCATGGACAAACTGAATGGTCCAAAAGTGGACAATACACTTCAGTTACAGATCTCCCACTCACGGATTTTGGGGTGAAACAGATGCTAGCAACAGGTGAACATTTGATTGGGAACGGGCCGTATTGTCTTGTGAAACCTTCAGATATTGGTTGTTTGATCTCTTCTCCTCGTTTAAGAGCTCGTCAGACAATAGATCTCTTGGTCAAAAGTCTTCCGGAAGATGTCAAATCCTCTTTGAAAGTTCATATCGATGAGAACATCCGTGAATGGGAATACGGAGACTACGAAGGTCTTCTCACAAGTCAAATCCAAGAATTACGTGCAGAAAGAGGCTTGAATGCCAAAGATTGGAACATCTGGCAATATGGATGTGAAGGTGGAGAACTTGCTCTGGACGTAACTGCTCGTGTAGATTCATTTATAGACTCGGTTAAAGCCATCCATGACACAGCTTTCAAAGAGAATAAAGCTTGTGACGTCATAGTGGTGGCTCATGGTCATATCTTGAGATGTTTGGCTGCTCGTTGGATAGGTTTGAGTATCAACTCCAACCCAAAATTCATGCTAGATGCCGGAGGTGTGGGTGTTTTGAGTTATCAACACCATAACATCGAAGAACCTGCTCTTTTCTTGGCAGGAGCTTTCAATGTACCTCTCGAAGAAACTGGAGCAGGTTTATAGAAAATAGAAGTATAGTTTCAATTTGTAAGTTTCAACTGTGCAAGTATCTCGTTCTGTTCAAAACTCAACATCCGTCTTGTATGACGACGTTCCGAGACAGATCCATACCTCTTTTTGGGTGTTGTATGAGGACTGACGTCTCCCAAGAGACTTGAAGTTGATTGGATCGAAGCTGCTTCTATGTCATTCGTATGGAATCCATTGATCTCTTGCAGTGGAGGTGGAGTCACGGCTATTGAAGTCGGTGATAAATCTCCCTCGTTGGGAGATCCAAAAGATATGTACTCAGAATGATCTCCTTCTTCCATAGAAGTACTTATACGGAGTTTTGCGGTTCGTGGGGTTCTTGGAGTTCCAAAATAGTTCTTGAAAACAGGAGAAGAAAACGAACTTCTTTCATCATCATGCTTGATCAATACATTGAGTCCTATTCTTCTACCACTCTCGGCATGTTCAACTTCGTCTTCATCTTCTTCTAATCTCCAACTCAACAACAGAACTCCTGCAAACACCAATAAAGTACCAAACACTATGTTGAAGAACTGCCAATTACCAACTTTGGAGTTGAAAAACACCAACTCATTACCAATGTTGATGATGTTATACACACAGAACACCAATGGGTACAAGATACTGGTGGTGATGAGCTTCAAACCTTGGTTCAAAAACCACAATTGAGATAGACAAAGAACAAAGAAACTGATCACAACCAACCAAATGGCAGGTCTCGAAAGCAACAGATGCCAACTGGATGAACTTTTGAAGCAATTGAGTAAAATCTCAATCGTGGATTTCGCCAATAACAAAGAAAACCCAGATAAACATCCGGAAATGCTTCCAAAGCCGATTCCTTTTAAAAGTCCCGAGCTGGGCAGACGGTTCCGCCAGTGCGCGGCGGCGCTCCGCCGAAGCCCCGCCCAAGAGAAAAAGGTGGAATCGGGATCCGGATCAAGAGGTTGATATTCAAAAGTATCGAGTTGATCTTTTCGCACCAAAACCAACCACATCAACACCAAAACCACTGCACCATTCCACAGACACCAGCTGACGAATTTCGGCAGTTTCAAAAGGTCTAAAAACAGTTCTAGATCGTAATCAGGCTCAGGAATCCTTCCAAAAAGCAGTATGAGGAATGCTCCAAAACATATGAGTACGGTTCCGATCAAAGATTGTACGGTGAACACCTCGTTCAATAGTAAAGAGCTGAAGATGGAATTGAACACCAATCCGATGCTCTGAAGTGGTGAGAGGATGATTAGAGGTAGAGTGGTGATCTGTACAGAGCTCCCGAACACATTAGAAACCAAAAATAGAGCAAAACCTGTTCTCCAAAGCTTTCTCTTATACGGCGGCTTGTACATATTGGATTTGTTTTCGTAATGGAGATGCGATTTTCGTTGTAAAATGAGTCCTATTGATTGACACAGAGATGATAGCACTGCTGATATGATTCCTATTGTAATTGACATCCCATTCTGTGACTCTATTCGTACTAGTGCAGTCATCAGCAATGGTTTGGTCTGGTCGTGTAAATTAATTCAATTTTTTCTACCTCGGTGACATGGTAGTGTATGTATTACCAATTTCCTCTTTTAGGATAGTCGTGTCCATTGTATCAATCACGCCAAATTTAAACACTTTTATACAAACATTAAACTTTGGGATGCGATGGATGCTATAGAAACACGACTTTGTCATATTTTGGACGATCTAGATACACCAGCAACCATTTCAAAAGGTCTTGAGGACTTTGAACAACTTCTTGGAGAACTTTGTGTCACTGCCAATGCAACCAAACTTGACAAAACTCCAGATACTTCTAAACGTTTCATCCTATCCAAGACTCAAAAACCCATTTGGAAAGTATGGAATGTACCTTCACGAGATGATCCACTGTTTGGCGCATTTGTGAATGCCCAAAACAAGGTCCAATTCAATCTGGCAGCCAAGTTATGGTTGGTTTTAAAGACCAGATCTTTGAAGATCGATGACGCCATAAAACTGCACCAATTGTTACAAGGAATGTTACTTTTGCATCCTGATTCAAGAGAGATCTTCTCTGAACGTAATCTTGCTGTATTGATCTCTTCTTTGCCTGCTCAAGATCCTCAATTGACCACCACCATCATTCAAACCTTGGTATGTCTGTTGGTGAGACAGGTACCCAATATCCGTAGTTTTGAATCCTTGAATGGACCACAAACCATTTGTAGACTTTTCAAAGAGACCGAGGAGAAGAGTGTCAAGCATAAATGTTTGGAATTCCTCATGTTTTACTTGATTCCAGAGACCTCCAACGGGAAATCATCTCTGGAACAGCTCTTCAAAGATTCCGAATCGCCCACTTCTTCTCCTATCCCAAATGATGGAATTGCAAGGAAAACTATGGAACAAAAGCTGGATCTTTTGAGACCATACTTCGATAATGTCGATGAGTTGATAAGACAACTCACTGAAATCAAACCTTTTGGAAAATTAAAGAATATAGAATGGTGATGGACTTGATCAAAAATGTGTTTAAAATTTCGTAATCCTCCGCCCATTTGAATTTTTTTCCGGCTTGTTCCCCGCCTAAATTTTGAAATTTTCTCCGCCCAATTTATAAATTTGAAACCTTCAAGACCAACTTTCACTCATCAATGTTCACAGCATTCTTCATTTATAACACCAAAGGAGAAATACTTCTATCAAAACTCTTTAGAGAAGGAGTCAAAAGAAGCATCGCCGACGTCTTCCGGATCCAAGTCATCTCAAACAACGAAATAAGATCCCCGGTATTAACCTTGGGATCGACCACTTTTTTGCACATCAAAACCGATGAATTATGGCTCGTTGCCGTTACTAGATCAAATATAGATGCCTCAATGGTCTTTGAATGCCTATACAAGATCCTCTCAGTGCTACAACTGAACTCCATCACCTCTGAAACTGACGTCAAACTCAACTTGTCCTGGATCTTTGAAGTCTTGGAAGAAATGTTCGACTTTGGATTCCCAATAACCACTGATTTTAATACTTTAAACGTAAATTCAGAAATCCAAAGAGTCTTAGCACCTTCAGCCTCGAAGCTCATTGGCAGAAGAGCCACCATTCTCAGAAAGAAGTCGTCTTCTGTGCCCCAACTCTCGGACTTACCATGGCGTAACGCCGGAATCAAATATAGGAAAAACGAGGTGTTTTTGGACGTTTATGAGAACGTCAATTTGCTCTTGAGTGCCAACGGACAGAAATTGAGGTCCTATGTCGACGGGAAAATCGTTTTGAAGACCCAGTTGTCCGGCATGCCCGTCTGCAAAATTGGTCTCAACGACTCAGAAATGGAATTTTCTGATTTCAAATTCCACCAATGTGTGGATTTGAACCTCTATGACTACGAAAAGATCATTTCGTTTGTTCCTCCGGACGGAGAGTTCGAATTGATGTCGTTTACATCCACGGACAACATCGAACTCCCCTTTCAAGTGATCCCCAACATCTCGGAACCTTCGTCCAACACTGTAGACATCCGGGTCGTACTCAGATCCCTTTTCCCGAGAAAAATCAGTGCAAATGATGTGGAATTCATCATCCCGGTGCCCAATGGAACCATCAATTCAACCATCGATTGTTCACATGGGAAGCTGAAATTTGAACCTCTGTTGAATGCAATAGTTTATAAACATTCCAGGTTTCCAGGAGATCATGAAGTTGTGGTGAGATGTTCGCTCGAAGTGAACAATTCTGCCAATATCGTCAACTGGTCAAGACCTCCAATGCTCCTCAAGTTCATGCTCAATATGTACTCTTGCAGTGGTTTGAATGTCAGATACTTGAGGATAGAAGAAGACTCTCTGAAACTGATCAAATGGGTCAAGTATATCACGAAAGCCGGCGCCTATGAAGTGAGATATTGATCCGCATGGTCTTACTTCGCCTAAAAAAGGCGGAGCCCCGCCTACTTGGTTTTTTTCCCCGTCTAATTTTTTCCCCGATGAAAAATTTCAAAAATTTCTTCACCGTCTCAACTTGAAACCAAGCCATGAAAGACATCGTTGTGTTCTCCGGAACGTCTCATCCGAACCTCACCGAACGTATTTGTAGGAACCTATCCCTCGACATGGGTCAGGTGGAACTCCGGAACTTCAGTAACGGTGAAACAGCCGTGACCATCAAAGATTCCGTCAGAGAAAAAGACGTCTTTATCGTCCAATCCGGCTCCGGTCATGTCAATGACAACTTCATCCAACTTCTCGTCATGCTCAGTGCATGTAAATCCTCTTCTGCTAAAAGAGTCACAGCAGTGTTACCTTTGTTCCCTTATTCAAGGCAACCGGATCTCCCTTATAACAAGAAAGGTTCTCCTTTGGGTCCCAAAACTCCATTTGATTCTACTCCTCCTACTCCTAAACCCATGTCCAGAGATAATGGAAGTACAATATCACTTTTAAAAGACGATCTGTTGAACAAACCTTATCAACCGAAACAATTCTCCACCAATGCTGCCTCCGTGGGGACAAAGGCCTATTCGAGTTCAGGTTACAAGAAATGGGTTGCCCAATCAGGTACACTCATAGCCAACTTGATCACCACTGCTGGGGCTGATCATATCATCACTATGGACTTGCACGATCCTCAATTCCAAGGGTTTTTTGACATGCCGGTCGATAACTTGTATTCCAAACCTTTACTCCAACATTACGTCCAAATGATCCCTAATCACCAGAGTGCTGTTATTGTGAGTCCGGACTCTGGAGGTGCCAAAAGAGCCACTTCTATTGCCGATCTGTTGGGAATGTCCTTTGCCTTGATCCATAAAGAGAGAAGGCTGAAGGCTGAAACTCCTTCACAAACAGAACAACTGATCCACAGTCTTGAAGAAGCCGATAAACTCCGGTCCCAAAAAGTGATAGCTACCACCATGTTGGTGGGAGATGTGAACGAAAAAGTGTGTATCTTGATCGATGATTTGGTCGACACCTCCAGTACCATTACTCGACTGCTGAAGTTGTTAAAAGATCAAGGGCTGTCGTATGTCTATGCCATTTTCACACATGGTGTTTTCAGTGGTGATGCCATCCATAGGATGAAATCTTCTTGTATCGATAAGATGATCACGACGAATTCTGTACCCCAAGAAGATCATGTCAAAGAGTTGGGTGATCGAATCGAAGTTTTGGACGTGAGCCGTGTCTTTGCAGAACTGATACGTAGAATTCACAACGGAGAAAGTGTCTCGATGCTCTTCGATCATGGTTGGTAAAAAGATTGTATTCAAAATTATAGTTATTTAGGTGTGAATTGCAGATTCCAAGTTCAAGTCTTGGAAGTAGTACTTGAGATCTGAAATTTTGTTATAGTCACCGTAGTATTTGGAAACTTTGTCGGTGATTTCTTTCACGGTGAAATGGAAGTATTCGTAGTTGACTTCGACCGGTAACGATTTACCGAATCCGTTCATGTTATAACCTGCACTTGCATATCTTTCCCAACCGTTTGGAGCCCAAGTCTCCACGACAACAGTGGGGACAACTCCTTTCAACAATACAGACTTTCTGTACTCCTCCGGTTGCATGTCAAAGAGTTTTTGACATGGGAAACTCAACACACGGGTCTTGATACCTTTAGCTGTCAATTTTTCAGCCAGTTCCATACAGAAGTGAACTTCTGATCCGGTTCCGATCAATTGCAAATCCGGATCGGCAACATCTTTGACTACATAGCCTCCCAACTTTGCTTTTTCTCTCGAAGTTTGACCAGGATACTGTGGTAAGTTTTGTCTGGACAAGGAGAAAAGACAAGGACCAATGTCCTCGGTGTTGATGTACCATTCCAACAAACCTGCAACTTCTTCTCTGTCGGCAGGTCTGAAGAAATAGGTGTTTGGCACAGCTCTGAAGAAGTTGGCCACTGCAATAGGTTGATGAGTTGGCCCATCTTCTCCAACTCCAATAGAATCATGAGAAGCAACACAGATAGTTTTCAAGTTCTGTAAAGCAGCCATTCTAACTGCTGGAGCAGCATACAACCAAAACATCAAAAAGGTGTGTGTCAAAGGTAAGAATGTACCCCTTTGATAAGCAGCTAAACCATTGGCAATGGCAGCCATGGCATGTTCCCTGATACCGAATCTGATGTAACGGCCAGAATAATCACCATTGACTCCACAAGCAGATCTCAATTTTGGACTCTGGAAATCCTTGGCCCCATCCCATCTCAAATGGATAGATGCCTCTAAATCACCAGAACCTGCAACAAAAGTTGAGATATCTTTGCACAAGTTTCTAGTGGCATCACTGAAAGCCACTCTGGATGCCACTGGTTTGGTGTCTGATTCCGGTAACAAGGATTCCCAACCTTGTGGAATCTTTCCTTGGACTCTCAACTTGAACTCTTTGGCCAAATCTGGATATTCTTTGGAATAGTTCTCCACCAACAAATCCCAATCTTTCTCCAACTGTTGACCCTTTGGAACCAAATCCAGGAAGAAGTTCTTCACCTCATCTGGAATATAGAACACTTTGTCTTGTAAACCGTACAGTTTCTTCATCGAACGGATGTTGTCGGCACCAATTGGAGCACAATGAGCTGCACATGTACCGGCAATTGGAGAATCTTTGGCAATTGTGGTACGCACATGGATAAACGTTGGTTTATCGGTGGAACTTTTGGCCTTGACCAAAGCATTCAAGATCTCCTCAACGTTGTTATCACCTTCCCAGACATCGATGATGTTGAAATTACAAGCCAGCATCTTGGCATTAATTTCTTCATCGTTGTACAAATCAGCAGAACCATCAACGGTGATGTTGTTGTCGTCGTAAATGACAACCAAATTGTCCAATCTCAAATGTCCAGCCAATGAGATCGCTTCCAAAGCAACACCTTCTTGCAAACAGGCATCACCAACAGTGACATAAATGGTACTTGAGACAACGTCATAACCCGGTTTGTTGTACAAAGTAGCCAAGTTTTTACCGGCAATGGCCAAACCAACTCCATTGGCAATTCCTTGACCCAAAGGTCCAGTAGTGACTTCAACACCAGGGTTCTCAATTTCAGGATGTCCAGGAGAATACGAAGGTTTCTTTGCATGGTACATCTGCAATTGTTCTTCTGTCATATGTGGATATCCAACCAAGTGTTGGAATAAATATTGCCATAGACACACATGACCATTGGACAAGATAAATCTGTCTCTGTTGAACCATTTGTCATTGGTTGGATTGTACAACATTTGATATCTGTACAAGGCAACCCCAATTGCTGCCATACCCATAGCAGAACCTGGATGGCCACCGTTGTACTGCTCGACAATGTCGGCAATATAACAACGGAAAGTTTTGAGAACTAAATCGTGAATCAGATCGTTTTCTTTGATAGAAGTGACTGGAGAAATGGTCATTTTGGATTTGAATTTGTATATGAAAGTTACTTAATTTCCTCTTTTTATATCATCAGAGATAGACTATCAATTTGGTCACTCCTTAACTTTTCGGGTTCCATCCGATTCAATTTTGGAGAGTAGTCTACTATTCAAGCCTTTATCAAACAGGCTGCAGGTACCAAAAGGGGTAACGATGCACGATCATGCACGACCGTTTTTTTTATTTTTTTACCCCGCGGTCGGTTACAATTGCCTGTTTTAAACGATATGCTGATTACGTACTTGTTCAGTGGCTTCATCGATCAGATCTTTCTCCTTTTGTTTCTTCTTTTCTTCTTGTAATTTGGCAATCTCTTCTTCGGTTACCAAATGGTGTTCATGATTTGAACTTTTCATCAATTGTTCATTTTCAAAATGACAACGTTGAATCTGTACAAACCATTCATCTTTGACGACTTGTTCCATTGTAATTCTCTTTTTGGCATCCAATTCTAACATTGCACCTATTAAAGGTCGTGAAGAATGTGGTAATAATCTTAAAAGTCGATAAGGTCCTTTTGATTTCGATCTGGGAGCAAACAGTGTCGTTGTGGAGTTACTGATCAAATTGGTCTTGAACTGTAATTCGTGTAATTCATGTGTCGATAAATCATGATCCGGATGTTTCAAATTTTCCAAATCTGTCGTACTACTAGATGCAGAATTCAGTGGTATAGTGGTGAACAGTTTATAACTTGGATCTGATAATTTGGGTACCTTCCATGGGAATCTTTTCAAAGTCATACAACAGAATATGATGGCAATTGACCAAATATCCACTGGTCTTGGATCATAATGGGAAATTGCAAGAACTTCAGGCAGAAGATAAGGATCGGATCCAACAATTCCCTTGGCTTTGATTATGTCATCTTCAAAGGGATATTTGAAAACAACGGCAGAACCAAAATCGATCAATTTCAAGATTCCATCTTTGGTCACAACACAGTTATCAAGTTTTAAATCTCGATGTGCAAGACCCATTGAATGTAAATATTGAACCCCATTGACTATTTGTTTGAAATAACATGCAATTTCATGTTTCTGTAAAAGACCACTCATCACAATGGTGAAGAAATCGTACGGACAATATTCCATAACCACCAAGAATTTTAAACCTTCATTCAACATATCAAAAGTTTCAATGATGTTTTCATGGTGTAGAGTGGAACCTACAAAGAATTCACTTTGAACTTTCTTGGTATAGTCATAATCCGATTCTTTGGCAGTTTTGGGTCTAAATTGTTTCACGGCAAAGATTCTTCCATCACTCGGTCTTTCTACAATCAGTACAGAACCTCCGGCTCCTTCTCCAAGTATCTTTCCTGGTACACCGTACTTGCTTATAAGTTCTTGAGAAGTTTCTGCACCAAAAAACATCTTCTCCTGGAAGGTCTTTGTTGCAATTTCTTCTTTTGGGGATGGTTTGGGTAATGGTTTAGGTTTGGCATGATGATGTTGGTTATGGTGAAACTTATGGCTCTTGTCATCTTTTGGTTTCATCACGTTCTTGAAAAATCTCTTCAATTCTAATTTTGAAGAAGAATGTTTCATTCCTTGCTGATCCGAATGGTTTGAAGACTGTGACATCTTTGGCGACAATAGAGAACCTTTGTTATAGGACAATTGATCCAATTTCTTCTTTGTAGAATCATTCGATGCCATATTATTCAATGAAGTTGATGAACCACCTCTTGATCTGTTAAATATTTTCAGCAACGAAGAATTCGAGGCCTCGGGTTTGAGTTTTGACTCATTCTCATCACTCACGACAATTTGAGGTGATGGGGTATTACGAAGATTCAGTAATTTGTTTCTAAGCGGCATCTTATAGCTCTCAAGTTGTCACGGATCTTGATCCGTGGTCTACCAACACTCGATTTACCTTTCAAATCGATACACTTCAAACTGTTTGAACAGGTGATGATTGTTGAAAAACGGGATAAAAAAAAAATTCAAGGAAATGGGCGGAGTTGTGCGCGGATCAAGGCGGAGGGTTGGGTGAATTTGGGCGGGAGCTTAGGCGGGGAACAGGGAGGAGCAACCAATCTATACTACAAGAAAAGGGGGTTTTATCAAGGGGTTTTTTTAAGAAGTACCAGTTATATACTTCATGAAAGACTGTGATCTGGATTTCTTACCGTTTCCCATAAGACTTGATTCACTGTCTTCATCACTTGAAACAGCTGCGGAATGTGCCTCATGTGCAATTTCGTCTTCATCCACTGCACATATAATTGTCTTATGGTTATGATTCACCAACCTATAAGAAGATGGGGCAATTGCCAATGAAGTTGGTATTTGTGTACCATCTTTTTTAACGTCTCCTTCTCCATTCTGTTTCACGTAATATCCTTTATCTGTATCTCCTGATTCCAAAATGGCAATTGTAGAAATATCGGCCTCTCGTTCTCTTTCATTTGGAAGTACAAATTTGTGATTCTTCTCGACATGGCCCAATTTGGCAACGTCGTCTGGTTGTTTCTTAATCGTCACAAATGATTTGGTGGTTTCAATTGGATTTGAAGCAAGATTCGAAGGCTTTGTGGCATTCTTGTGGTAATAAGCCGGTTGATTTTCACTAAAAATTGGATTTTCCATGGATTGACGATGTGGAGTCGAATACAAATTGTGCAAATATGTCGAAATGTTTCTTTTAGAAAGTGGACCGGGATCATTTCTCTTGATATTTTTGTTCAAATCGATATAGACATCACTTTCATCCACGATTTCTTCTCCGATCAATTCTTCAATCACATCTTCCAAAGTTAAAACACCTTTAGCACCACTTGCCATACCTGGAGTCTCACTAACAATGACCATATGACTCTTACCTTCTTGGAAATAGTTCAAAATGTTCAAACAACTCGTATCTTCAGACGTCTCGGGTAAAGTTGCCAAAGGGAAAGACGCAACGGGGAGTGCATCTTCTGGATCATAAGATATCAAAACTCGTACCAACAACATCCCAATGAAATTTGTAGGTTCATTCGGTAAATGGATGGGAATCCGAGAGAATCCAGAGTTGAAGATCTCGTCAACGGCCTTCTCATCCAAAATGGTATCTGCAGACATTGTATAGACTTTATCTATAGGAGTCATAATTGAACCAACAGGTTTTTCTTTGAGATCCAAAACAGCACTGATGATTGTGACTTCATCTTGGTTCAATCTTTCCACTCCCATGGTTCGATGTAAAGTGACCAAAGTTTTTAACCCACTTTTCTTGTACATGGTTCCATGATCTTCACCTAAAATGTGATCCAATAGTAGCAGAATCGGATATGCAACGGGATACATCAAATACATCAATCCCAATACAAATGGAGAGAAATAGGCACCTAATTCTAATCCATATCTGACACAGACAGATTGTGGAATGATCTCTCCAAAGATGACAATAGACACGGTAGAGGTGAACACAGCAACAAGACCTCCTCCTAGACAACGATCCAATACAACAGGTAGAGTTTCATTGGTTATAACGTTGGATAGTAATAGAGTGACAAGCACCCAGTGCTTACCTCTTCCCAACAAGCTTAACACCTTGTTTGCAAAGTATTGTTCAGCGGGACTACCACTGTGGGCAATAACTTTCAAATAAACTTCATCTTGACCCATCAATCCCAAAGTTAAACCTGCAAAGACTCCTCCGAGAAGGACCAAGATGGCCGAGGCAATGAGATAGAGAAGGAAATCGTCTTCGAAATCGTCTCTTTTAGTCAACGATATGGGCACTGCATGGACCAATCGGGGAATCATGCTCATCACACACATCATTCTTGATGCTGTGGCATAGTTTGATCGTAATCTGGTCATCGGCTGCTTCTTTAAAGGGCAATATAATTTGGTAGTGTGATTTTTGACAAAAAGTTTTTTGATAAAAAAAAAATTCATTTTCACGGTCGTGCAATAAAGTCTAAAAAAGTTTAAAAAAATGAAAAAAGGTCGTGCATAAAAGGGCTAAAAACGCAAGACGGGTTCAACTCTGATTGCACTCTGGAGGCTGTGTCTTTGGAGCTGCCTCGTCTTCTGAATCATCAGAATCATCTTCTTCGTCTTCTTCTTCAATATCTTCGAAATCTTCGTCATCTTCAAACTCTTCATCATCTTCCAGAAATTCGTATTGTAAAGCCTCTCCGGTGAACCAATCGACTGCCCTTGGAATCAATTTGTCCTTCAAGATTTCACCAATCTGATAATCCAATTCCAATCTCAGCTCAAGTTCTTCATCAATCTCTTCTTCACTTTCTTCATCCGATTTGGTACCTTCGACATCTGGACTCTCATCTTCATCTTCTTCCAGTTTAGGAGCCTTTGGAGGATCGAAAAAGTTGAAAAAGGATTCGGCAGGTGATAATTTCTCAATCGTTCTCACTTGTTTGGTATGCTTGTTACGTTGTTTTCTACGTTCCACCATCAATGTAACATTAGAATCATTGTTGACCCAATTGATCGTACAACCTTCGGCATGATCATAGATAAAATCACTGCTATAACCCAATTCTTTTTGATAATAATAAGTCTTGGTCAAGGTCTTATTGGTGAAAAATGGATTCTCTCCAAATTCAAATATCAATTTAAATCCGGCAACATTCAAATATTCCAATCTGATATCTTGTAAATGTTCCAACACTTCAACATCTCTATCGGTGATTGTATCTTGAACGATTTGTAAATTGCCCAATGCAGTCAACCAAAAAGATGGAATTCCCTTTTCTTCTGCTTCTTCTTCTTCTTCCTCTGCTTCTTCTTCATCTTCTTCTTGGATCTTATCGGCTTCTTCTATGAGTTCTTCTCCTTCATTGATCTCTTCTGTAGATGGTTCTTCAACTCCATTAACAATTGCTGCTCTTCTTAAATAGAGTGGAGCATATTTCCCCAGATATTTTCTCTCCAATTCGAGTAATTCTTGTTGGAATTCTGCCTCCAATTCAAACTGTTTCTTTTGGATCGATTTCAATCCAAAAACACGTTCTTTGACTTTTCTAGGTAAACTGCTCACATATCCAGAATCTTGACCAACTAATTCTCCCAATTTACCTTCAATCATACTCAATAATGCTGGATTGCTCAATAGCTTTTTTTTGAATTCTTCCTTTTCTTCATCAATCGTGTTTGGAATCGTTGGAGGTTGGTTTTTACTCAAATAAGATCCTGCCACTGATGCTGGAGTGTTCTGTGGAGTAGGCGCCGAAGCCATCTCTCCTAACTTCTTTCTAATTGGTTCAGACATCTCAATTTCCTTCAATTACTTTGATCTCGTTTGGTGTCAAAAAAATTGAGGCAAAAAAATTATTTTTAATTTTTTTTTTAAAAATTTTCCCACGTTGGGAAAAAAGGGGGTTTAGGGGGTGTATAGTGGGGGTTCAGCGGGGTTTCGGTGGGAGGGTTTTAGTTGGGCTGGGTGTAGTTTGGGAGTGATGATCTGGGGTTTCAGGAGTGTGAGTAAAACTTTTATTAGATTGGAATAGAGAGTGAGGGGTTTATATACTTGGGAAAATTAGATTAGATCACCTTTAGATGTTTGTTATAGAAATTGTGAAGTGGGAATATATCAAATATAACATAAAATTATTACAATTTCTCTTCGAAGAATCTGATCAGATTTTGATGATCATATCAAAAACACATACATATATCTGAATAAATCCGATCAACATTTCAAACAGAAGCACTTGATGTCAATGTTATCTTTCCATAATATAATGTAAGACCATAATAAACCACAGTATAAATAGGGCGTGTGGCGTAGTTGGTAGCGCGTCTGCCTTGCAAGCAGAAGGTCATTGGTTCGACTCCGATCTCGTCCATTTTTTTAGATTTTTTTTAGTTTTTTTTTTACCCCTCGAAAAAGGGAGACTACAATGTCCAAATGCTCGTCATTTCTCATTTAACTACATAATATACTTTTAAGCTTCTTTGGCCTGCGAATGTCTAGCAGAGTTCCGCTTGCTCGATCTACCAAAAACCGATGATCTATCCTTATTTTTCGAAGTCACCATATTAGGTGCCAGTTGCAAATGAGTACCATTGTTATTGGAATTAGTCTCAGGTGAATGTCCATTTTGATTGTTCACTCTACCGGATCTTCTTCTGGCCTTGTTGGAGCTCCGAAGAATTCCATCAAATCTGAAAGAATTATCTGCATTTGCACTTGGTGCAGGAGAATTAGTCTGCTGTGATCTCTGTTCAGGGAATTGATACGAATCTGTATCTTTCATCGATGCCAAAGATGGTGACGATTTATGGGGTGAGCCTTGCTCACCTGCATCAGATCCATGGAATGAGTTCGTCACATGTTCCAACCTTCTCCCAGAAATTCTACTACTTCTGAATGACATGTATGTGTTTCTCAGCGATAAACTATTACCACTATGATCTCTTGGTAAATATTGATCAGTATTTGGACTACTGACAAAGGAATCTGCCAATGAAGTCTTGAAAGATGCATTTGATGGTGTTCTGGCCAAACTGCGGTTCAAAATGGCAGAAACCTTCTTGTCATACACCTGAGGTGCAGATTCAAATGGAATCATAGGATCCATATTACTCTCTCTGGTGTCGACAGAAGAGCTGTGCTGATGGCCAACGCTAGAATCTTCCGCAAAGAAAGAATCCAAGTTGACCAAAGCAGCATATATATGACTTAACGTAGGATCTGGTTGTTGAGTCGCATGTTGATGATGTGATTCCACAACTGATAAATTATCACCTCCTTCCACAATGGATGGAGCGTATGCATATTCATCTCTATGAAATTCAACATTGGTATTTGTAGTCTGATTTTCTGCCTCTGTAAGATTGGTGGTAGTCACACATGTAGAAAACACAGCATGTACGTTGTTTCTCGTTGTGGCTGCAGTAACCGCAGGCATTGGTATGGCCCAACCGTTCTCATCAGGAATACCAAACAAGGTGGCAGTTTTTTCATATTCTTTCCTTATAGTTTTGTTACCAAGACTCATTCTCAAAACATCTTTATCCAATTGTGAACCTGAAATGCTAACGGCCTCATCAAGGACTCTAAGAGCTTGTTCAGCATAATCTGTCAACAAAAGTCTCAACAAAGGGGAGATCAAATCAGCCCCAACTCCAGTGAACTCATCCCTCTGTAAATCCACGTAAGAGAAAAGCTTCTCCAAAATTTCCATGGTCTCCACTTTCACCCATGATATGCTGTTGAACAAGATACCCAACAAGAACACCAAACTTTGAGCTTCAAAAGTTGGAAAGAAATATGTGACAATCTTGTTCACACTCTCATTCAAGAAATCTTGTTTGGTTCTAAACCTTCTCTTCACAAATGATTGCAAAATCCGTTTCAAGGCACTTCTATCCAGAGTTGGGTTGACTTGCTGGTCGATTCTATCAACCATTTCACAAATGGTATTGGCCGAGTCGACAACGTCATCAGGATAATCATTGGTCACCAATGCATTCAAATATCTTGGCAAATTCGACAAAATGGCAAGTAACAATCTCGAATCACCAGATCCGATGATTTGACTGTCTTGAAGTTTGTTCAAACGATCCAACAATCTCAAAGAATGATCCCAAGAATTAGAAGACCTCAAACCAATCATGACTACCTGTTGAAGACCATCAAATTTGCCTTCCCATTTAGGAGGGAATGTAGATGTAAGGCATGAGACGGTCAATTCAGAATCGAGATCGATTTTGGAAACAAATTTTGATAAAGTTGATAAAGTCTCAATGTACTCTTGCTCATGAACAGAATTGAGACATGCAACACTCGACCAAAACAACTGAGGAAATTCAATCAACTGTTGCGAGTCCAACTCTGCAGTAATGGCATTCAAAGTCATCAAAATTTGAATGGAAAATCCTTGAATATCTGGAGTTTCATCAGAGATAGTGTTTGAAAGTCTGTGTAACATATCTCTCAACATTCCTTGATCCAAAAATGAGAGCAACGATCTGAAAGCCTGGAAAGATCTACATGCAATGTGTCTCACTGCACAGGTAGTAGCCCACGACAACGATACTCGACTCCATTCTTCTTGCAAATTAGAATAATTGGGACTGAGAACTTCCAAGATGTCTCTAATCAAACTGTCCATATTGGTTGGAGTTCTGGCTCCATTTTTGTCACTGTTCAAATCGTCATACACCCAAAGAGATTTCGGATCTCGCCTTCTTAACATGGATATGATCTCTTTCGATTTTGGATTGTCTCCAGCCAAACCATGCACCAAATGCATCAAAATCTCAAGAGTAACATCTTGTACCAATGGAAGATAATGATCCAAAAGAGCAATTGAAACATGGAGCAATAAAGGTAGACTTAGTTGCAGAGTTTCCGATGGGACGACCAATAAATCAGCCAAGAATATCACCGATAATTGACCCAGAGAAAATACTGCTTCTTTACCTTCATAAACCATCAGTGACCAAATATCTGCCACATATGGCATGGAATCAGACTTGATAGCCATGAATTCAGAAGTTTCTTTCTGTTGAGGAGGAATCATCTGTTTAGGTTCGATATTTTTGATGAAGTCTGCGATCAATTGACCACCTGATGCCGTACCTGATAAATAGACAATAACCTGTCTACAATACTGTACAAAGTTTGGATTCCTTTTCTGCAAGCAGTTTTGTGTAATAAAGTCCACTATCGGTCTAGCATTGGCTCCATTGTTACCATTTCCCAACAGGACCCATAAGCCTTCCACCTCATTTGACATGGTATCACTGTACTTCATCGTAATTTCAAAGAGATTATGTAAGACCATCTCCGTCAGTTCGTCCATCAGCATTGCATCATCAATTTTCAACTCTACTGCGTGGAAGAAAGGTAACAAAGCGGACAAAATGTCCCTTCGAGACAAGGGCCCAACTATATGAAAGACCCTTGTCAATTCAGAAATGATCTTCACGTCTTTTGAAAAAACAGCCAGTACGTGGAACAGTCCTGATTTGTACACAGATTTAGATTTCGTGCAAATTCTTTCCGTCAATAATTCAGTGGCAGAAGTGTTGTAGAGGATCTTCTCCGTGAAACTCAACAAATCTGCAGCTGCTCTTCTAACGTTTTGATCATCATTACCAACTGCAAAGAAACATAGAGACAACACTTGGTAATCTTTGAGCGGGAATCGTTTCAACTTTAGGGCAGCTTTTGCAAATGTGAGAAAGTAGCTATTGGAAACTTTGGGGTTGTCATGTGTGAGATAACATTGTTTGACCACATTTGAATAGATTTCTCTATCATCTGTATTCACCGAGAGAAGATTTTGCAAAGCTCTCCGGCCAATCTCGTTGATTTTAGAATCTTGACTCACAAATGTTGAATGGATCCAATCCATTAAACTCTGTTTATCAAATGACATCACCACGGTGTTTTCATTTTCTTCCACCGTTTTGGTAATTGGCTGTCTTAACAAAGAAGCCATACTACTCAAAGCAGAATATTCAAGTGCAGATCTTTCCAATTCAAAAGTTGCACTTATTGAAACAGATTCTCTACTGTGTGGGATACGCTTATTGATCGATTTGTATCTTTCTTCAGTCATCGATGAGAATTTACCGTACCCACACCATTCTTCGAGGAAACTGAAACAACCGATGCGGGCTTCAAATGGTAACCAGTTTTCAGGGTCATCAGTTTTCACAATAACATTGAAAACGTTCTCCAAAATGCCTGCAAAATATCTCCTCAAGCGTTGGAACTCAAACTCAATCTGAACAAAAGGCTCTGAAAGAAACGATTTCAAGTATTTGATGACAGTGACCAAGTTTGTCAAAACCCAATCATCTGCTGAGATTGCAGGATTCTGTGCAAGACCAAAAGTTACGTTATTCAATACTCTTGCAACCTCGATTCTCATACGATCATCCCACAGATTTCTTTGCTTCAGGTCATCCATCCAAGAACTCATGATTGGAATCACACTCTCGATGAAACTACGGAAAATATTGACATTCAAAGCAGAAAGGCATGCCACCACGGCATCCCGAATCACACTTTGTTGCGTTCCAAGTAAAGGAAGAACCATTTTGAAAACTGATTTAGCACTTGTGATCTTTTGGTGTTGCAAAGTGAAGAGTTGATGAGATTTCTTTTTCATGTGTGATTTAGTGAAACTTGAAGTTGAAGACACTGAAGGTGATGGAATGTGCATTCTTTGTTCTCCTGTAGATGTCAATGTAGAACATGCATAAATGAGATAGACTCTCCATTGCTCAACCAATACTTCAGGTGGTGAATAATGCCTATGGACAAGCTTACTGTTTGAGCCCGTTGGTTTTTCATATGAATTGAAAGATGAAAAGAAGTTTGAGGTCGATGACGACGAGTGATGATGACTGGAAGCATTGTAACTCTTGGCAAATTGGAAAATAGAGTCGTACATCTGTACAAGTCTGATGCAAACAATAGACCGGCATAGAGCAACTGGTATTGGGCACTTCTCGAAGATGATTTTGAGGATTTTTGGGAACGTTTTGAACCAAAGAGTACTGTCAATACCATAATCACTCCTTGCAATATAGGTCAAAATGTTTTTCTTTCTTCTTGTCTTCAACTCTTTCAAACGAGATTTTTCTGGAAAACTCAAGTCAGATTCCAAAGGAGACACTAGTTCATAGAAATCAATTCCTTCGAGGACCTGTATGAGTCTTGTTCCAAATTCAGCAACGAATTTGGATGGAGTTCTTTGATGTTTCCTTTTGGAGCCCGAATTCCCCACTGTCGAGAAATCGTAAATGACGTCGTCGAATTGTGAAATGATTCTCAATATTTGTAATCCGAGACCTCTTATACTGGAGTTTTGAGAACAGAGGAAGAACAATCCGTTACCTTCCACTTCCTCGACTACGGTGATGATGTTTTTCAATTCCAACTCATCACTGACTCTATTGGGATCTTTGAAGTTACTACCCTCAGTGGATGTGGCCAGTAGTGGATGACCCGACACCGGTCCTGAAGGTTCATCTTGCTGCAGTTTAAGAGTTTTGAACTTGATCTTAAGGGCTTCTAACCAACTGGCGAGTAAACCTACGTAGATCTTCAAGAGTCTCAAATACTCCGAGGAGGTCAAGAACTCAACACTGAGACCTTGCTTTGGATTGTCATCCAATTGGAATGCCAATTTGGCGAAAACTGCCACTACAATTTTGGGATTTCTCTTCAAAATGAGCCATTTCAAAGAGCTGATCGAAGCATTTGCAATCTTGGTGTCCACATGGATCGAGTTTCTGACCAAAATTTCAACGAGGGCCTTGAGACCCATACTGTCACTTGAACTTGGAGCACCTTCTACCAAAGTTGCAAATAACTCTTTCGTCAGAGGCGTATTGATTTGAGACAGGTGTTCTTTACCATGCAAAAACGATGCAAACGGTGATTTGGAAGAGATAGATGTGGAAGATGTATGACTTAGAGCTGTGGGAGAGTCATCTTTGAGTTGCCAGTTTGGTGCTCCAACTTGTTGGTCGAGCATTAGAAACACTTTCTGAAAGATATTGGAGATTTCTTCGGAGATTGCAGCATTGGAAGTATCTTTACGGAAAACTGGTTGTTGGTTATTGGTCAAACCTTGTCCAACAACAGAATTATAAGGTTTCTCTTTATGAAGATCTTTTAAAACTTCGTCAGAGGGAAAAGCAGGTTTGGTCTTGGTTTCAAAGTCGTTCAAAATATGGACATACAGTTTCATTGCAACCATCAAATGTGGGACAGAGATTGTCTCCAGACCATAACCAAGCTTCACCAAGGGTAAAAGAATGTTTTCCAAGGTGTAATTCAACGAAGAGTAACCAAGACAACGTATTAAATAGACCATCATCTCGATCAACGAGATATCAAGGGTGAGCCAGAACTGTTTCCGGTTGGAACTTTGGGCGAGTAAAGCCGTGAAGATCGAGTCCAATTTTCTGTGTGTTGAGTTCAACGATTCGGAACAACGGTATAAATAAACCCATAACAATCTGGTGAGACACGTGAGATAAACCAACTTATCTTCTACAGGGACTTTTGGTTTCAAAACGTTCATGTTGGAATTGACGATACCCAACCAACTCTGTAAGAAGATTTCGGAAGGAGACACTGTCAACACAGAGGTCAAAAGTTGTAAAGAACAATCCCAGAATTGACCTGGACTCTGTTTTAAGATGCGTAACAGCTTTTGATAGATTAAGGCAGTGGCTTCTCTCCACTGTGGATGGTTGACCTCAGCAGTTATGACACCAGCAAGGGGTAATAAGAGTTGACTGATAACCTCTGCATATGCCACAATGACACTTTCTGTTTGACTCTTGGTGAAGAACTTGCCGATACTGAACAAAAAATCAGCACTCTCTTCGAAATCTTCAGGAGGATAATGTTTCAATTTGAGATATCTCATACCATGTATGAGTAAAGTCAAACTCTCCTCGATGTATTCGCTGTCTCCTGAATCATGGAAGATATCTTCAATTGCAAAGTTTTGTCCGTTTTTTGAAGTCATATTTGGTCTCCCGTTGATCACCAAAGGAGGAACTTTCTCCAAATCGGCAATGAAACGATCACTGACGTTCAAGAATCTCTTTTCAGACATTCGTCCCAACAATTCGGCAAATAAGTTCCAATTACTCGATCTAATGACACTTTCAGAGATGAGTAAAGGATTTGTGGTTTTCAACTGTGTGTAGATGATCTCTTCAAGTTTATCTCCAAGATCGTCTCCCAAGATCTCCGAACTTGCCTGTCTCACAACTTCGATCAAAACCCTACAGAGAATGTATATACTGATGAGACTTTTACGTTCACCTTGCACTGCGGTGATTTTGGCCTCTTCCACTTTGTGTTCCAAGTTTCTTATGGACTCACTAGTCTCTTGAGAAGTAGTTGAGACCAAAGTGGATTTTGAATCGTTCTTCTTATGGGATCTCATAAAGGGAAGAGAAGCCTGTCTGTATAACCCCTTTTGGGGTTTAGATTCGGGTTTAACCGGAGCAGATCTTTTTCTGGCCATTTCCAAATTTTTGATATGTTTTTCCACAGCAGAAGCTGCCAACATTGAAACTTCTGCTTTAGATTTACGCCAAAACATGACGGAATCGATGACAGGTTTGGGTTTCCTCTTGGCAATATGTCCTAAAGATTCGATTATCTTATCGAATTCCGGATCTGCTCCTTCAGAGAGTAGTTCTACAATTGGAGGTTCAGTATCTAGGGAATAGTTGTTTAGACAAACGTTCAATTTCCGTTCTGCATGCCTTACAAATTGGGTGAAAAGTATGTGAAGAGTGTATTCAGCTGGAGTTTTTTGATCAGTCAGCAAGTGTCTGCGTACATCATTGAGTTCTTGTCCATTTATAAGCGTCAATCTTCTTCCATCAAGATTTGGCGTGGTAATTTGCTGGATCGGGGTCATCAGAGGTGGAGGAGGAAGTTGGGGTGTGATCAAGTTTTGGAATTGACCATTGACCATGACTGGAGTGGACACGATTTCCGGGGATTCGGAAATAGGTGTTTCCAAGCTTATAGCTTGATCAGAGTCCATTCTAAGTGATGATCTTTCGAAAAGTTGATGGTGAAGATCAAAAATTGGAATTAAAAATAAAAATAAAAATCAAAACTTCAAAAATTGAAAAAACCTCCAAAAATTTAAAAAAATTAAAGAAAAGAAAAGTCATTCAAACCACCATTGAAACAATACAACTATGGAAATACCCATTGAACCTTTGATACCAGAAAGTGGATACATCGAATTGGTTGAAGAACCTGCTCCTGCATACGAAAGTGTTCAGATGCTGCGATCCAGTTCTCAACAGAAATCCAAATTGGATTACAACCAACAGAGAAGAAATCTCAAAAGAATGGGATTGCAATTTTTAAATTCAAGACAATTGTTTTGGTTGGCATTAGGAAGAGATCTAAGTTTGTTAGCCATCATAAGAGATCTTTACTCCGTGCTAAAAGAATGGTATCATTTGACTTTTATCGACGAAGATTACGGAATCATTTCCGAATCTATCATGACGTCAGCAAGGGCATCGGAATTTTTATTGGCTCTGTTATGGTGTTGTGTAAGTGGGTGGTTCACATATCAAATCCTTGATTCTTTAATGGTACGTTGGATTATGATATATTCTCCTTCTGCTGTCATAGTAAGAATGATTTCGATGTCGATGTTCATCGTTTTGATGATCCATTTTTTGACAATCGTCTTCAATCCAGATGGAAATTATTATTTACATGTTTGGATACTTATTTCATGTGCTTTGGCAATCATATACATCTTTCAAAGTTTTGTCACTTCTAATTTGAGCATTGAATCTGGTGGTAAGAAACGTTTTATAAATTTATACAACGTTACAGTTTTCGCAGTCGTTCCAATTGGAGTTGCAAGTTTTATTACAATGATAGGAATGATTCGTAATTTATTGATTTTAAAATTGGATATTGAGAATGTCCTTGGAATCTCGTCATTTAGTTAGCATTAGCATTAGCATATTTTTGGCATCATTATAATCTATTAGTCGTATGATTACTGTCTTGTCTCTGCAGGTCTCCGCCCACCTCCGCCCATTCTCCGCTCACCTCCGCCCACCTCCGCCTATTTGCACCTTGTTTCAAAATTTGCCCTTTTCTTGCCCTTCATTTTTTTGCCCATTTCTTCAACCTTGAAAAATTTCTTCACCAACTTGAAACATTTCAATAATGGTTGTACACGTACTTGGAAAGGGTTTTCCTGGTAAAACTTTAGTGAGGGTAAGTAACTCATAACCACAGAACTCCAAAATATCTAACTCCAGATCGGTTTGGCTTCTAAATTCTACGGTATCGGTGAAAAAACAGCCACCCAAATCTGCTCGAAACTCAGTCTCTATCCACAGATGAGAATGCACCAATTAACAGAACAACAAATCATGTCCTTAGCAAAAGAACTCTCCGATATGACCATCGAAGGTAAATTAAGATCCATAGTAAGAGAAAACATCCAACTAAAGAGATCCACCGGTTCCTACGTCGGTCTTAGACATGCCCTTGGTCTTCCTGTAAGAGGTCAAAACACACGTACAAATGCCAGAACTGCTAGAAAATTGAACAAATTAGATAGACGAGGTTAAAAAAAACACAATCAACTTGTATATATATAATGACTTACAAAGCGTCCAACTCGGCAGTGATAGTTTCCAATTCGGCTTTTGCAGCGGCATATTTGGATTCTAATTCTTCCAATTTCTTCTCCAACTCATCTCTTTCAGCTTCTAAGGAGTCAATTTTTTTGTTGGATTGTTCCTGTTTCAAGTCGGCTTCTCTCAACAATTCAGTAGTCTTCTTCAAATTATCATTTGTCTCTTCAATCTCGTCTTCCAAAGTTTGAATCTTCTTGTTATAATTCTCATTAGAAGTCTTCAAAGAAGTAGATTCATTAGCCGTGGCTTTGTTCTCGGCCAACTCAGATTCAGTCTTTTCCAATTCTTCTTCTAACACTTGATTTTTTCTGGTCAAAGCTTGAATCTGATGATCTTTTTCCATGTTATCCTGCTCCAATTGTTTCACCTTTTCTGCCAAATCATCATGCTTTTCTTGCCATGATTCTGTCTCCAACTTCAATTTACTGATTTTCTATCGTTAATAATCGTCTCAATTCTTCATCATACTCACTTCTTTCAATTTATCCATCGTGTCTCAATTAGTAGTTTTATAACTTTGTGTCTCGAATAATTAAAAAAACAACACAACAAAAAAAAACCAAAAAAAAAGGGCAAATTCGGATTCGTATTTCGCTCATATTTCTAGGCTTCCCAATTGGGAAATCTTTGAAAGCTAGCCTCACCCCCTTTTTGATGAAAAGTTGAAAATGTTGTAGAAAATGTAGTCATGTCGATATCAGAAGGATCTTCTCAGATCAGACTTATTAGGACTTGGTCTTCTTCTGCTCCTAGATCTTCGGTATATTCTGAACATTATTTACCAAGACCTTTGACTTCTTCAGGACTGGCCATCCATAGTCATGCTCCTGGGTTGGTTAGACGTCATAGTTCTAGAAGAAGAGTGGTGGTGAATAGACCACCTTCTGTAAGATCAGAAATGAAAAGATTCTCCTTCATAAGAGAAGATCCAAAACCTACAGTCCATAGAAAGAAATTGTTCAGCTTTAACCCCTCGAGAAAGAACTCGATCAAATGTAGATATCAACAGAAAACACAGCTTATAGAGGCATTCCAAGATTCAAGAGACCTTCAATTGAGAGAATTATATGTACGATACAAGAAAGAACCACTTCTTTTACAATCTTATGAGTTACCACAGGTTGAAAGGTTGAAAGCCAATCCAATGGTACGACACAAGTTGAAAAGTGCCAGTATAGACATGCTGAACGAATTATGCCTTGGAGATCCAACTTTGGACCTCATTGATCTTTACTATAACAACTATAAACCCACTAAACCTAAAAGAACCACATCAACAAGATCAATAAGATCTGTACGGACACAAGACTATACCAAGTTCAAAAAACTGGTCTTCGAGCTGAAACTCAAATCTTCGAAAGAATTGTTTGATCTAGAGGCCCGGCAAGATTTCCTTATAAGAGTGGCCTTTTCAATATATCTAAGAAGACTAATAGCTGCCAAAATAGCCCTTCGAATCCATTTGGAAAACTCTTCTTCCTCCAGTGTTTCTTCACTAGATGCCAATGCCATTTCCCAACAACCAGAACAATTCAATTTCCATCCTTCAAACCTACACAACATCATCATGGTATCCCAGGAATCTTTGAGTTCTTTACTCACCTTTAGAAGCTTTAAATAGACTATGTACAGTATTTAACGATAGCTGCATTGTGTGCATTCATCTTGACCTTTTGTTCATTTTCAAACTCCACAGTCTCGAGGATTTCTCCAACGTTGAAATGTTTGTACAAGGGACTTTCCATTTTGGACTTGACAAATGAACAAAGTGTACTTTTGTTCTTTTCGTCGTTCAACATAATCCCATATACAATTTTGGAAATGTTTGTCAACGTCAGTTTCATTCTCTTTGCCCAAGTGGATCCTTCCCTATAAGATTTGAGACACCAATTATCAAAATGTAAAACATACCAATCCCAAAGTTTTTTTCTCAACAATTGGGCTTGTAATCCAATGAGGGCAAGCTCGATCAATTTAGAATCAATGTTGGTCATCACGAAATTCAAAGTCTTGGAGATCAAATCGGGTTGTGTGGCATATCCCAAGGAAAGTACCGCCGATGTTTGTAGAATCTCCTTGATCTGTGTTTCACTGGATCCATTGGAGATGACATTTTTAACAGACAAAGACGGTGCTTTACAAAGGGCTAGAATTTCTTTGTACTCCTTTTGAGAAGATCCCCGAATTGTACCAGCTAAAATTCCATTCAAAAGTTCACGTGGAACGCTTTCCTTAGGTCCATGCATCAACATTTTGTACAATTTTTTAACTATTGGTTGAAATTCAGACAATCCTAAGTTGGTGGCCAACACAAGAATCGAATTACGACTTTGTAATTCAGCCTCACACAGTTTTTCAAGGTCTTGAATTTCCCAACCAAAGTTGAAATTGACAATCACTTTGCCCAACCATTTTTTGAATTTACCAGAAGTTTCACCATCGACCAATTCCAAAGCACTGTTGAGATTTTGGACACCGGATAACAATACATCCAATGACAAAAAATCGACATTGACTGTGTAAGCTTCTAACAACTGCAACACTGCAAGAACATCAGCTTCAGTTTGATAAGGTTGGCCTAAGTTTTGACAAATATCACTCACAATGCTGTACAAATCCAAAGATGTATAACTTTTCAATTTGATACCTTTGACAATAGACTCATAGTCATCATAATGAACATGGACAAAAGATGTACCATTGGTGTTCAAAGTGAGCAAATCTTGTGGATCGATGTCCAAAACAGTGGTACGATCGGTGATGATATGTCTGACCAAAACACCATTGGTCAATTTACAAGAAATTGGAACATGATAAGGTATATCTTCAAGATCAGTTTCACTGATCAACATTCCATAAAGATATCTATGTTGTGTGATCTGTACTTTATCGTTTGAAGTGGTCACCTCAAGAACAGGGTATCCGGCAGTACGAGTCCAAGAATGCATAAGAGATGACACATCGTGACCACCTCTGTTCAATGAAGAAGTTTTGATAGAGTTCCACAAGTCAATTGGTTTAAAACATTTAAACTTGAACTCATTCAAAAACTGACCAACAATTTCCAAAAACACGGAAACGTCGTCGTTTGACTTTTCATTCAACAAATTGGACAACATTCTCAATAAAAGAATTCCTTTATAATAAGCAGATTGATTCAAAGCATCGGATGTGGTCTTGACATCTACGGTATGCTTCACAAAGATAGGATTTGCCTGTATCTGTGAGTCTGAGGAAAACACTTTGAGGAAATCAGATGTACATTTCTCTATCCAAACAAACTTATCTGAGAAAGAAAGAGCCAATTTTTGAAGAACTGCATATGCCACAAACGTGGCAAATGACTCGTTCAACCACAAATGACTCCAATCGTCAAAAGTTACCAAATTTCCCATCCATTGATGTACAAGTTCATGTACAACGACTTCTCTGAGATTCTGTAGTTGCAGTTCGGCTTGTGGCTTACCAACCAATTCAGGTTCAACCAATAAAAAGGATTGCTGAACTTGGATGAGTCCCCAATCTTCCATTGCCGAATCAGAGAGGAAAGGAAGAGCGACAAAGTCGAGTTTTTCAAGCGGATATGGACAGTGAAGAAGAGATTCGATTTCAGGCAAAGCCAAAGATGCAACATTGAGAGCATATGTGGCATTCTCAAGCTCTCCAATAGGTGTATAAACCTTCAACGAGATTTCTTTATCGCACAACTTGACTTTTTGTTCAACGTGCTCGAGATCTCCAACCACAAATCCAAATATTGATGGTGTCATTGGAGGTGTCTTTCTGAACTTGACCAACTTGGTTTGGTCGTTTAGAATGTCCGTAGATTCAACAGCTGAGTTTGAAAGACATGTATACTTGATTTCTGTTTTGATCAGAAGTTCAAACGTGGGTTTGCTGTGCAATTCATCGATACAGGGAAAAATCCACCTGGCAAACTTTGGCTGACAATGTGTAGAAATGATATAGTTATCAGCCTTACCAGTTAAACCATTGAGATAATTAGTTTTGAAAACACCAGCAGTCAAATCTTGGAAGGTTTTTATCATGGAGATCTTCCCAATGTACTTGAGCAAGAGTTTACAACTGTTTAAACGTTTAAACTCATCTGGAACATGCAAAGACAAAGTTTCCAGAGCTCTGTCATATTTGACAGTGGTTTTTTCTGATTTAGAGCCATTTTGGAAAACCAGAGAAGTCACAACGATGTTACTACTGTGAAAAATGAGGGATGATTCGTTTGTTTCAGACGATAAATCGTTTTGAATCAAGTCAATTTCAAGATTTCCTTGGAAATTCGGTTTTGACAGAGTGATATCAAGTACAATGTTGTAATTTACAGGCACATAACCATTAGAAATCACCAACGGAGTGGTCATCGATCAACTTCTTAAATCCGCTTCGATTTGAAAAAAAAAAAAAAAAATCCGGTGTCCAATTTAGGAAACTCATCAGGGGCGGTGAATTTCCAGATAAGCGAAATGCCAACCTTTGACTATTGGAATGATTAAGTCTTATTAGTTTTAATCAATCATTTTTCACTTGATCTTATCCATAAATCTTCAACATTATTCAACATTATTCAATATTCATCCATTTAAATCTTCATCAATCATTTAACACTCCTAAACATTCACCCCTTTTTATCTCTTCATTCCTTAACAACTTATAGAATTTTCCAGATGCGTTAAAAATAATTTGGCCTAAAATATTAAATAAGAACTGCATTTAGATAACAAATTGTAAATGGTTTGATCCAAAAAAAATGGTTAAAGAGTCGAGATATTACGACATTCTTGAGATTGATTCGAATCTGGATTTGAATCTGATCAAGAAACTGTACAAAAGATCTGCCTTAAAATATCATCCCGATAAAAATCAAGATTCAAATGCAACAGAAAAATTTAAAGAAATCACAAAGGCATACGAAGTTTTATCGGATACGCAAAAGAGAGAGATTTATGACAAGTATGGAGAATCTGGATTGACAGGGAAAGTCCAGACAAGAGATTCTGATCATGTATTCATGAATGCAGATGATCTATTCTCTAAAATGTTTGGACAGTTCTCATCCAATTTCTTTCAATCTTCAAAGCGCAAAAAAGGTTCTGATATAAATTATAATTTGCAATGTTCACTTGAAGAATTATATTATGGTAAGAAAGCCAAATTAGGTTTGAGTAAACAGGTGAAATGTAAGAAATGTGATGGAAGAGGAGCTTCTAAAAATTGTGTCAAACAGTGTGGGGTATGTCGTGGTAGAGGTATGGAAACTTTGATGAGATCCAATGGATTTATGACTCAAACTATTCAAAGAACTTGTTCCAAATGTAATGGATCAGGTCAATATATTCCTAGTAAAGATCGTTGTCAAGATTGTAAAGGTGAGGGATATCACAGATCAAGAGAAGTAATCACCGTGGAAATCCCCAAAGGTTCCGAAAATAATGATTCTGTCATCATGGAAGGTTTGGCCGATGAAGGTCCTCATATCATTCCAGGTGATGTCATAATAACAGTCAAACAAGAACAACATCCTTACTTCAGAAGAGAAGGGCACGACTTGGTCTATATTGCCGAAATCGATCTTTTGACCGCATTGACTGGAGGTTCAATTGATATCCCCTTTTTTGGCCAAAAACAGCTCCATGTAGAATTGAAAAAAGGTGAGATCATTTCACCCGGTGATACCAAAATTGTTAGAAACTATGGAATGCCATGTGCTAGAGCTTATGGAGATTTGATCATCAAATTTCAAATCAATTTCCCAACTGAATTGAACCAAGAAGCTATGGTTTTACTCCAAAGGGCTTTACCACGTCTGGAGAAAAGACAATTAGAGGACATGAAACAAAGCACAGATGATTCTGACGTGGAAATAGAACTGCAGGTGGAAAACGTAGTCCTGGAACCTTTCAAAAAGAAGAGAAAATTCATATAATCAAATCCCTTTCATGTACTTTTAAACCATCATCTTATTGTACCTTTTCGTCATAAAGCAGTGAATTCTTCTGCGATGAGCTGAAAAAAAAAAATTTTGAAAATTTGAAAAATTTCTCATATTAGGGCCTAAGATGACATCATTCAGATCGGAACAATCAAGATTACAAGCAGAAGGAAGAGTTAACAAGTTATTGAATAGTTTCCTTCCTGGATCTGCAGATCTCTCGTCTTCTTCGTTAACTTCAGGAGCTCAAATAGTGGATCTGCACATCAATTCAAAAAGAGATATAAAAGCCAATGAAGAACTGAGAAGAAGATTGAAAAGAAAAGAAAGATCACTGAAAAGACAAAAAATACAGCAGCATACTTCCATTACGGCAAAGATACAGAAAGAGGCAAAGATCTCGAAGTCTAAAAAGGAACATAACTACGAAGACGAAGAATTAAAACAGGTGATTGAAACTAAAATCTCTAAATTGAAGTCATGGGAAAGTCGAAACAAAGACGAATTGAAACAGTTGCAGCAACAAGTTCTAGAGATCACTGATCAACAGCTGAAAAAGAGAAGACAGATCAAACAGAAAAATCAAAAGAAAATGGACTTCAACCGTAAAATCAAAAAAGGTATTGTGGCATATCCAGGTTTGACTCCGGGATTGGCTCCTGTAGATCTGACCGATGATGAAGATTCAGATTAATAATGCATTATCACTCTTTAGTTTGTCCTATATCGTAGTATAACTGTCTACAATCTGCAGCTTTCTTCCGTACACTTCTCTTTTTGTCGTCGAGAGCCCGTGCCAATTCCTTGATGATCACTGTTTTGTACTGGGTCACATCCAATTTTTTGCCAATATCAATCAAACATTCCAAAGCACCTATTTTGACCCTTTCTGAATCACATTGAATCAATTCTAGAAGCCTTGGTATCATTTTGCTGGCATCTTGTTCTATCAATGTTGAGTTCTGTCTCAAAGTCATGAGAACTATATTGAGAGAAGAATTTATCACAGCCAGATTATCAGATGCATCAAAAAACAAAGATTGCAACACCAACGGGAACACTTGATCTAGATGGTTGCTGATTGTGGAATCATCGATATACTTCAAAATGTACGACATTGTAATGAGATAATTCTTCTTGTCAGTTTGAGAGTTTTCAAACTTTTCAACCAACTTTGGAATCATAAAAGTGAAGAATTTTTGCTTGTATAGTAACCGAACATTGACATTGAATACAATCTTCTTACTCTTACCAAAAACTTTCACATCCTTTGAGTAAGGTTCGAACAATTCACAATCTGCAATCAATATCTCGATTGATCTTGAAGCCAGATTAAAGACTTGAGAATTGGCGATCAATTCAACTAGTAGTGATTCATAAATTTGGGCTTTGGCATCATCTTTAAGGATCAAAGCTTTCGTCACCCAGGTTAAGATCTCAAGGTTTTGAAGAAATTTCAAGTCAATCTCATTGCCGTTCAAATTGTTGGCAACAGTAGAGAAATCAAAGTCATCGAAATATTTGTTAACAAGGAGACTGATCAATTGTAGATAACCTAACCTTGTATATGGAACTTTGGTCAACGATTCAGCACGACAAATTTCCACCAATGTGGACATCAACAAGTGTTGATCAACCTTGAGAACAGTATCTGTGCGATCCACTGCAGATAACATTCTAACGAACAAGACGATCAAATTACCTGGAGTTTGAAGTAAATTGAACGGTGTAACAGATTCCAGTAATAAGCTGTTCTCTGAACAACCTCTCATAAATACTTCAAACATGTTATCAACGAGTTTTTGATGAAGTGATGAATTTGTGTTGACAATAACAGCTTTTAAAAATTTAGAAGAAGCTTCGATCAAGAAATCGATTTGGATCGCATTGTTGTTCAGAATGAAGGATAAAAACTCTGGAATCACCTTGGTCAAATAATCATCAAGGCCTAAACTGATACTTCCTTGATCCATTTTCAGTTTGGTGTTCTGAACAATAGCCGTCATGGTTCCAATGATGAGTTCCATGTACTCAAATCTTTTATAACTTACCAAAGATTTGAGTTTGTTGAGTAATCTAATAATGACAACGTCCAAAAGTTGTTTGTTCTGTACAAGAGAAGCAACTACTTCAAAGATCTTTTCTTTTGAATTGATCGTCTTTGTCTCTGTGGTCATGACATCTTCATCTCCTTCAGGTAACAAAAGAAGAAGTTGAGGTACTGTCAATTCTAGAATTAGATCGGGCATTTGAGAAGAAATTTGTACAAGGCTCTCGATGATCTCTTTGGAAGTTGTGGTGTTGTCATCAGTTAATAAAGCTTGTGTCAAGGATTGCACAATGGATCCCAGTTCTTGTCTTTCCAAGAATTGTGGTAAAGAAATAAGTTTTGTGAGTCCATTAATGGCCAAACAACGAAGAGATACTTCTGATTGCGATGAAGACATCAACGATTTACTCAATTGGGCCAAAATGTCATCTTTATGATCAAAAATCTTCATTGGCACCGTCGATAACTTCAAATATGAATCAAAGAAAAATCCCATATGTACAATCAAGCATCGTTGTAAAGCCACGGAGAGTCCATCATGGGATAAAAGAGATGGAATTGTTTTTGAAATGACAAAGTCGAAACTACCATCATTAGTAGATGCCAAATACGATAAGATCAATGAGGATTGTTTGGCCTGTTTTCCGTCCAATTCTTGTAAATTTTTCAAAAGTTCATCCATCATCAACTCTACCGTCACATAAGTCAAATCGTCACCAATTTTAACAAAAAGTTTTTGAAACAACCGTAAAGTCTCTGGTAAGACATGGTCTTCTTCAAGAGTACTATTGGTATATTTGGAGTCCAAATCCAGATAAGATTGAAGGTTTTGTAACTCGTTATGTAAAATTTCATATTTTAAAGAATTCCATATGGAAATAGAATACTCTTTAACTGTCTCGGTGGAATAATTCTCGATACATTGCATCAAAGTGTATAGACAATCCATTTTGACCAGGCTGGAAGTCGAAGTGAGTTTTTCAATGACATTTGGAATACAATCTTTGGCAAACAAAGAATTACAACTCAAAACTTTCCGCAAAGATTCTTTTAGAGTTTCACTGGAAATCTTGTACGGATCGTTTGGAGGAGGTTTAAAAGAGATTGGGAAGTAACAGAAACTGTTATCGAACAAGTCTTCTGCATATTTTGTGATGTCAAATGTTGTAGATATGCTGTAGTTCAACTGGAAAGAAATTAAAAGGTTTCTTGGATCCTTTTCTCCGGAGCTCACCTTGATGAAACTTTTGATGAACAAATCGGTATTAGTGATGGTGAATCTTTCTAGAGCCATGCTCAACACATTGAAAGTTACATATCTGTTTTTGGCAAGCATGTTACGTGGATCATAGTGAGTTTCTATGTTATTCAAAAGCGTTTCAACCAATTCTCCAGATTTGAAATTCTTCATCTTTATGACGGATTCCACTGCTACAATTGCATGTTTAAAATCATCTTCGAGTCTGTTTATCAGGAACTCCATCATGAAATAACAATCTTTATACGATAATTTGTTTTCAGGTAAACTTTTCAACACATCAGATATCAATAAAAGAGCTTTTGATCTATAAGTCTCACTCTCTTCGGTTAAAAATCTACCCATAGTTTGAATGAATTGGAGGAAAGTGATCTCATTAGAGGTGATTAAACCTGAAATTTTGGAAACCGAATCTTCATTGGTATCGACAGATATCACATACAGATTCACATAAGTGGTAATGTCGTCGTTCATCTCGTTCAATCCCAAACTATCTCTTAACTATGCATTGAAAAATTTTAGATATCATAATTTGCTCAGATTTGCAAAAAAAAAATTGGAAAAAAATCAAATGGACGAGTCCGGAGTCGAACCGGAGACCTTTCGCATGCTAAGCGAACGCGCTACCAACTACGCCACACGCCCTATCTGTAGATTTCAAGGATGGAAAGGGTTAATATATGATTAAAATTTTATCCCTTTCTTGATCTGGCAACTTCCTCATTTGGCTTATCATCGATTATTTCTAAATCTTATGCCACATTCTTAAAAGGATACATATTACAATTGGATCATGATTGAGCTTCAGGATGAATCTCTGCCAAAGAGAATTCCTCGCAAATGGATCTATATCGCCATTGGTCTCTTATCTGTGTTTTTTCTCCTATTTCATCAAACCCTCAATTTCAATCAGCAGCCAAAAAGACAAGTTTTACCCACAAATGTGAAACCAACCAAGTACAATTTGACACTTGAACCTGACTTCAACTCTTCTTCTTTCCACGGAGAAGTGTTTATTGATTTTGACGTCATTGATAAAACTTCAAAATTCATCTCTTTAAACTCTTTGGACATTGTCTTTAACGAAGTGAAACTCATCGATGAAAAGGAAATTCTTCCTGCTAAAATCACCTATGACAAGTCAAAAGAGACCACGACTCTTTATTTCGACAAAAAACTTTCAAATGATCATGTCCAATTATACATTGACTTCACAGGTGATTTGAACGATAAAATGGTTGGTTTTTATAAAAGTTCTTATGAACAGGATGGAGAAATTAAATATTTGGCAACTTCTCAGATGGAACCTGCAGATGCACGTAGAGCTTTCCCTTGTTATGATGAACCAAATGCCAAAGCTGTCTTCGATATTAGTTTAGTGGCAGATAAAGAACTCACTTGTTTGTCCAATATGGATGTGAAAGAAACTGTTGATTTGGGTGAGAAGAAGAAAGTTGTGTTCAATTCCACTCCTTTGATGTCTACATACTTGACTGCTTTCATAGTTTGTGAATTGGAATATCTTGAAACAGATGAATACGATGTTCCTATTAGAGTCTACACCACACCTGGTTTCAAAGAACAAGGTAGACATCTGTTATCTGTGGCACCAAAAGTTTTGAAATTTTATGATTCACAGTTCAAATTGAAGTATCCATTACCCAAATTAGACATGATTGCCATCCATGACTTCACAGCAGGAGCCATGGAGAATTTTGGAATGGTGACTTTTAGAGTCGTTGATCTTTTACACGATCCAAAGGATTCCACTTTGAATCATGAACAAAGAGTTTCTGAGGTGGTTTCTCATGAACTTGCTCATCAATGGTTCGGTGATCTCGTCACCATGGAATGGTGGGAAGGTTTATGGTTGAACGAAGGTTTCGCTTCTTGGATGTCTAGTTTCTTCATGGCTCAACAAAATCCGGATCGGAAAATTTGGGAAGAGTATGTTTCGGGTACTTTACAAGATGCTTTGGGTGCAGATGCTTTGAGATCTTCACATCCAATTGAAGTGCCTGTCTCGAAAACTTCAGAAATCAACCAAATATTCGATTCCATTTCATATGCCAAAGGTTCTGCAGTTTTGAAAATGATCTCGTATTGGCTTGGAGAAGAAACTTTCATCAAAGGAGTTGCTTTATATTTGCACCAACACATCTGGTCCAACACCAAGACCTCAGATTTATGGCAAGCCTTGTCCGAAACCTCTGGTAAAGATGTTGTCAGTGCCATGGATGTTTGGACAAAACAGGTTGGATTCCCTGTGATCAACGTTGTTGAAAAAGATGGTGAGGTAGAAGTTGAACAACATAGATTCTTGGTGACTCCTCCTTCTCTAAAAGAGGATAAAACCATCTACCCGGTCTTCTTGGCCTTGAAAACAGATGGAGGTGTTGACAAAGACTTGGAACTCCACGAAAGATCTATCAAATTTCCAGTTCCTGAGTTTTATAAATTGAATGCTGATCAAGTTGGTATCTATAGAGTCAACTATCCTGAAGAGAGATGGAAAGCCTTTCTGAGCCAGAGTTCAAAATTGAGTGCTGAAGATCGTACAGGGTTGATTGCCGATGCTGGTTCTTTGGCTTCCGCTGGTTATCTTTCTACTACAATTTTATTGGATTTGTTGAAAACTTGGAAAGACGAAACCTCTTTATCGGTTTGGATACAGATGTCCAATCGTCTCCAAGCTGTTAGATCTGCTTTTATTTTTGAAGATGATTCTTCTTGGAATTCATTTCAAAATTTTGCAGGAATCCTTTCCGGTGACAAGATTGCCAAAATCGGATGGGAAATCAAAGAGTCTGATTCATATCTTGATCAGAGATTGAAAGCATTTCTCTTTTCAGATGCAGTTTCGGCAGAAACCCCTAAAATTCTCAAGATATCACAAAAACTCTTTGCTGAGTACCTTGCCGGTGATAAATCTGTGATCAATCCAAATTTGAGACGTTCTGTTTTCGAGGCAGTTGCCAAAACTGGAGGAATTGAAGAATTCGAGGCTTTAAAGAAGATTATTAAAATTTCTACAGCAGCAGAAGAGAGAAATGATGCTTTGTACGCTTTAGGATCCTTCAAAGATGTCGATTTGATTGAAAAAGTTTTAGATTTCGTTTTAAGCGCAGAGGTCAGAGCCCAAGATCTTTATATTCCATTGGCCACTATGCGGTACAACAAGGCCGCTATAGAGCCGATGTTTGAATGGATGAAGAAGAATTGGGATCGCCTTGTCGATATATTACCTCTTGGAATATCCATGCTCAGCTCCGTGGTGAATTCATGTATAAGTGGATTTACCAAACCTGAGCAGAAAAGGCTGGTGGAATTATTTTTCAAAAAAATCGATACAGCACCTTTTGATCGTCAATACCTGCAAGCTTTAGAGACGATCCAGAGCAAAATTGATTGGATTTCAAGAGATGGTCACCAGATCAAACTGTGGTTGCAAAAAAACAATTATTAAATTGAAGCACGGGCTCTGTGTCACCAGAGACCCTTACGTCGGACTCCTTTTTTAAGTCTCTTCAGACCACTTTTAATCCAAATCGTCAACCCACCGCCTGCATATTTTTTATTGTTCTCATGCATATTTTTCCAAAATTTTTCCGCCATAAGCGCATCAGTTCATGCATTAAGAAATCTTTCGATAACCCCTTTTTGGTAGGTGATCAACTGTTGCAGTAATTATGAGTAAATTGTATAAAAGAAGCACAAATTACTCGGTGAAGGGCCATTAACAAATGTCATTAGCAGGAGAACAAATACTATCGAAAGTTTTAGCAGGAAGAGGAATACAATCACTCTCCAAATTGGTGCTAGGAGTGTCAACTTATGCCCTGGGAACAATGTATCTGGTCAACCAGATTGAAAAAAGCAACCAAATCAACCGGTTTTCAAGTGCAAAGCCATTTCATTAATTGATGTCATTTATAAACTCGTTAATATCTTCTATAATAGATTTCATCAATACTAAATGTAGTTTAGAAGAACCTTGTTTGCGTGACTCACTGGATTTGAAACCTTGAGGATATTTCTCGGTGAAAATATCAAACAGTTGGGTCATCAGTCGTTTGGTCTCACGTCCTGCCTCTGCAAAAGAGTCGGTTGGTGCTCTAATGATGAAGTTATCCATGAGTGTTTCTCTAAATGCCCTATTGGAAAGAATGAATGGAAGATTGTTCTGATGCGATGCAAAAAGATGTTTCACTAGGTATGCAAGTTGGGGAAGTTCACATTGGATATCTTTGAGTCTTTTGAAAAGATATTTGTAACTTCTTTCATGGATTAGTATCCCAAAACTATCCAGCATTTCAAATATGCCAAAAATTTTATCAATGGATCGTTCTCTCACTGCTTCTTCCAAGCATATATGTAATGTGTCCTCATCCATGTTCAATAAATGAGTGACACGAGACTTGTGTCCCAACTCTTTTAATAAGAAATCTAGTACTCTATAATTTTCATCGATAAAATCAGCACTTTCATAACGATAATCAAGTTGATGTTTCTGTCGAGTCATCAGTACAATCCAATCGAGTAATTTTTGGCTAGAGTTGTATTGTTTGAATCTGTAACAACTTTTTAGAAGTATGTTGATCGTAACAATGTCTAAGTTGAGCTTAGTTTCATCCAAAATGTAGTTCAATGTTGCTGCAAATCTCTGTTCATCTTTGATATGTACAAAATGTTTTAAAAGGTGTTTGAATGTCTTCGAATCTGGTTTGACAAAGTCTTCCAGACAATCAGTCAACACTTGTTGCAATAAACTGAGATTATTTGTCTTCTCACAGTGGTTTAAAACTGCATTGTAAAGACGAATATCATCAAAAGCCATTTGATTTTTGGTGAATTTATAAATCTTCATTGGAGGTGAATGGCCTATTTGAAATACATTTTCCACTATTTTGGCACGTTCTCTTGTGGTCAATTCCATCCCTACTTTCTTCATATCTGCCAAGACATCAATAAAGAACCTTGTGTCTTTCAGTTTTGTGATTATTGAGATCAACTTCTCAAGATGATTAGGTAATATGTATAAAGGTTGGGGCAGTGGAATATTGTCATAAAACCTCTCTAGAAGAGAAGTATCAGGTTTGATGTCATATAGATACTTAAGAAAAATGGAATAATTCTTCAAAGGTGCCTCTTTTCTTTGGATTTGTTTCCTTTTCCCAACCACAATGCAATCTTTAACACTGACGAAATTCTCTTCAATAAATGCAATGATATCTGGTGTCAAATGAGTTGTGTCTTGTTCTAGAACATCTATATGCTTCGATTCTCTGGCATAATACCATTGTTTCAGCTGTTTGTTCTTTTTCAAAAACCTCGATGTATATAGAGTCAATGCCTCTTCTTTTGACTTTGGTAGGCTTTTCGGGTCATTGAGTTTCACAATTTTGGCCACAAGTCTGTCCAATTTATGGTTTAAGTCCATACCATTCTTATATGTGGGCCGTCGTATTGTTGGAGATATGTATTTAACAATATTTCGCCACATCTCATCGTCTGTTCTATTCTCGAATTCAATCAGTGATGAAAATGTGGGGCATTTTTCGTAAAATGCTTCTCTGTCCCACCTCGAGGCTTGGAAATGTGTCCAGATTAAACAGATAAGGGCGTGTGGCGTAGTTGGTAGCGCGTTCGCTTAGCATGCGAAAGGTCTCCGGTTCGACTCCGGACTCGTCCAATCTAATTTTTTTTGTGGTTTTTTTTATTTCTGTATCCCCAATTTTCAAAATGATTGACTAGATGGTCTACAAGAATAAAGGTCATGAAAATGGTATTAAATGCAGATCTAGGACTTATTGGGCAGTATTTTGCGTAATTGCCATTTGCCTCTGCTCTGTACGAGGAATCTAAGGGAGATATGAATGAGATAAGAAAGACTTCCAACAGCTCTGAAGGCTGCTAAGACTGCGACACTGATCAAGATGAATAACAAATATCTGTTGGAGTTGATGGTATCTGGGGCGTATATCTGAGTTACGGTCATCACCAAGATCAAGTTTGCTATCAACCAAGTGAGAACAACTCTAGTTCTAAGATCTCTGAAATGATCTTCGTTGGAAACGGAGGAGTTTGCAGCAGCTAATCTTTGCAGAGCCAGTTCGGCTTGGGTGTTACTTCTTCTATGTCTCAAATTGAGCAAGACTTCATCAAACATACTGTCAATATCTTTTTGTTCTCCCAAAAGTTCCACTTCAACAACGTCTTTACCAGAAGCATCTTTACGGATGACAACTTCACCCAAGTTGGAATGTTGTTTGTTGTCACCTTTAGTACCCCAAGACACATCATGGGTGTTACAGAAGGCATATATCTGTAAAAGACATGTATAACCAGGTAACATGATGAAATATTGCAAAGCAGAGGTGATCATGTGCCATGGATCAAGGTATAAGACACTCATCACGGTGTATAAACCGTATGTCGATAACATACTGATGATGATACAGGCAAACACATTATCGGAGACGTTAGCAGAGTTGATAGATCTCAAGTTGATTTCGTTCAGTGTGAAATAGATACCAGCACATAAAGCATAAACTCCACAGATGGTCAAGATGACCAATGAAACCATGAACATCCTTTTAGCTCCCTGTGGTCTGTTACCCATGGAGATCATGAACATGGCCACCAAGTCGCATAAACAGATATAGTTCAAAATTTGGAATACGATCTCACCTCCGCTGAAAACATTGATCAATGCACCGGCCAAGTAGTAAAAAGTGAGGTAGAAATTGGCAAGAGAGAAGAAAGAGAACAGCAATTGGACAAATTGATAGAAGAACTCCACATGGAAGAACAACTTCCTTGTGAGAGAATGATCAGTTTTCCAAATTTTGGTGAAATGGATCTGGGAGTACAAGGCTGCGAAAAATGCACCGTTTAACCATCTTCTTCTTTGAGAGATGAATTCAGGTAAAGCATCTGGAACATCAGTCTCACCGGTGGCAGATTTCACGTACTTGAGAACCCATTTCTCATTCTTTTTGGCAACCAATTCCCAACATAAGATTCTATCTTCTGCCAAGTACATGTTGGCAGTAAAGATATCTGATTCTGGTTCGTTTGCCCTTTGTTCTCCTTTGAAATATGCCTGTAAAGGTCCAGTTCCATCATCACTATCCTTCAAAGCAGTGTATCTGTACAGAGATAAAGCTCCAGGAAGCACAGAGATGTATCCGAACACCGATTCAAGTGGCTTATCAAGAATGTTAGAGATTTTGTATTCAAAGTTTTGAGAAGCCACCAAGGGGTTTAACAAGCTCTTCCAATACTTCCCCTTCATCGTGGTGATCTCTCCAGCAGCTCCTGCCACATTAGAATCTTGGTTAAAAGCCTTCCAAAGATGATAAATGGAATGGTTATCAGGTTTGGTTCCCACGTCCAACAAGATACAGACATTTGGATTCAAGACAGGGCAAAAGGCATTGAACAACCATCTATGGGAATTGATCTTCTTGGCATTGTCCTCTTTCAAACAGAAACAGATCTGTACAGGAACCAAACCTTTATCCGATCCACTGAACTTCAACTTCTCATTTATGGAGATTTGAGCAGTGTATTCGAACAAATGAGCCTGTACTTTCTTTTTGTTCACCGAAGATTTGGCAATCCCATCTTGATAAACTCCCATGGCACTCAAAACGTCCAAAACACCTTGGTTGACTTTTTCTCTACCATCGGATACGATCACCACGACGATCTTTTCCCAACTGTCTTCACCCCAAGTTCTACTACGTTTACGTTGTGTGAGATAAGTGATGTTTTTCATGACACTGTGCATTGTTCTCACAAATGCATCTTGATCTTCGTTGTACATGGTGATACAAATGACCAATTCTGTCTCTCTGTTGTATTCGTTGGCCCTTAAAGAGAACCCAGATCTGGAAAAATCATCCAGATCCGACGTCACTGCAGAGTATCTCATGTATTTGAACTCACGATCTTTTCTAGGAAGAAATTGTACAAGTTTAGAAGGTACAGGATTATCGAGGATCAAGTTACCATTTTGTAAATAGAACTCCTTTTGAGTCGTGGTATGCTTATAACGTCTTGGTTGTGAACCCAGGGGTAAGTCAAAGAACATGTGACCATCGATACTTTCTTGGAAAGTTCCTTCGGAAAAACTCAAGTCACTGTACATGGTACTTGCATCGTCCTCTGATTCTTCGTCTTGTAAATCTTTCTCGTAATAACCACTGATAGTACTATCTGTACTGGAACTTGGATGTCTCAATTCTGAAGAATTGGCAGCTTCATAAGTTTTGGCAGAGAAAATTGGTTTTGGTGGAGGTAAAACCACCGATCTAATTGCACTTGAAGTTTCCGAACTTGTCTCTTCATCGATGACAATAACTTCAGGTTTTTGTCTCTTTGGAGATTCAAGGTTTGTGTAATGAGCACGATCCAGAACAGGTTCTTGCCTTTGAGGTCTTGAGAATGAAACTGCTGGAGAATATTTCAAAGCTGCTTTGGATGGGGAGTTACGGACTGGTGAATGGGTTGGAGTTCTCATATAGTCGTCGTAACGTCTTGGAGAAGAATAGACGTTATCAGGTTTTGGGATATGGGCATCGAAATCCAAATCATCCCTGAAAGGATCTGACATGGTTTTGGTTTTATTTAGAAGATTACAGGCATATTTAAGGCTTGAAAGGTTTGAGTTTAATGATTGCCTAAATAGGAAATTGATAAACAGGCCAAATTTTATCGAGGTCAATTTGATAATTTGCTCTGGGAAAGGGGGTGATTAGGGAGGTGATATGGTGAATGGGTTGGGAATGGTGAGAAGATTGGGGATGGTTGTTTCAATAGTGAAAAATTGAAATGAAAATGAGTTTATATGATTTATATAGTTTATATAGTTTATAATTTATATAGTTTATAATTTACATAGTTTATAATTATATAGTTTATAATTATATAGTTATAATTTATATGGTTGCACTAAAGGAGAGATGTATTTATGTAAGATGAAATAGTAGAAGGTTTAAATAGGGCATATAACTAAGGTTGTGGCACAGAATACATCTTACTAAAACTTCACAAAAACTCTCAATTCTCTTTTTTCTTAAGTTTCCTGGTTTAGACACACAACTATAGCTTATCTAAGAGCATTACGTAATAGTCCTAATAAGCACTAAATATGTGATACATCATACAAAAAATAAACAGCCTCTAACAAAAACATCCAATTTTCTCAATTAGAAATCAAAAACTCTAAGTTTTCTTCTTTCCACCTTCATCTTTCAACTATCCAATTTCATCTTCACTCAAAAGGGATACTCAAATTAAGAAGAACAAAAAAACTCCAAATGAGAACAATTTCAATACACATTCTAATCTTTTTTCATCAACATCTACAAACAGCTCTTTCATAGTTTTTCATCTAATCACTAACTTCACTCGTTTCTACATCCTCTTCAACTTCTTCCCAGTTTCTTCTTCATGAGTGAAATTTTTCAAAAAATAAATTTCACCAGCGATGACCTTTATACAGGTTGTGAAAAAGTCAAGACCGGTGCAACTTGTGTTGATAATATGCACAATATTGACACTATATGTCCTCTTCGGTAGACATGGGTCGAAAAATGATACCTATACCAATGAAGAGTTGAACGATATTCTCCGTGGTGATGATCAATGGCAAGACAACGAATTCAATATCCATAAAAAACCTCTTCGAGAAATCGAATTGATCGAACCAATGTTATCTGCAGCTTCTTATGAATTGGTGAATTATAACCTTCGTGGAAATGTTCTCACAGGTAATGACAGAGTCCGGTTAGTGACGGATAAACCTCATCAATTGGGTGCCATTTTTTCAAAAACCAGTATCCCATCCCAAGATTCTTTCCAATTAGAGGTTGAATTTTTCATCAGTGGTCTGGCTGTGAAAAACAACATGTATGCTGATGGTATGGCACTTTGGTTGGTGGATGGTCCTCTTCCAGGAGGTGATGTTTTTGGTAGTTTAAACCTGTGGAATGGACTCGGTTTGTTCATCGACACCTACAAAAATAACCATGACAAATCTTTTGCCTCGACCACTTTCCCAAGAGTGAGTCTTCAATTGAACGATGGTACTCCTAACAAGTACGACAAAAGTACAGATGGAGCAAGAACAGAAGTTCTGGGATGTCCTTTATCAAAAGTTTATAACATCCGTACTGGAAGATCCAAATTGAGAATTACATATTTAAGAGAAAGTGGATATTTCAGCTTGGATTTTGATATTCGTAACACGGGAAACTGGAAAAATTGTTTCACTTTGGACAGTGATATCACACTTCCGAAGCATGTGACACTTGGATTCAGTGCAGAAACAGGAGATTTATCACATAACGTTGATATATACGGTGTGCATGTCAATGCCTTATACGATGACGACGATGTACCGGTTAAAAGTATTAAACTGATCAATGAAGATTTAGAAGAACATCTGAAAGAAGAAGAAATTCCAAAGAACAAAAGATCCAGAAAATCAAGGCACAACAGAAGGAGAACCATCACAAGATTACAAAAACTGGAGAAACGGTTAAAAGAAAAGATCAAAAGGGATAATTTGGCCAAATATGGCCATGAGTCTATTTTCGGGTACATCTGGCTGAAATTCAAATTTGTGATGAAATGGTTCTTCATCTTGATAATACTATATGCATTGAGTATCATTGGACGTGCACAATACGCCAAAAGACGTCGTCATCGTCGTGGACTCTTGGACTGAAAAAGGGGGTGTTCGTTTTTTTGTGTGCACGTTTTCGATTGACGCACACGACCATTTTTTCTTCTCCAAAATTGGTTAAAAAAAATTGTAGATTGAAAAATCTACCAAATCATAAAGATGGCTATTCAAAAAGATGGGGCTCTTAATGAGCCTTTAGACGTGAATGCATCTGCTAAATTGTATCTGACAAAGCTTCTTCCTTCTTATTCACAAGCCAGTTTAAATCTTATCGTGGATTATAAACGGACATTGCTGAGTGATTTGACAAAGAGTATATTTTGGAACATAAAGACGTTTTCTTTGTTGGTTGCGATTATTGCGATTTATGCGTGGGTCAAATTACAAAAAGTTCTCCAATATCAAACTTTAGAACTGTATGTTCAAAGACGTGATTTCTATGTGCAATTGTTCTACTTATTACTTGCAGTTGTGATGGTGATTTCAATAACGTTTGGAGCCATTGGAGAATTGACGAGATTTTTAAAAGTTGAGGCCGATGAGACTGCTAAACATTACGACGAATTTTTTGGATTCGATTTGGTCAAGTTTGCCAAATTACCCGACACTGAAGAAGAGTTGAAGAAAGAAAACGAAGATAAAAATGCCAAAGAATTGAAACTGTTGGTCAAAGATTGGGAAAAAGAGATTCTGGTTGGACAAAATGCCCAAGTGATAGTTTACAGAGAAAAACCAATTGCCGTTGTTCTCATTGGTAAAGATGAAGAATTGTCGAGAGATGATCAATACGTGGTTAGAATCAGAGCCACAGGAGTCAGAAGAGTTTATGCCGACACAGATCTACAAAAAGATCTCATCCAATGGACTTATCTCAGAGCAAGAGATATGTACATTCTGGATGGTAATCTTAAGAAAGACAAACCTTTGAGAATCTTCATTGATGTCTACAGTTTTGAAAAAAGATTGATCAAACTGTTGAATGAATTACCTGGCTGGCAAGTGATCCAATCAGATCCAATTCAAGATTTCTTTGTAGGTGATGTTTTTGGACATTCGAGACAAACTTGGGGGATCGGAATGAATATAACTCCAAAGGATACATCCAGTTAGATCTTTATGAACATACTTTAAAGGGTATATCCAGTTGAATCTCTTATGAACTCAACTCCATATCCAATCAACCCCCATATAGCTATTACCTAATACAGCCAAACTTCCTATTCCAGTAATTTCCCCAAATGAACCTCCAAAAAAAAAAAAAAAGATCGGTTCCGATTTTTGGAAAATGGCATCCAAAAAAATCGGTTTAAATATTTGTCAAGGTCCGATTTTGGGAGTTAAGAGATCGATATGTTTGGACAAGTTATGAAGAGAACATTTGCCTCTGTGGCAGAATCAGGATTGCCTAAGAAATACGGTGGTAAATACACTGTAACTTTGATTCCAGGAGATGGAGTTGGAAGAGAAATCACCACATCGGTTAAAGAGATCTTTGCCAAATCCAGTGTCCCAGTTGAATTTGAAGAAGTGGAAGTGAGTGGATTAAACAACGAAAATGCTTCTGAACAGATCAAGAATGCAGTTGAATCCTTGAAAAGAAACAAAGTTGGCTTAAAAGGTATTTTATACACTCCAACTGATGTCATCAGTAAATCTTTAAACGTTGCCTTGAGAAAAGAATTGGACATCTTTGCCTCTTTGGTTTTGGTGAAAAACATCCCAGGAGTTCAGTCCAGAATGAACGATGTTGATTTCGTCCTTGTTAGAGAAAACACAGAAGGTGAATATTCAGGTTTAGAACACCAAAGTGTACCTGGAGTTGTTGAATCTTTGAAGATCATTACCAAGTACAAAACCGAGAGAATTGCCAAATTTGCCTTTGACTATGCTCTTAAAAATGGTAGAGAAACAGTGACAGCTATTCACAAGGCCAACATTATGAAGTTGGGTGATGGTTTGTTCAGACAAACGGTGAAAGAAGTTGGAGCCAGTGAATATCCAAGTATTAAGGTGAACGATATGATCGTTGATAATGCTTCTATGCAAGCTGTTTCTTGGCCACAACAATTCGATGTCATGGTGACTCCAAATTTGTACGGTTCCATCTTGTCAAACATCGGAGCCGGTTTAGTCGGTGGTCCAGGTTTGGTTCCTGGAGCCAATTTTGGTAGAGATTATGCAGTTTTCGAACCTGGATGTAGACATGTTGGTTTGGATATCAAGGGTAAAAATGAAGCAAATCCAACTGCCATGATCTTATCTGCCACTTTGATGTTGAAACATTTAGGTTTGGATTCTTATGCAGATGATATCTCTAAAGCCGTCCATGAAGTTTTGGCAGAAGGTAACGTTAGAACTAAAGATATTGGAGGTTCTTCTTCTACCACTGAGTTCACAGAAGCAATCTTGAGTAAGTTGTAACTTATAAATAGCTATTCATATCCAATTGTTAGCAATTTATAACTTATAAATAGCTATTCATATCCAATTGTAAGCCAGTAAAAGAAAAGGGATGATCTCAAAATTCGTAAATTGCTCACAACAGATTTATATCAATTTATATTCAAGATCATGTCAGTTGATGGAATCAACGTTCCTGATGTTGATTTCCAATTGAAATTGATGAAATCTTCTTTTAAAGTACCTCTTGAATTGATCAAACAAAATTATAGATCCATTACGAAAACAACCGAAAGACAAAATCAAACTTTGTTGTTGAACATCACCAAATTGCTGGAATCCAAAATTGCGAATAAGACGGAACTTTTTGGGAAAATAGTGAAGAATTATGAAACATATCATTTAAACCTAGTAAAACTGGTTGCAAATCATAACGATTACGTAGATAGATTACAACTGAGATTTAAAAGACTTGAACTCTATGAAAATTTGAGATCTCGGCAACAGGATGAAGAATTGACAGAAGAATTGACTCAATGGTTTAAAGATCAAACAGATATAGTGGTGGCGAATTATCTAATGAGATCAGGTCAATTGAATGTTGCCTATAAATTGTTGAAACTGACCAAATTTGAGAAATATATCGACCATGACGTCATTTCGGAAGGCTTGAGGATTTATGAAGAGATCAAAGAAAATCATGATTTGAACATACTTATACAATGGTGTGACACAAATAAGAAGAATCTCATCAAATTGAACAACAACAACAGTTTGGAATTCGAGACATATTTCCAAAAATTCATCGAACTCTTGAAAGAGGCCAAACTTTATGAAGGAATTGAACTCTCAAAGAAATTTCTCGTCAAAAACAGTGGGAAAGAAGAAATCCTTGATTTGAATAGACCAAAACCTTCTTTACAACAATTGGTCGATGGAGATCGTGGTTCAGAACACAACAGTGGTGACAATTTTGTCGATAAATTGATAACTGCTTCGAATCTTTTATTATTTGATGTTCTCAAGGTTGAAAGAGTCACCACCACAAATTCTTTGAGTTATTACGATCCACATGCAAGACAATTCGATGAACTAAACAAACATTTCTTACAAAAATGTAAAGATCTTTATTCAGATTCCAAATGGTGTAAATTGGCAGATTTCTTCTTGTACAACTATAACCATTTATACGGGATCAATCAGAACAATGAATTTTTGATCTATTTGAGTATTGGTCTTTCGAGTTTAAAGACCAAAAATTGTACCAGTGAATCCATCAGTGAGAAAAGTCCAAGGAATATGTCTATCGATGAAGTAGATCTCGAATCTTTGGTACAAAATAGACCTCAAAGTTTATTGGCAAAGAGTTTAAATAATTGTCCGGTTTGTTCTTTAGAATTACAACATTTGGCCAAAGAAAAACCATGTTCTCATCAAATTGTTTCCAACATCTTCACCAATCCTGTCATGTTACCCAATGGGAACATTTATCAATTGAATCGACTTTTAAAGATAAATGAGGCATTGGATTCACAAGGGGTTAAAAAGAGGAAAAGACGGACACATTTTGACGAGAGAAATTTGGTACAACTTTACGGTACCAAGAGGCAATATAGACAAATATATAGAGATGCAGATGAAAGCGATTCTGATACCTGTTCAACAGATTCGGAATATGAGAGAGAAAATTTCCAAGACGATTTGATCTATGAAGATTTGAAATTTTTAGGGGATTTCAAGATCAAAGATCCATTGAGTAATGAGTCATTTAACAGTTCTGATATGGTTAAGGTGTTTCCGACATAGGTTCAAAGAGGTAAAGTCTTGCTCTTCTCTCCAAAGCTGGAGTCGTTGTATCTTTTAAAGTTCCATTGGTACGTCTATGATGGTATCCAGGAAACAGATCCCAGTTGAAAGACCCAGATCTTTCAACTTTGAAATTGAAATTACGTCCAATTTTCTTGATACCCCAAGAATCATAAGGTTCTCCTTCAAAAAGTGAAATCACAATTCTTCTCTTGGCAGGTCCAAGTTGATTATTTAACAATTTAAATAAAGATTGACATGATTGAAAAAATTTAACCATCAATTCTTGATGTAATTTAATATTACGATCAACATCTTTCATCCCACTACCTGTATGTGGGAAGTTGAAAGTTATAAATTCAACATTGATCCCATCCAAATTTTTCAAATTCTTTTTAACATCATTACCAAGTTTAAAACTTTTGATCAAATTTGTAGCATCTATTTGATGATGGAGATGAACACCTTCAGTTTGTAAAAAATCCAACACTTCCAGTACATTGTCTTTATATTTCTGTTCCAAATCTTGTCTAGAATCAAAAGAAGTGGAAATGACAAGTTCTGGACTCACAATTCCATTTAAAACCAAAGATTTCGTAAATGTAAAATCTCCTTCACCCACCAAAAGCACTCTACTTTCATTGTCAAATGGCATGGAAAACCCCTTTTGAGATTTCGAAATTTGTCTTTCTTTCACTCCATTTTGACTCTTCTTCACCTCCTCTTTCACTCTATCCACCAAAGATCGAACTCCCTTCTTTCCTCCTCTTCCTTTAAGCTTTCTTCCCATTCTGAAAAATAACACCCCCCTTTCAAAAACTATGCGATGCACAAATGAAATTTTTTTTTTTTTATTGAAAATTTTGCCAAAGGGTTAAAAAAAAAACGCCGTCAGATTTTTTTTTCCCACATTGGTGTAGAACACTTTGGCGTATGAGCTTTGGATTAGAGTATAGATAAAACTATGGGACAAATACTTAGTCACCCTATTACGGTGAAGACTCCGGAGAAAGATGAAAGTGATACACTTCTGTATGGATTATCATGTATGCAAGGTTGGAGAGTGACGATGGAAGATTCACATTCGACGATTTTAAAATTGGATGAAGGAGTGGCATTTTTTGGTGTTTATGATGGACATGGAGGTGATAAAGTTGCTCTATTTACTGGAGACAATTTGCACAAGATCATTACTGAAACAGAAGGTTTCAAACAAAAAGATTACGCCAAAGCACTTAAACAAGGATTTATCGATTGTGATTATGCAATTTTAAAAGATGTAGTTGTAAGAGCTGATGAAAGCGGCTGTGCTGCCACATCGGTGATCATTACAAAGGATAGAATCATTTGTGGAAATGCTGGAGATTCAAGGGTCATCATGTCGATCGATGGTATGGCAAAACCTTTGTCGTATGATCACAAACCTTCCAATGAAGGTGAAAGAGCTCGTATATATGCAGCCGGTGGATTTGTAGAAGCCGGTAGAGTGATGGGAAATTTGGCTCTTTCAAGACTGATTGGTGATTTGGAGTTCAAGAAATCCAGTAATTTACCTCCAGAGGATCAAATAGTGACCGCCGATCCGGACATCGTCGAGCACAAGATTTATTTACCAAAAGATGAGTTCATTGTTTTGGCATGTGACGGAATTTGGGATTGTTTATCTTCTCAACAAGTCGTAGAGGCCGTTAGAAGAGGTGTTTTTGAAAAAAAACCTCTTGAAGATATCTGTAATTCCATAATGGATGTGTGCTTAGCACCTTCTTCTTTGGGTTCAGGAATCGGTTGTGATAACATGTCCATCTGTGTTGTGGCTTTGTTACAACCAGATCAAACTCTTGATCAATGGTACGATCACATGATTGATAAAATCAACCGTCAAGTTGGTTCAATTTCACTGCCTTATGACGAGTTATCGGTCATGTTGTATGGAGCCACAATTGAAGAGAAATTACTGCAACATACAGATGATGACAGAGGAGGTCGTAGTACTGGATTCAGTGATTTCGGAGGTGATTCACAATTCTATGAAGAAAATGGAAAAGACGAACAAAACGCAGATGATGACGAAGAATTTCAACATTCGTTGAACTTGTCAACTTTACAAAATTTGTGGAGAGCCCGTGGTGTCAAACTGGAGAATGGTGTGGTTTATTTGGATGCATCTTCTGCTTCTTCCATCTTGAGTTCTTTGGGTGTAGTGCCAGGTTCTGCTGAAGAAGAAGAGGAAGAAGAAGGTGAAAGTGACGACACCGAGAAGAAAATTGAAGAAGTCTCAGAAGATTCATGATTTGCATCTTATGGTATGTGTTTAATTCTATGCAACGTCTATTTCTAATAATTTACAACTGTTTGTATAACATTTGTCGATGATGTCTTGTGGTGTAGTTCCATGGAGTTTGGAAACCAGTTGGGCCACTAATCCTACGAAACAAGGTTCATTACGAGATTTGATCAATGGATCAGATCTCCCAAGGGCTTTGTATTTGGCAAAATGATCTCTTTTGATCGAAACAAATGGTAGAAATTTGTCATTTTTAAAACTTGGTCCATTCTTCTGTGGTGATGGTAGAGGTTCAACTTCGATTTTTGGATAAAAATCGTTGGGATAAGAAGTGAGAAGATTATAACACAGAGAAGATGCACGTATCTCACACCATGGAGCATCTGTCTCTATCAAAATTTTATCCAAAGGGAGTTGAGAAACGACTTTTAAATTTTCCTCCGTCTTCAATGAACAACCATTGATACCTATATAGAATCCAAGATCCATCAACCTATTCAGTTCCTGTAAAGTTCCTGTAAAAGAATGAACGACACCTCCTTTACTCAAAGCCAATCCATCTTGTCTTTTTCCCTTGATAAAGGGCTCGATAATCGAGATAAAATCATCACATGCGGCTCTCATGTGTAAGAACAACGGTAGATCAATTTCACAGGCTATAACCAATTGTTTTTCGAACCATTTCTTCTGTAAGTCAGCATCGGCATAGTGCAAACGATCATAGTCCAAACCGATCTCTCCAAACAGCTTCACCACCCCTAATTGCCTACCTTTAAGAGCCAATTCTTTGAGCTCATCGAGATACAGATCGTTGTGAATTTCAGCCACTGAACATGGATGAACACCTACAGTAGAGTATAAAAAGTTGGGATGGGCCATGGAAATGTTCATGGCGAGTTCTGACTCTTTTAAAGAAGATCCAGTGACTAAAATCTTGTCCACATTCAGAGCTTTGGCCCTTGAAAGAACATGTTCTAAATCAGGCGGATGATAGTTTTTATCGTTGTAATCTCCATGGAACATTCTGTCGGTCAAGTTAACTGCAATGTCAAAATACCGAGGAGTCCACGACATTCTCCTGGTAGTTATCAAAGGTTTTAGTAATCGATGAAGAATGATGGACTTTTCAGAAGTGTGAGTGTGCACTAGCCACAAATTATTTCCCTTTTGGGATGCAGCTTTAAGAAAAAAATCGAGACCGAATTTCAGTTTAATCATATTGGAATGTCAAGTCAATCTCAACCTCCACAAGTTCCAGAAGGCTGGATTGCCAAATGGGATGAAGAATACAAGACGTATTATTATGTTAACTCGTTGACCGGAGAATCTCAATGGGAATTGCCTACTCAACCTGCTTCTTCAGTGGGAGCCGCTCAGCCACAAGGTGAGCAGCAGAAGTACCAACAACAACAGGCACAACAACAACAGTACCAGCAGCCTCAACAGCAACAACAACAGAACCAACAGCCCCAACAACAGCAGTACCAACAACAACCTCAGTACCAGCAGCAATACCAACAGCCTCAACAGTACCAACAACAGCCACAACAGTCCAGTTCAAGTGGCTGGGGTAAAGCTGCCTTGGCCGGAGCTGCAGCTCTAGGAGTTGGAGGCATTCTCGGTAGCGTCTTTGAAAGTGGACACCAGAGACCACAAGGCCGTCCTAACATGGGCGGAATGGGTGGAATGGGTGGATTTGGTGGTCTCATGAATGCCTTTGGAGGCCAAGGAGGACCAGGAGGACCAGGAGGATTTGGAGGATTCGGGGGTCAAGGTGGACACCACGGAGGTCACCACGGAGGTGGAGGACATCACGGAGGTGGAGGACATCATGGTGGTGGAGGCTTTGGAGGGTTTTAAATATCTATTATATGTAACTTAATTGAACTCACCCTTTGACGTTAAGAAAGAAACCAAGTCTACTTTTGTGACGATATGAAGAGGTTTTCTTTGAGAATCTGTGACAATGGCACAAGAGTTTGTCTCGAAGAAGTTGTTCAACTTGTCCAAAGATGTGGATGGAGTGATTAATTGGAAAGAACGTCTCTTGTTCGAAGAATCAACGTTGATGTCTTTGGATTTCTCAAAATCACGGAGATGTGTGAAATCGTTGTAGACATCTTTGATGGTGTCTTTGAACGACTTGGTGTTGCTCAAGATGTTGGACAAAGTGACAATTCCGAGTAATTTCTCGTTTGAGGACAAAACCGGTAATTGATCAAACCCGTTGTCTTGTAAGATCTTTACCGTTTCTGCAATTGAATTGTGTTCATGGACTGCCACAACAGGTTTGAGATTCAAGTCTGCAATTGTGTATTGCGAAAGGATCTCGGAGAAACTTGGTTCTGAGTCTGCAAAATCGTTGAACTTCATCCATTCGTCATCTGCAAATTTGGAGAGATAAGAACGGATGGAATCTGGACAGACAAAGACTACGATGTCATCTTCGGTCAATTCCATGTCACGAATAGCTTTGATGGTAGCACTGAGAGCAGATCCTGAAGATCCTCCCACAAGAATACCTTCATCTTTGATCAACTTTCTGGCCAATTGGAAACTCTCCTTGTCTTGAGTCTTGTACCATTTATCAACGATCTTTTGTTGTAAGACATCCGGGATAAAATCATATCCTATACCTTCAACTTTATACTGGGTGACATCTGTTTGGTTCAAGGATTCTGGTAATGCCAATATGGAACCAACAGGATCAGCTGCAATTACTTTAATATCTGGGTTTTGTTCTTTCAAATATTGGGCAATACCTGTGATGGTTCCACCTGTTCCGGCACCTGCCACCACCACTTTCACTTTCCCATCAGTTTGATCCCAAATCTCAGCTCCAGTCCCAAAATAATGAGCTTTTGGATTGTTCTCGTTACCGTATTGATCCAAAATGATGGAATTTGGAATCTCTTTCTCCAATCTCTTGGCAACACCGATATGAGATTCCGGAGAATCCCATGCTGCCTCTGTTGGGGTTCTGATGATCTCAGCTCCCAACAGCTTCAAAACACTCACTTTTTCATTCGACATCTTCTCCGGTAAAGTGATGATGGTACGATAACCTTTGACGGCACCTACCAAGGCTAAACCAATACCTGTATTACCTGAAGTTGGTTCTATAAGTGTGGATTTACCAGGAGTAATAAGACCTTTCTTCTCCGCCTCTTCCACCATCCTCAAAGCTATTCTATCCTTGATAGAACCTCCGGCATTGAACAATTCAACTTTGGCATAGATCTGTGGCTTAAGGTTGAACTGTTTAGGAATCTTGTTCAATTTAACCATCGGAGTATTCCCGATAAGCTCAAGAATACTCTTGGCTATTGGTTGAGCTTTCTTAAATGTAGACATCTACTATTTATTCAATGACAAATCAAAAGCTTATAAACCTCTCGGCAGTCGTCTGCTGGTGCATAAAAAATGTGATTTTTTTTTTTTTATGCAGGAGCTGCATACTTAAATTTTTTTTTTCCTGTGGCATCGGCGCTGCATTGGAAGGCGCAAGAGAGATGAGCCGTTGGGATTTTGGATTTTTTTTTTTAAAATGTGGTATTTAATCCTCGGCTATAGATGGTAAATGACGGTCTAATGCTTGAAATTTTGGTTCACTTCAAATAAATGTTCACCTTGTAACATTTCTAAAACTATTTGTTGTACTTTGGGTACTATTGTTTCTTTAATGATTGAGATTTCGTTAGAACTAAATTTACCCAAGACATAATTAGCCACTTGAGTTGGGTCACGTGATTCGGGACGTCCAATGCCAATGCTCAATGCAATGTATCCTCCACCCAAAACTTTTTGAATAGATTTCAATCCATTATGTCCTTTATGTGAAGACATTTGTTTCTTGATCTTCAATTTTCCCAATCCTAATTCAAGTTCATCATGTAGTATTACCAAGACAGGATTATACTTCACCAGTTTTGAACTGTTCAAAATATTTTGATATGCCTCTTTGATATTACCTCCACTGGTATTCATATAACTCGTAGATTCGTACAACAAGATATTTGGCATATAACTATTCTCATAAAAATTACTCTTACCGTATTTCACCTTGGAATCGAAACCGGATTGTGCCAATTCTTTTAACACTAAATGTCCCACTGAATGCCTTGTTCCTTTGAAATTTTTTTCAGGATTACCGATCGAAGCCAATAAGACAAAAACAGGTCTACCGTCATCTAAAACAGGTTTCATCTTATTGAAAACCTTCAACATAATGGATGACTAAAACCTTCTCGATGTTTTAACGTTGTTTTTGATTTTTCAAACACGACTCTATATCTTGCGACATTCAAAGTATTGGGCTTCAACTTTATGTATTGGCAGGGCACAGAAGAAATTTAATTTTTGCATCGTCTCGAATAATTTGATATAATTGTACTCTAATTTTAAACAAGTTTGTCCACCTTCAGGTTTTTGTCTACATAAAAGGCTTTGATCTTGTTTAGAAGAATCTATTAAATAGGTTGCTGTTGGATCCTTTGCCACAAATTCCGTGATTGCAGATGTCTTGGTTTCAACAGGTTTTATCAATGTCGAAGTATTGTTTATCAAATGTTCAGGAACATCTCCAATTGGCTCTTCTTTAACCGTTTCAATCTTGGTCTCTTTACTAAACAATCCCATCTCGCTTAAATCTTAAAAATGTAAAAAATCCAATTTTTGTTTTTTTAATATTAAAACGTCATAACACCAATGGAGAAGATATGGTTGAAATATGAACAACATGGACAAGTATATGGAGAAAAAGCAATAGGTTTTTTCAAAGAACTGTATGATTATTTGGGATTTGATCATTCAGATCTCGAAAATTTGATTAATTTCTTGAATTCCAACGACTTTAAACTTGATAAATCAAATGTAGAACATTTACACAAAAGGTTTATTGGATACACCATTGAAGAGAAGATTGAATTATATGGATCCAAAATTGATAAATGTGAAAGACAAATTGATTTAATTGAGCATAAATTACAGAAAAAATCATTATCATACTTAATACCTTTGTTTTTATTGGTTTTAATGGGTTATCGTTATCGTTATCATACTGCAGATCAAAGTGATCTTGAAAATGTTTTGGTGGAATTTTCTCAATTGGCTAATCCGACAAAAGTTTATCAAAATGACTATTCAACCAATTCCCATACTTTTTGATCTCATTGTACGTTTTCACGTCTCTAACTTTAACCCTAAATCGACCACCTAATTGAGACAGTAATTTTTTATTTTCAAAGCTCGTTGTATCAACCGGTTTACAAACCAACAAAGCATTGAGTTTGAACGTTTCGTCTTTCAACTCTAGAGATGACATATTCTCTGTTAATTTCCCTTCCAATAGAGTAGCAGTCCCTAATTCCTCACAGCTTAGAGGAATTAAACATACAAAAAGGTAAGGAGATTTCCCCCAGTTCAAATGATTTGTGTAAGCAGTTCTGGGTAAATCTTGACTGGCATAATGAGACACTTCAAATTGTTCTTCACAGATCTCAACTTCAACTCCAGCTATTGAACTTATACTCTCTTTAAGTTTTGGATCTTTGAGAGTTTGGAAAGTTGAGGGAGCCAATTCTTGACATTTGTTCAAAGTTGGTCCTAGAGGAACTCTATGAGTTCTATGATATGACAAAAGTTCGTCTCTCATGGCATTACATGACTTTGTCGATAATACAAAAGTATCTGGATCCCCGTTTTGCATCACAACACTGAAATTTGCGTATTGGACCACATTTATAACCCCCCATCATCGGCCTGTAAACTTTTTCCTAATTGGGAAACCAAATGCAGGTGTCTCAATTAGGAAATTCATTTTCACGAATTGGGGCTCTTTCTGATACATTTGGCCGAAGAGGTTTTGACTGGGAGATGATTAAAGATTCAGAAACGTTTCAATTGGATGATCTGAACCAAACTTTGGTCACTGTTTATCCTGTGAACAGTGTGGATGAGATCCATGTGGGTCTTCAACAATTCATGTGTGATATCTTCAACAAAGAAGTTGAAAAAGGTGATACTTATCCCCATGATACCAAGATGACTTTAGAAGAATTTAAAGATTATTGGTTCCATTATTTTGTCGTCGTGATGTTGAAAGGACCTGCTAGATCGTTAAAAGATCCAATTGACTGGGAATCGGAATTCTTTGGAACTTTTTACATCAAACCAAATTACATCGGAATCTGTTCACATAACTGCAATGCCGGTTTCTTGGTAAATCCTCTGTTAAGAGGACATCGTATTGGTAAAAATTTGGGGAAGATCTATTTGAAATGGGCACCTCAATTGGGTTATACCTATTCAGTTTTCAACTTGGTCTTCGAAACCAACGTTGCCAGTGTCAAGATTTGGGACTCTTTGGGATTCGAAAGAGTTGGGAGAATTAAAAATGCAGGTTACTTAAAACCATACGGCCGTAAAGTCGATCTGATCATTTTCGGTAAAGATTTGTAAAGTTAAATCTTCGTTCCCATTTTTACACAGTGACTATTTTATAAATCACATAAAGGGAAATTGATCATATATGAGGATTGGTAAGGTAAAGGTTGGCCAATCGTCTATAGACATGTTATAACAAGATCTTACAAAGAGACATACATTTTTAGAACAACTTATAAACATAAAATTTTCAAACCTTCAACATTCATCATCTAAACATCAACATCAACATCAATTCCACCTTCACATCGATTACTTTCATCTTTACCTTCTACCCTTTTATCTGCTTCCCCTTTACGTATCAATTAAAACAAACTCATCATTTAAAAAAAATATTTAATTGTAAACGCGAAACGATCAGATGCCAGATTTTGACGATGTTAATCTGTCGCCCCATTTCCGGCCGCAGTTGGATTATTCTGTTTCTATCATTGAAAGGTATACTGTTCTTTTGAAAGATGGTGAAACGACTGCTACGATTTATCCAATCCATTCTGCTGATGAACTTCCTCCTGGACTTTTACTGTTCTTATGCGATGAATTCAACATGGAAGTAGAAAGAGGTGATACTTTCCCCTTCTTTGACACTTTACACATTGAAACTTTCCAAAATTATTGGTTTGGTTCATTTGCCGCTGTGATGGTTCTCGGTGATGAACCTTCTTTGGATAGATCCAAACAGTGGGAAAAAGAATGCCTAGGAACTTTTTATATAAAACCAAATTATCCAGGTAGATGTTCACATATATGTACAGCAGGTTTTTTGGTCAATGCCGGTATTAGAGGTAAAGGTATAGGTAGAACTTTAGCTGAATGTTATTTAGAATGGGCTCCAAGATTGGGTTACACATATTCTATTTTCAACTTGGTGTTCGATTCAAATGTTCTGGCAAAGAGAATTTGGGATTCTTTAGGTTTCAAAGTTATTGGACGTATCAAAGCTGCAGCAATTTTGAAAGGTCATGACCATGCAGTTGATGCTCAAATCTATGGCCGAGAATTGATGCTGAATGCAGAGACCAATTCTGGTTCTTTCAGATTTGATAGAATTAGATATTATTTAGAAACGGGGAAATATCCAAAGAACATGGACAGACAAGAAAAATCAAGACTTCGATCATCTGCCTCTCATTATAAGTTGATCGATGGTAAGTTGACGTTGAAAGGACGTGAAGTCATATCTGATACCCAAAAACAATTAGAAATTGCCGCTTATTACCATAGAATGGGACATCCAGGGATCAACAAAACCACATCTTCAATCCTGGAGAAATACCATTGGTCTCGTATCAAAGATACAGTGGCTGCTGTTATGAGAGAATGTGAAGAATGTCATTCACATAGAGGTGTAGTCATGAAGAAGGCAAAGAAGAAAGTTGTCAAAGAAAAACCAAAGGATCTACAATTCCAACAGGACCAACATTTAGAACTACTGGAATTCGATGCTTCGGATCCTTCTGGTATCATTGCAGCTGTAGAAGCTCTGCAACTGTCGAGGAACAAAACTGAAGAAAATGATCGTCATCACGATTTCAATTATTCCACCAATGAAGAAATAGATCCGGAAGTGATATCAAGAGCCCTAATACAGGCAAATGAAGATGATCCACATTCAAGCGATGATATGGTGTAAAAACAACTACATCAAAAAACTTAACATACATAAAACATAACATACATAAAATCGTAATATAACTACGAGAAGTTCTCTAATACTTGACTATAAACACAATAAAATTCAAAGTCTGTTCTCCATCCAGACTTTAGCAATGATTTCGGTCTCCATCCGAAATTTTATCGCTTTTTAATTGTCACTCATAACCATGGCTAATAAGGCCATTCTGACAAATAATCCATAACGCATTTGTCTGAAATAACTAGCTCTTTGATCAAAATCAACTTCTTCGGCAATCTCGTTGACACGAGGCAATGGGTGCATAACACACATGTGCTGTTTGGCGTGTTTCAACACCTTGTTGTCGATGATATAAGAATCTTTGAGTCTTTCGTATTGAGCTCTGTCTTTAAATCTTTCTTCTTGAACTCTAGTACAGTACAAGACATCAGACTTGGCAACAATTTCAGGGGTCAAGTCTTCAGATTCAATTGCAATCATGCCACTGAGTTCTTCTTTCAATGATTGAGGAAGGGATAATTCCTTAGGAGCAACCAATTGAAGTCTAACGTTGTATTGTCTCAACAACTTGCACAAGGAATGAACTGGACGACCATATTTCAAGTCTCCCATGAATGTGACGGTGATACCGTTGACTGTACCAACTTCTTCACGAATGGTGAACAAGTCTAAGAATGCTTGAGTTGGATGCTCACGAGATCCGTTACCACCGTTGATAATTGGAACAGGTGAATATTTAGCAGCAATGTCAGCACTCTCTTCAGCAGGATGACGTAAAACGATGGCATCCGAATAACATGCCAAAGATCTGATGGTGTCTTGTAAAGTTTCACCCTTTTTAGCAGATGAAGTTGACTCTGCTACGGCAACTACACGTCCTCCCAATCTTTGCATAGCTGCATTGAAAGAAGATGAAGTTCTGGTAGAAGGTTCGTAGAACATTGTTGTTAAGACTTTACCTCTCAAGACATCCAAGACACCGTCTCTTTCGACAGCCAATCTCATCTCCAGAGCCACGGCAAATAAGGCATGGAAATCTGAACGAGTGAACTGGTTAACAGAGAGCACAGATTTGCGGGCAAATGGATTGGCGTAACGAAGATAGTGCAGAATGGCATTTGGAGGAGCCAATTGACGTGGTGGTTGAGACACTAATTCAGGTCCTGAATCTTCTGGTAACTCCACTGCTGATTCCGAGAACGACACCCGACGTTCAGAAATAGAGACACGACGCTCTGGCTCTGAGAATGATACACGTTTAGGTCTTTCTTGTGGTAAAGGTTGAGAAACGACTTGTCCATCCACTGACAAAGTTTGACCTTCTGAAGTAACACGGTCAACAGCTCCTTGAACAGTCTTGAAAGGAGACCAGATGTCAGAGACTGTAGCTCTATCAAGATCAACTTCAACAACGGCATGTTGTTGTGGAAGACCAAAGATACGAACTGGGTTATCGTGCATTCTTTGAACAAGGTATTCCAAAGTCAAACGGCCTTGTCCAACAGCACTGAGTAATAATGGAACGGCATCTTCTGAACCGATACCTGGAACGACTTCTTCACCGCAATGTTGAGCCAACAAAGATGGAACAATACCAACAGAAAGACAGTCGAGCTGCTCCAAGTTGTCCCATAAAGCAGCTTGATCTTCTTTAGAAGGCAAGAAAGAAACGTCATAGTCTTCGGTCGACAAAAACAAGGAATAGACAGAAGCATCACAAGTGACGGGTAAACCTTTTCCTTTGGCCATGGTGATCAAGGCAAAGTCATCTTTACGGGTGATTCCAGTGACGTGGACACGTTTGGAATGCAATGATGCAAGCAACAAGACAGAGGCCAAGTCGGTGGTGCGAGCATCGGTGACAATTGGTCTTGATTCTGGCCAAGAGGCAAAATGTGGAGCCAATTCCATCACGGTATTGGTACTGGCAAGGGAGTTGAACGGCAATAACAAAGCCAGAGCTCCAGACAGAGCTTCTGCAACATTGGTGGCTGTTCCGGCAACGTAGAAGTCATCTTGAGTCTCAGCAATACCATTTGAATCAAGTGGGAGGAATGCATTGTAAGTGAAACCACCTGACAAAGCTGCACCTTGTGCCTTTTCGATCAGAACTTCCGATTGACTAGGAGCAAAAGCAGCAAAGTTGATCAAACCACGAATGGCTCTGGTACGATGAGCACTTTGAGAGTCAATAGCTGAAACTTCCAATGGCCCACGACGATAAAGAGCTTCGACAAGCAACTTGGCACATTTGACATTGGTGACCAAAGGAACGGCATAGTCAACAGCCATACGACGAGTACGGTAACCTTTCGACATGTACGAAGCCGGTCTACGGAATCTGTTTGCAGATGGCAAGTTGATGTACAAGTCAATAAGGTTATTGGCAAGATGTTGGGTCAAAGAGTATTCATGTTTTTGACCGTCTTGTTCCAAAACTTCCAAATATTGAACAGGAAGTTCATGTTCTTGGATGAAATCTGCAGTACCAGCAGTAGCGAACAATTTGAAACCTAATTTGGCCAACTTACGAATAGCAGGGAGCAATTCTTGTTTCTCTTTGTAAGAACCAATGGACAAAAGAACGTTACGTTTAGGAAGTTTAAAACCTGTAGCGACAAGAGCCTTGAGGTAGGCTTCGTACTTGTCATAACCAAAACAGGCAACTTCACCGGTGGAGGCCATTTCGACACCCAAGACTGGATCAGCACCGGCTAATCTTGGGAAAGAGAATTGTGGCACTTTGACAGCACAGTAATGCTCTGGTAACTTCTCTCCAGGGTATGGAGTCAATGGTAAGCCCAAGATGGCCTTTGTGGCCATCTCGATCAAGTTGGTTCCAACAACTTTGGAGACAAAAGGGAAAGATCTGGAAGCACGAACGTTACATTCGATCACCTTGATTTCGTTGTCCTTGGCGATGAATTGGATGTTAAAAGGACCAGTCACATCCAAAGCGGCACCGATCTTGGCAGTGGCTTCTACAATACGAGTGACGGTCTCTGGAGCAAGATCTTGAGGTGGGACAATCAAGGTGGCATCACCAGAATGGACACCGGCATTCTCAACGTGCTCAGAAACAACATGCATGACCAATTGACCATTTTTGGCAACAGCATCCATCTCGATCTCCTTGGCGTTTTCAATGTACTTGGTGATGACAACTGGATAGTCTGGTGAAACTTCGACAGCCTGTGACAAGTAAGCTTGAAGATCGTGACTCGAGTACACCGTGTTCATCGCAGCACCAGAAAGCACATAAGAAGGTCTGACAAGGACCGGATAACCAGCTTTGTCGGCAAACTCTTCGGCCTCTTCGAAAGATGTAAGTTCTTTCCATGCTGGTTGATCAACACCAATTCTGTCCAACATACGAGAGAACTTGTATCTGTTCTCAGCACCGTCAATCATCTCTGGAGAAGTTCCCAAGACTTTGACGTTTTGTCTGTGAAGAGACAAGGCAATGTTGTTGGCTGTTTGACCTCCCATGGCAACAATCACACCGGCAGAATGTTCAATCTCGTAGATGTCCAACACTCTTTCCAAACTGATTGGTTCAAAGTACAATCTGTCAGCTTCGTCGTAATCGGTGGAGACAGTTTCAGGGTTGTAGTTGACCATTACAGTCTTGAGACCCAGAGCTCTCAGAGTTCTAACGGCAGTCACGGCACACCAATCAAACTCCACAGAAGATCCAATTCTGTACACACCAGATCCAAGAACCATAACACCTTGATCGTCAAAGGCAACGTCATGAGAATCAGCTGCATAAGTCATGTAAAGGTAGTTGGTAAAGGCTGGGAATTCAGCTGCAACGGTATCGATTTGTTTGACAAATGGAGTGATTCCAGCATCTTTTCTCAATCTTCTGATGGCAACTTCGTTAGAGTTGAGTAATTTGGCGATCTGGTTGTCGGCAAAACCCAATTGTTTGGCTTGACGAAGTGTGGCAGGAGTGAGGTTTTCCTTTGATTTGAACGAAGAAATCTTGTCTGCAAATTGGATCAAGGAGATCAATTTGTTCAAGAACCATCTATCGATGTTGGTCATGGAGTGCAATTTGTCAACGTTGTAACCATTGGCCATGGCATTTGCCAAGGCGAAAAGACGCATGTCACTTGGGTTTTGCAATTCGTAGTCAATGTCCAATTGAACATCGGTTTTGGCAAATCCAACATTTTGGTAATCGACGGCTCTGATGGCCTTTTGAATGGCTTCTTCAAAAGTACGTCCAACACTCATAACTTCACCGACAGATTTCATGGAAGAAGACAAAGAAGATGACACTCTTGTGAACTTCTTCAAGTCCCATCTTGGAATCTTGACGACGACATAGTCCAAAGAAGGTTCAAAACATGCACAGGTGACTTTTGTGACGGAGTTCTTGATTTCATCGAGAGGAATGTTCAAACCAAGTTTAGCTGCAGTGTAAGCCAATGGATAACCAGTAGCTTTAGAAGCCAAGGCAGAAGATCTGGATAAACGAGCATTGACTTCGATGATGCAGTATTCTTTAGAATGAGGATTCAAGGCGTATTGGATGTTACATTCACCGACAACACCGAGATGTCTAATGACGTTAACAGCTGTGGTTCTCAACATGTTGTAATCTTCATCACTTAAGGTTTGAGATGGAGCAACGACGATGGAATCACCGGTGTGAATACCAAGAGGATCAAAGTTCTCCATGTTACAAACGGTGATACAGTTGTCGAAAGCATCTCTGACAACTTCGTATTCAACCTCTTTCCAACCTTTCATACTTCTCTCGACCAAAACTTGTGGAGAAGTGGCAAAGGCCACATTACAAAGATCGATCAATTGTTGTTCGTTGTCGGCAAACCCAGATCCCAATCCACCCAAGGCATAAGCAGCACGGACAATGACCGGGAAACCAATGTCTTTGACAGCTTCAAGGGCTTCTTCGACACTGGAAGCAGCAGCAGATTTGGCACATTTTTCGTTGATCTCATCCATGGCCGAGGCAAACAATTCACGATCTTCAGTGGTGATGATGGTATCGATTGGAGTACCAAGGACTTTGACTCCAAGTTCTTCGAATTCATCTTTCAATTCGACACCGACACCCAAAGCAGTTTGACCACCAAAAGTGACGTAAATGGCATCTGGTCTTTCATGTTTGATGACTTTTCTGACGAATTCGGCATTGACAGGAAGGAAATAAACCTTGTCTGCCAAACCTTTTGACGTTTGGATCGTGGCAATGTTTGGGTTGATCAAAACGGTGTAGATTCCTTCTTCTTTCAAAGCCTTGATGGCTTGAGAACCGGAATAATCAAATTCACCGGCTTGTCCAATGGATAATCCACCGGAACCCAACACCAACACTTTTTTAACGTTGACTTTTGGATGCAGAGCTCTGTTGGCAGCCAATTCACCTCCTGGAAAGCTAACTTTTTGGAATTCTCCCGTCTCCAAATGTTTGACAACGGTTTTGATGAACACATCGAACAAAAATTCGGTATCACGAGGACCAGGGGTGGATTCCGGATGGAATTGGACAGAGAAGTAAGGTTTGGAAGTGTGATAAATACCTTCATTTGAACCATCGTTGGCATTCACAAACAATTCTTCCCAATCTTGAGTCAAGGAATTGGTATCGACGGCATAACCATGGTTCTGAGAGGTGATATAACATCTTCCGGAGATTCTAGAAGTACATGGGATGTTATGACCACGGTTACCGAACTTCAACTTGACGGTTTGAGCACCAGAAGCTCTGGCCAACAATTGATGACCCAAACAAATTCCAAAAACAGGAGTTTTGTTCGATTCCAAAATTTTCGACAATTGTGCCACGGTGGAGTCCATGACAGAAGGATCACCAGGACCGTTGGAGACAAATAACCCATCAAATTGTTCAGAGGACAAGTCATGGTCCCATGGAACAACCTTCAATTCTACACCACGTCTGACAAAACAACGGATTTGGTTATATTTCATACCAACATCGATCGCCAAGATACGGACTGGTTTACCGTTGACTTTGATTGGATTCTCAGGTTTGTACAACTTTGGTTCCTTTGTGGAGACCTTGGCAACCAAGTTGTGAACGTTTGGATCGACATAATCGACGAAATCAAAATGATTTTGCCAATTTTCTCTGTCCAAAGCCTGTGAAAGAGAAGAGGTGGATTTTTGTACGCTTAAACGTCCCAAAGTGGAACCCTTTTCACGTAATCTTTTAGTCAAAGTTCTAGTATCGACACCATAGATGGCTGGAATACCTTGTTCTTTCAACCATTGACCCAAAGAAGATTTTGCCAAATAATGGGAGTATTCTTCTGTGTAATGGGCAACGACTAAACCGGCAACATGGATACGATTACTTTCAAAGTATTTTGGCAAATCTGGGACATCTGGATCAGCGCTGTGTCTGTCTGGGACACCGTAGTTACCTACCAAGGGATAAGTGATGACCAAAATTTGTCCCTCGTAAGAAGGATCCGTGATGGATTCTGGATAACCCACCATACCGGTTTGGAAGACCAATTCACCGGCGGCTGGAACTTCGGCACCAAAAGAAAACCCTTGTAATGCGACACCATCACGGGTCTCTAAAGTCATCAACTTGTCACCAGTTGACTCCATTGGTGGAGAAATAGGAGCGGAAATCATGGACATGGGACCTGAAAAGTTAGTATATGAAAAATTTTTTTTTCTTAAGTATGGGATCCGCCTGGATCAGGCGGGGCTCTGCAGGGGGTTCGGGCGGAGAACGCGGGGTCTGGGCAGAAAAAAATTATCGGTGAAAACCTCCGACGTATACCGTCGGAAAACCGGCGATGGAATGCAGAGTCGAGATGAGCTCGCGATGAGCTTTGAGATGACATGCAAGAAAGGTGCATTTGGACCCTTAAACGGCATTTTAACTATCTGACATGACTCCACATTCCAGGATCAAAAGCCTTGAAAATAAATACTCACCTTGAATATTAGATTTAAGCTTTTGTTCAGTATGGAGATTTGAGAACTGGGCTAAAGAAAAAGGTCTATCGATAAATTTTGAAAACTTGATGAGTTTTATCGATTATCCAAGAAACTGGTGGTGATGGAGACGACCAAGAGTTACTTCTACAGAGAAAGGAAAAGAAAGAGAGAATAAAATAAATAAAATAAGCAAGGGTTATCCTCCTCTGTATATATACGCACAGTGCCCCACAGCTTAAAAAATTTTCACGCGTGAGGAAAAAAATTTTCAGAGAGGGTAACGCTTAGTTAAGCAGGTGAAGTCATCTTTGGTACATGTTTATGCATAGAAGTGTTTTTTTTTTACAAAAATAGTGTTTTTTGAATTATGTTGTCGTTAATTCTTGTGCATAAAGTTGTCATTTAGTGATAAATAATCTTTAATTTGTTGAGATCTATGCACCGACATATATGTGTCATGCGTTTGTAGCGAAGTATAATTGGGGCGTGTGGCGTAGTTGGTAGCGCGTTCGCTTAGCATGCGAAAGGTCTCCGGTTCGACTCCGGACTCGTCCAATTTTTTTTTTAATCCGTTTCATGGTATAGGTATCAGCTTTGATGAATTCAAGCAAAGTTTCATTTTTGTTACAATCTTAACTATTTCAATGTAATAACCAGCTCTTACCTACTTCAGCTCCAAAGTTAGATATTGTTCGTTATCTGCGATCCGTTAAAATTATGTGAAGAAATGTTTAAAAAAAAATATGGACGAGTCCGGAGTCGAACCGGAGACCTTCTGCTTGCAAGGCAGACGCGCTACCAACTACGCCACACGCCCTATATATTTTTTCAAAAGTGACGAATCTCATTGAAAATGTAGCTCTGAATTGGTAGTGCTTCAGATGATCACATTACCCAAATAGATTAGGGGTGATCACTACATGTATGACATATAACAGTTATATTTCAATCTTTAATCGTAATTTTCAGATAATCATCGAATCCCAGATCTCCAAAAATGGTTCCGCATTCGACCAAACCTGTCTCTGCAACGTACTCACTCCAATAGTTCAACATCTCCTCTAACTTTTCTTTATTGGTACTGGCTAAATCATTGGTCTCTCCTGGATCCTTTTTGAGATCAAATAATTGCCATTCTCCTGATCCGTAAGGCTTTGGAATGTATAAAGCTTTGTAATTAGCTTTTCTTATAGCTTGTTGGCCAAATAATTCCCAACCAGTCACTGTTTCTTCGTCATGAATCTTGTCAGATTCTCCTTTGAAATACTTCACCCAAGATTTGCCCTTTGGCTCGACAACATGGCGTCCTTTCCACAAGTTTCCTGGATGTTTAACATCTGCCAATTCTAAAACTGTAGGTAAAACATCCATAACAGTTGCAAAACCAGGTAAAATTTTCCCCTTCGATCTGAAGGTGTTTGGTAAACTTACAATCAGAGGACATCTGATGCCTCCTTCTGAAGCCCACATTTTATACATATATGAAGGCAGAGTGGCAGCCTGAGCCCATTGATCGGAGTACCAAAAGAACGAATCCTTGTTACCGATGTTATCGACGGAATTGTTATAATGGAGAGAGATTTGTCTGTTAATATTGCCAATGGCCAAAGGTAAAGCCTCCATAAACATTCCTTCAGCTCCATTGTCACTCATGAACAAAATGAAAGTGTTGTCGAGTTCACCTTTTTGTTCCAATTCTTCAAAAACCTTTCCCAAATTGGTATCCAAGACTTCAACCATGGCAGAGTACACTTCCATGATTTTAGCCTCCACTTGTTGTTCCTTTGGAGTCAATTCAGCCCATGGCTTATCTCTTTGGGTTTCAACTTGATGTGGCTCAATCCCCGGAGGAATAATTCCCAATTCCAAAGCTTTGGCTAATCTCTCTTTTCTCAAAACAGCTGGGCCATCATCGTAACGTCCTTTGTATTTCGCAATGATCTCTTTAGGAGCTTGGAATGGCCAATGTGGAGCTGTATAGGTCAATGCTCCAAAGAAAGGTCTTCCTTGACGTTCCTCACTGTTCAAGAACTCCAAACCTTTGGAGGTGAAGAAGTTAGTGCTATAAAAATCTTCCGGGAGATACTCAGCTGGATCAACAGACTTATCATCTTCACAGTACAAAGCTGGTAATAATTTAGGTAAAGATCCATCTGGTTCGCTGTATAAGTACTTATAATGGTTTCCAGCACCAGGAAGAAGGGCAAAAGATCTCTCAAATCCACGGTCAATTGGCCATTGACCTTTGAACAATCCTAAATGCCATTTTCCAGAGAGGAAAGTGTAATAACCGGCTTCTTTCAAAATATCCGGTAAAGCAGCGACTCTGTCGTTCAAATAACCTTCATAACCAGGTTTACCTTCAAAAGTCTCTGGATGTCTTTTAACAAACTCTGCCATCTGACCCAACCCGGCAATGTGATTATCGGTACCTGAGAAGAGCATTGATCTCGTTGGTGAACATGCCGAAGCGGTGTGGAAATCTGTCAAACGAATTCCACGTGAAGCCAATTTTTGTAAATTGGGGGTGTTGATCTCACCCCCAAATGGAGCAGTATCGGTAAAACCGAGATCATCCGCAACGATGATCAAAAAATTGGGTTTGGTGGTGATAGTCATTGTCGTTCACAATACACTTCCAGCTTGGACTTTATCTATCCCTTTCACAGCCTTCGCCAGCCACAGTTTCAAATTGACTAATTTATGCGCGGTCTTATACTGTGGCTAAATGATTTTTTTTGTCACTTTGGGCCTCGAAACTTTAAATAAAAAAGGGATACACGGTGTGGCTGGTGACTGGGGTTGGCGATTTGAGGTTCGTCTCATGGGTTGTAGAATAGGCGCCGATGACAAATTGGTATTGCAGTTTCGGAATTTTTGGTTGAAAACGTTTGATAAGTCTTTGTAAATTTTTTAAATACTGTAAGTGTGGCTACTGCAAGTGAATGCGGCAGAACTAGGCTTAACAATGGTTTCATTTCCCATCAGATTATAAAGCTGAAATTGTTCCGACTTTTACTTCTTTGTTAACAACATGACTAGTAAAGAATCGTTCCACGAATCTCAGGCTTCATCCCTTTCGGATGGAGTTGTAGGTAGATATGTGGTTTATAACAGAGACACCTCGCAACATATACTGTTTGAGAAGGATTGGACCGAACAAGAAGAGGCAAGGGCTAGAAGAAAATTAGACTTTCTTATTCTCCCCATGTTGTTTTTCCTGTTTTATATTTTACAAATGGATAGAGGGAATATTGCAAATGCTTTGACCGATACTTTGATGGAAGATATTGGAATCAATACAAATCAAGTCAACGTTGGAACTGCTTTGTTCAACATTGGTATAGTGATTTTTGAAATCCCATCCAACATCCTCTTACAGAAAATTGGTCCAAGTAAATGGTTAAGTTTCCAGATTGTGGTATGGAGTGTGATAGCCACAGCTCAATCTCAAATGAAGACTTATTCCCATTTTCTCCTGACTAGATTCTTGTTAGGAATGTTTGAAGCTGGCTTCATTCCAGGTGCTTTATTTTATCTTTCCTCTTGGTATACCAAGAAGGAACTTGCCTTTCGCTACACCATTTATTTCATCGGTAATCTCTTGGCATCTCTGACCAGTGGATTGATAGCTTCAGGAATTTTAGCAGATATTGCGGGAAATGATGGTGTAGCAGGTTGGAAATGGATCTTCATCATTGAAGGTGTCGTTGGCGTTGGGTACGGTTTAATTTTCTTTTTGGTGCTTCCGGAAAGTTCATCCAAGCCAAGACTGTTCTGGGCTCCAAGAAGTTTCAATATTCTTAGTGAAAGAGAGCAGTACATCACTCGTAGTAGGATCATCATTGATGATCCAGCAAAACTGGTCAATGCCTCTTCAGTTACTGCCAAAGATGTTAGATATGCTTTGAGTCAACCACATCTTTGGGCCCATTTTATCATGAGTTTGTCTGCCATGATTTTATCACAAGCAATGTCTTCTTATGTTCCTTTAATCATCAAATCATTGGGATTCACCAAAGTGCAAGCCAACGCCAGATCCTCCATACCAAGTTGGGTCAGTATTGTACTTGTGATTTTGTTCACTTTCACAAGTAACAAATTCAAACCTAGAGGTCTGTCCATCATGGTCATTTCAACTTGGCAATTGATCTTTCTTATCACTTTGAGAGCTCTTCCTGATAACATATCCAGCACCATCAAATTTGCAATCTTGGTTGTGATGTTATCCCCAGGGTCAAATCTGCATGTGTTGAATACCTCATGGACATCTTTGAATGCTCGTACTCCAACAGAAAGAAGTATCGCTCTTCTGCTTGTCGTCATGGCCCTGAACATTGCCGGTATCTGTGGAGGTCAAGTGTTGAGAGCCAATGACACACCTTATTATCATAAAGGTTTCTTACTGCTTATTATAGTGACTGCCTTCAGTATTTTATGGCAGGCATCTATCATTACTGGATATTATAGAGCCAATAAGAAGTTGGATCTTGCTCAAGTCGGTGATGTGGAAGAATCTTCTTCGATTGAAATTTCAAGCGAACAGAATACCCTCATCTTTGTCGGTAAGGATACGAGTCATGACGATGAATTCTTGGAAAGTTTAAAAGAAAATTATCAAGTTCTAGATATCGAACTGGAGCTTCATAGAAAGTCTAAAGTTTTCAGGTTCACCCCTTAGTTTATATTTATGAAGTTTTTTTGAATTAATGCTATCACCCCCTTTTCCCAATTAGGAAATTCCCCCCAATTTATAAAACAGTGGTTTCGCCAGATGACTACTTGAAGATTGATTCTAGGCCATAAAGTTCCAGAAAGTTTGAAGAAGAATGCAAGAATTGATTGCAGCTCGTTTAATTTCCAATAAATCAACATTTCTTCAAGGATTTCTCTATGTTGTACCATTCCACCCCCTCCAGAACCACAAGGTTGGGGAATGAACAAGGCTTTAAAGCTTTTCTTTCTTATGGCCCTTTGTCCAGATAAATTCTTAACCGGCAATGGTCTCGTCATCATAGACATGTTCCAAATTTCCTTTCAAGTATGGAATCCAAGATTTCCCCTGACTTTTGTGACTTCATGTCCTTTCCAACTAGTTCCTGGATGTTCAACCCTGGCCAATTCCAAAAGGGTTGGTAAAACATCCATCACAGTAAAGGCTGGGAGAATAGAGCCTTTGTTAAGAAACGCCCCCGGAATGCTCACAATCAGAGGACATCTGATATCCTTTCACAGCCTTTGCCAGCCACAGTTTCGAATTGACTAATTCATGCACGGTCTTATACTGTGGCTAAATGATTTTTTTTGTCACTTTGGGCCTCGAAACTTTAAATAAAAAAGGGATACACGGTGTGGCTGGTGACTGGGGATGGCAATTTAAGGTTCGTCTCATGGGTTGTAGAATAGGCACCGATGACGAGTTGCTGCTGCAGTTTCAGAATTTTTGGTTGAAAACATTGAATAAGTCTTCGTAAATTTTTTAATATTGTAATTGTGGCTACCGCAAGTGAATGCGTCAATAAACTTGGCTTAACAGTGGTTTCATTTCCCATCAGATTATAAAGCTGAAATTGTTCCGACTTTTACTTCTTTGTTAACAACATGACTAGTAAAGAATCGTTCCACGAATCCCAGACTTCATCCCTTTCGGATGGAGTTGTAGGTAGATATGTGGTTTATAACAGAGACACTTCGCAACATATACTGTTCGAGAAGGATTGGACTGAACAAGAAGAGACAAGGGCCAAGAGAAAATTGGATTTTATCATTCTCCCCATGTTGTTTTTCCTGTTTTATATTTTACAAATGGATAGAGGGAATATTGCAAATGCTTTGACCGATACTTTGATGGAAGACATTGGGATCAATACAAACCAAGTCAATGTTGGGACAGCTTTGTTCAGCATTGGTATTGTCATTTTTGAAATCCCGTCAAACATCGTCCTACAGAAAATTGGTCCAAGTAAATGGCTAAGTTTCCAGATTGTGGTATGGAGTGTGATAGCCACGGCTCAATCTCAAATGAAGACTTATTCCCATTTTCTTCTGACTAGATTCTTGTTAGGAATGTTTGAAGCTGGCTTCATTCCCGGCGCTTTATTTTATCTTTCTACATGGTATACCAAGAAAGAGCTCTCATTTCGCTATACTATTTACTTCATTGGAAATTCCTTGGCATCTCTGACCAGTGGGTTAATCGCTTCGGGTATTTTAGCAGATATCGCTGGTAGAAATGGCACCGCAGGTTGGAAATGGATCTTCATCATTGAAGGTGTCGTTGGTGTTGGGTATGGTTTAATTTTCTTTTTGGTGCTTCCTGAAAGTTCATCCAAGCCAAGACTGTTTTGGGCTCCAAAAAGTTTCAATGTCCTCAGTGAAAGAGAGCAGTACATTACTCGCAGTAGAATTATCATCGATGATCCAGCAAAACTGGTCAATGCCTCTTCTGTCACTACCAAAGATGTCAGGCACGCTTTGAGTCAACCTCATCTTTGGGCTCATTTCATCATGAGTTTGTCCGCCATGATTTTGACAGGGGCCATGTCGTCTTATGTTCCATTGATCATCAAGTCATTGGGATTCACCAAAGTGGATGCAAATGCGAGATCCTCTATACCGAGTTGGATTGGTATCATACTTGTCATTTTCTTCACGTTCACGAGTAACAAATTCAAGCCTAGAGGTCTGTCCATCATTGTCAATTCAACTTGGCAATTGATCTTCCTCATCACTTTGAGAGCTCTCCCGGATGACACATCCAATACCATAAAATTTGCAATTTTAGTTGTAATGTTGTCTCCAGGTGCCAATCTGCATGTGTTAAATACCTCGTGGACATCTTTGAATTCTCGCACTCCAACAGAAAGAAGTATCGCACTTCTGCTTGTCGTCATGGCCCTGAACATTGCAAGTATTTGTGGGGGTCAAGTGTTGAGAGAAAATGACAGGCCGTATTATCACCGCGGCTTTTTACTGCTTGTTATAGTGATTGCCTTCGCTATTTTGTGGCAGGCCTCTATGATTGTTGGTTATTACAGAGCCAACAAAAAATTGGATCTGTTTCAAGTTGAAGATGTGGAACAACCTTCTTCAATTGAACTCTCTATTGAACAGAATACTCTCATCTTTGTAGGCAAAGATACCAGTCATGACGTTAAATTTATGGAAGAATTGAAAGAAAACTATCAAGTTATTGATACTGAGCTGGAGCTTCATAAGAAGTCGAAAGTTTTCAGGTTCACGCCTTAGTACAATTTTAAACAATCTTTTTTAATAGTAACCCCTTTTTTCAATTAGAAAACCCCCTTTTTCCTCAGTTCTGATCAAAAAAAGTTCAATTGATTCTATTGCTGAAGTTTCAGCTGAATCGTTGACTTTATAGAGAAGATAGAGATCCAAAATCTTCAAAAGCTGAAATATGTCCTTTGTTTTGTTTGATCTACATAATGTTAACAACTTCTATTATACCTCTTTTAATCGTCTTTAATGGCAAGTCTTCTGTAATCTTTTCTAGCTCTGTTACCAAAAATGGAAGAGCATTCAACAAGACCTGTTTCAGCCACGTACTCGGTCCAATAAATCAACATCTCCTCCAACTTTTCAGGATCACTCTTTGCCAAATCATGGTTCTCTCCTGGATCTTCTCTGATGTTGTACAATTCCCATTCTCCAGAACCATAAGGTTGAGGAATGAACAAGGCTTTGAAGCTTCCCTTTCTGATGGCTCTTTGTCCAAACAATTCCCAACCGGTGATGGTCTCATCATCGTGGACATGTTCCAGATCTCCTTTCAAGTATGAAACCCAAGACTTACCTCTGAGCTTGGCAACTTCACGTCCTTTCCAAGTAGTACCAGGATGTTCTACACTGGCCAACTCCAAAACGGTTGGTAAAACATCCATCACAGTTGCAAAGGCTGAGAGAATGGCACCTTGATTAAGAAAAACATCTGGTAAACTCACAATCAGGGGGCATCTTATACCACCCTCTGATGCCCAACCTTTGTGTTTGTACGATGGCAGAGTAGCCGCTTGTGCCCATTGATCCGAATACCAGTAAAAAGTGTCTTTATCACCTATATTATCATCGTTGTTGTGGTAATGTTGAGCAATTTCTCTTGAAACATTGGCATAGCTCAAAGGCAGAGCTTCCAAGTTCATTCCTTCAGCTCCGTTGTCACTCATGAACAAGATAAAAGTGTTATCAAGTTCCCCATTTTGCTCCAATTGGTCGATTATTCTTCCGATATTTGCATCCATGACGTCAACCATTGCAGCATAGACCTCCATAATTCTTGCCTCGATCTGTTGTTGTTTAGATGTTAATTCTGCCCACGGTTTTTCTCTTTGAGTCACAACTTCATGAGGTGTGACTCCTTCAGGAATAATCCCCAATTCAATGGCCTTGGACAACCTTTGTTTTCTTAAAGCAGCTGGGCCATTGTCATAACGACCTTTGTACTTGTTTATGACCTCTCTTGGAGCCTGAAAAGGCCAATGTGGAGCAGTATAAGTCAAGGCTCCGAAAAAAGGTCTTCCTTGACGTTGTTCGCTATTGATGAATTCCAAACCTCTTGAGGTGAAGTAGTTAGAACTGTAAAAATCTTCAGGAAGAAACTCAGCAGCGTTGAGAGGCTGATCATCTTCACAGTACAAAGGAGGTAAGAGTTTAGGTAAAGACCCGTCTGCATCGTTGTAGATGTACTTATAATGGTTTCCGGCACCTGGAAGAAGGGCAAAAGATTTCTCAAATCCACGGTCAATTGGCCATTGACCTTTAAACAATCCTAAATGCCATTTTCCAGAAAGAAACGTATAATAACCGGCTTCTTTTAAAATATCAGGTAAAGGGGCGACTCTGTCGTTCAAATAACCTTCGTAACCAGGTTTTCCTTCAAAAAGCTCAGGGATGATACGCAGATGTTCAGCCATCTGGCCCAAGCCTGCAATGTGGTTATCTGTACCTGAGAATAGCATTGATCTCGTTGGTGAACATGCCGAAGCGGTGTGGAAATCTGTTAAACGAATTCCACGGGAAGCCAATTTTTGTAAATTGGGGGTGTTGATCTCACCCCCAAATGGGGCAGTATCGGTAAAACCGAGATCATCTGCAACAATGATCAAAAAATTGGGTTTCGTGGAGATTGTCATGGTCAAAACTATTTCAAAATTGAATCGGTTTACGGTTTTCAACAAAATAGATCCTCCAACAATTCAGCCACAGTTTCGCTTACCCCTAACGTTATGCATAATTTTGATGTGGCGCTTGGATTAGATGTAAAATGCTATTATTTAACAAAAGCTGGAAAAAAATTAATTGGGGATTGTTTTGATATGATAGAAGAGAAGTTTTTATCTAGAGTGCTTTCGAAATTTTCCCTCTTTTTAAACTTCATATCCTCCATCAAAGTTATCGGAGGATCACAATAGTCGTGCATATGCTAAATTTCCCAAAAAGGTACTGATAAGCGTTATCGGGATGCATCCATGTTTCTTAACTGGTGAAACAGAGTGCAATGATTTTCGCAAATCTGTACAATTTCTTCACCTAAAGCAATTTTACGACTATTTCGTTAAGTACTACATGCACGTTATAACCCCCCAAATGCGGTAACCCCTTTTTTTTTTTCAAACGGTTGTGCAGAAAAAGAAACGAAATGGGATGGAATCCCCGGCAAATTTACCAAGTAATATGCTATTGAAAACTGTAATTCTCTATGGAAAACTATCAACAGATTTGAACTGTTTGGTTGCCCATTTGTAGCAACTTCATCCGGCACAAATATTTAACATAATAAAACTCTCCCGGATTAGATAATCCACGTTTTGACTTTTCTTTTTCTATGCAGATATAAAAAATTTTTATCTAACCCTCCTTTATAAAGCCCAGAGTTGGCTTTTAAAAGATCATGGTTGTATCTAATAACATTCAGTTGAACGATATGGATTCGCCATGTGCGACACTAGTGGGAACTCCTTCTTCGTTTCAAAATGAAGAATATTTCCCCCAATCCAGTCCCCTTAAAAATGACAGTGCTCACGAATTGACAACCTCAATTGAACATAATTTCCCTTACCATGCCACATATAAAAGTCATGATGTGTTGATAGACTCTATAGATTTTACGAAATCACGCAGATTAAAATTTCAAATTTTAGTTGCATTTTTATACCTTGTTTTCACTGGATTGGCAGATCAAACATCTGGTACATTATTACCCAGTTTTGTCGATTATTACCATGTTGATCATTCAGCGGTTTCATATATTTTCATTGCCGGATTTTCGGGTTCTCTTGTAGCGGCAAGTTTGAACGATTATTTGCATAGAACCATTGGAATTTTTGGAATTTTGATGGCCAGTTGTGTCCTGTGGTGTACATGTTTTATCATTGCATCCTTCGGACCCCCATTACCTTTGTTGGTTGCCGGATATTTATCATATGGTTTTGCAGGAGGTGCTGCCAATGGAGTTTTAAACATCTGGGCTGGAAAATTGAAATATCACAATCAAATCATGGGGATATTACATGCCTGTTTTGGATTTGGTTGTATGATCACCCCTGTCACTGCCACATATCTCATTGAAAATGGTATGCTCTGGAATCATTGGTACTATTTTTTGATTGTAGGTGCCATTTTGTTGTTTGGCTTGACTGTGGCTGCTTTCCATCCAGAGACCAATTATAAGTATCTATATTTATTAGAAAATGGAGACAACGAAGAAGAAGAAGAAGAATTTGACCTGATCACCTTAGACGATGGGAAAAGAGCCACTTTTGCAATTTTGGTGAAAAATAAGTTGGTTTGGTTCTTTTGTATCACTCTTTTCTTTTACCTAGGAGGTGAATCTTCAATCGGGAATTGGGTCTATAACTATTTGATCATCATCAAGAAACTCACTCCAAGTGAATCTTCTTATATCACATCTGCCTACTGGCTATCATTGACAATCGGTAGAGTGGTGATTGGACTTTTGATTGGAAAGTTTTTCGAAGATAATGAAACCACTGTGGCTTTTGGAGTCTGTGTTTTAATCTCCTTGTTCACCTTGTTCTTCACAGTCTCATCTTCTTTGATTGTACAAGGATTGAGTATCTGTTTGGTTGGTGCATTTATAGGTCCTGTTTTCCCAACAACCATCATCATTGCTTTGAAAACTTTACCACATTTCATGCATCTGTTAGGTGTTGGTTTCATCTCATCATGTGGTTCTTCAGGAGCAGCTTTGGTTCCTTATATAATTGGATATGTCAGTTCCATCAATTCAGGTGAAAAGGGTTATGTGGAGGGTGAAGGTTTGATTTATTTCCCAATCATTTCTTTATCCGTCTTCACCGTGGCAATGGTACTTTGGGGGGTTTTCTATTGGGTTCAGAAAAAGAACAGGGTTGTTTATGAGATGATTTAATATATATATACAGGTCATTTACCTCCTAAGAACTTTGACAAACTATCTTGTATGTATTTTGTCTCTTCATCAAGTGGTTGTTTCAGAATCATACGTTCATTTTCCTCACCTCCAAGCCATTTCTTCATCCTTGTACCAAATTCTTTAAAAGATCCAATGTCCAAATACCAAGCAGCACCTGTGACCAGCATTCCAAGTGATGATGTTGCTAATAAAGACAGATGAGTCACCAGAGATAATGCATCTTTATAAAAAGAAAAAGGAGGTGGAACATGGTTATGTTGATAAAAATTTGGTGCATACCTTCTCTTTATAATACCTCTATAGGCAATTTTTGAAAAAAGGAAAGTGGCCACGGAGAATCCATAGAAATAAGCCATCTGTTTGAACCTTCTCTCGTTATATCTACTAATTGAATCATTCATTTTAACATCTTTACTGGCAAATATCTTACCAATTTCCAATCCATTGGCACTCATCGTTGAAAAATTTGAAATTTTCAAAACTTTTTGAAAATGTCAAGATGGTGACTGAGGAAGAATACAAAAAGTTATTGGTACAGTTCAACACTAAAGAACAACAATATAAACAACTTTTGAAAGATCATGACACGTTACAAGAAAGAATAAGACTTTTAAGTTTCAAAAAAAACTCAATACTAGATCTTTTATCATCTATTGAAGTTTCCGAACCTTTGGACACACAAGAGGAATTGGAAAAATTGAACAAGGTTGAAAAGACAAATCTCGTGATAAAATTACGAGAATTCATTTCTGGGGATCTTTCAATTGAACAAGCAGCTGTAGATCCAGTTCTATTACATCTTTTAAGTGATGAAAATGCTTAATTTTTTATTCATGTCTTTTATACCGATCTTTTTTACACAATAGTTGTAAATAAGTTTGACAATCGATGAAATCTGTCAAGAGAAACTTTCTCAAGTTTTTGGGATATTTGAAACTTGCAAATAGTTTTGTAATGATTTTGAACAAGATCAAGTTGATTTTATCATTTGCAAAGAATTGTGGATTCTTATATTTGAGATTTTTGAGATTGGTGATGGATTTCGATGTTAGTAGATGTGATAACAAATTGATGATGTTTTCCAAAGTTTTATGCATGGTGGTTAGTTCGTATGTGTTTAAAGATGAAAACTCGTTATTCAGAACAAGTTTCATATTCACATAACTTTCAAATTTATCCTTTCTCAATTTGCTCTGGGCTGGTACACCAAGGTCAAAGAAATTGTATAAATCACGGGGTAGACAAATTCCAATGAAATCACCGTAAACATTTGTAGTACAGACCCATCCCAGCTCGTCTAACATTTCATAACCTTCTGGAGTTTTACTGATCAAACCTAGAACTGAAAAGCATGTTCCTTTTAGAGATAAATTCAACGACAATTCAGTCATCTTGATGATCTCTTGAACCACATTTCTGTTTTCAAACAATTTGATTCCAGATCTGGTAGAACAAATGTGTCCAACACATAGAAGATAACCTTTCAATTTCAAGAGATTATCTTCCAGATCAAAATTCTGATCAACGTTACTACCAATTTCTCGAAGGGTTTTAATTTCACGTATGATATTTTCAATGAGACCAGATTGACGGATCAATGTAACTCCTTCTTCTATTTTCACCAACTCTCCAAAGAAATGTTGTGGAGATGATTGTAACTCTCTGTGCTGGAAAACAAGGTTGTTATAAACCTGAGGTTGGATCAATTTGGTTAGGAGTAAATTTTCAAGATCGTTGACGTAGTCGAACATCTTGAACTCTACCCATTCGTTGAACTCTTTTTCAATGATTTGATGTTCTTCTAGATATTGATATCCCTTTGAAGTGGATAAAAACCTCAAGATTATTGAAGGTCTTACTGTGATGAGATATGATAAATTTGGTTTGAATTCAACCACCCGATTCAAATTATCTGGATCTTTGATGAATTCGTCGAGAATCTTGATATTTTCTTGGATCACCTCTTGGTCCGGATCGAAAAGTTGGTTGATCATGAGCTCAATGGCATATGAGTTATTAGATAACTTGACGAGTTGGGACAATTTATGTGAAGCCAGGATTCTCAAATCACGACTGGATGTTGTCAAAACTTTTGTCAAGATGATTTTCAAATGACCCGAAAGTCCATAATCCATTTGTTCAATGATTAATTTCACCAAATCGTCTCTTGAAGACTCTGTGATGTGATAAAACATGCTGAAAATTTTCCATTGTTCCATCATCTTGAGTCCATTTGGATCTTTTGAAAGTACTCCCAACATTTTGAAATAGCCATGAGAAACCGTTGTCTGTAATTTGATGGTGCTGAACAAAGACTCATTCGATGTTATGCCACTATAAGGATCCACCTGTGCAATGCATTCTGCAATTTGAGCCAATAATTTGTTCTCCTGTAAGAAATGTACTCCTTCTTCTGTGTGTAACAACATCTCGAACAACTCACAACCAATTCTAATGTATTTAGATGTATGTCTGTTGCGATTGGTAATTTTACTGAACCTGAATTTGAAAGGTCTATAAAAAGACATCAATCTTTTCATCACTTTTGTCGTACGAATTGTCTCTTCTAATCTCTTCCCGTTCAAAAATGGTCCTTGTAAAAGTTCACTTATCAAATCCCAGTTCCAACAGTCGAACTCCTTCGTGGTCAAAATTTTGGTGTTGGTCAAGAGTCTTTTAAATTCGATGTCATCCACGTCATATCGGATATGAGCAGTGTGTTTTGGGATCTCTTTGAACTGATGTATCTTTGGTAAGATGGGATGTTTCCCCTTGTTCAATCTCAGGGCCAATTTAGCCATCAGAAAGATTTGAAGAGATGGGATTTTGACACCTTGTGGATTGTCGATCAAGATTGGTATATGATAAGATTCGACGAATTCTTTCGGTAAAAGAGCGGAACATAGACTGGAGAATTCGGTGAGAAGATAAATGGCTTTTCTTTTGTTCAAATCGTCTTGACTCTTCGAAATGATGTCGATCAATCGATCCGGAAGTGAACATTTCACGAAAATCAGTAATAACAAAGCAGTATAATGGTTCACCACAGGGTGATTTTTCTCTGGAGCACTGGCAATGATGTTTGGCTTGTGCTTTGTGATGTGATCGTCTTCTAATTTGGCAAGTTGTGATTGTCCAAAAATGGAGCCGTTGTTGATCCAAGGCAAAGTTCTGATTTTGAGAACGTCAAAAACCACATCCATCAAGATATCACGAAGATTTGGAGTGTCGTACAGTAAACAGTTGATCAAATCTTTGATAGGACCGAAATTTTGCTGACTCAAACATATTAGACCTGGCCATAATTTGAGAAATACTGTGAGCATAAATGCATTGTTTTGTAATTTTTCAATGTTTGAATGGTTTCTTACTTGGACATCTCCAAATACCGAAACTATGTATGCAAGATTTGTGGTATCGATGATAAAAGTACGATCCAGAGGTCTTTCGAGGATTTTCAATATGGTCATCAAACATGTAGAAGCCAAATTATAAGGGCCTTCCACTATGGATTGTAAAATGATTTTAATTCCATCTGCTTTAAAGACAATACTAGTCAAAATGAGACTCAATTCACAAAGAGTTTCTATGCAAAGAGGACATAACTTGTCATCTGGACTCTCGGCAATTGCTACAATTGATCTTACAATACCTATTGTCAATGTATGAACTCCACCGGGTAATTCCATCAAATGTCTAATCAATTTTAAAGCCTGTTCTTTCTCCACAAAACATTTGTTATCTCTGGCAAAAGTGAGTATTAAGAACAATTCAATTCTCAATTGGAACAAGATTCTTAGACTTTCTTCGTCATGAGAGATGTATCGTGCAATCCTGAACCCGCAGGCTCGCACTTCAGATGTTAAATGGCATAATAAGAACTGTACTCTGGAACCTAGAGCGGTAAGGTTGAGGTCTTGTAAAAGTTCGTTGTTCTCATTTAAAAGTGTTATTAACTCGTTACATTTCTCCACTATGTGTTCCTTGGATCTGTCTCTTTCTACAATTGATTGTAAGATATCTCCTAATTTCCATGAAGCACTTTCAACGTCTCCCTGTGGGGTGAAAGAGTCTTCGAATGAAGTTGTAGATCCATTTCCAGAGTAAATACTTGTGAAGGTGTTACTTCTTTTTCTGTTCAATCTCAAATTATCTTCCAAATCTTGTAATTTTTTGGCAGCTTCCAGTCTTTTTTCCGATGAAACATCGTCTCTTTTCATCTTTGTGAAACTTGCAAGGGATGATCTGTTGTTTGATCTTAGAGATTGGACACTTCCATTGTTGGTCAACTTTGTCAATAGTCCAGTGGAGCTATTCTTCTTGGTGAGCCCTTTGGACCCTTTAGGGTCTCCAATATTGGCCATTGGGTGCAAAGTTTCAAGACCTTGGTCTGTATGTAGAATGGTGAATTTGACAGCCCCGATTTCCTTTTTCAGAAGGGGGTGAGAGGAGGAGGCAGGAGAGGGGAGGTGGTTTGGGTGTTTGTGTGTTGGTGTGAGTTGTGTGTATTGGTGTGTTGGTGTGTGTTGGTTTTGTGTTGTGTTGGTTGTTTTCTGTCTTAATTATTAAATGATGATTAGTTTGTAGATGATTGGAATGATCAGTTTCAGAGATATATTTTTTATATTTGATGAATGTGAAAATTCAAATTACACATCTTCAAGAACTATTCACCACCATAACTACTTCTTTATCCACTCCATCACACCCCTTATTTACTCTATCTCAACTACCAATCCAGTGACTTTTTCACCCCCTTTTTATATGCGCATATTTTTAGTGAAAATTTTAACTCATCGCCGAGATGTCTTATAAGACACAGATAATTACAGCAGTCATAACTACAGCTGCAGTGACATATGGAGTTATCGAATGCTTGAATAGATATTTCCAAACTCCCATTCCAATTTCAACTCCCAAAACTGAAAATTATGACGAAGATTTGATCCGGGAACAACTCGCAAGAAACTATGCCTTTTTAGGTGAAGAAGGTTTACAAAAAATTAGAGAACAATTTGTGGTGGTTGTTGGTGCTGGAGGTGTTGGATCCAACTGTATCATATCATTAGCGAGATCTGGAGTCTCCAAAATTAGAATCATCGATTTTGATCAAGTTTCTTTGTCCTCTTTGAACAGACATGCATGTGCAACGTTATCAGATGTTGGTACTGCCAAAGTTGAAAGTTTGAAACAACATATCTTGAAAATTGCCCCATGGTGTCAAGTAGAAGCTATCAATGAACTTTGGACTTTGGAAAATGCAGAGAGATTGATTTTAGAAGGTAATCCATCTTTCGTAGTGGATTGTATCGATAACATCGATACCAAAGTTGATCTTTTGGAATTTGTCTATAACCATAAAATTCCACTTGTTTCATCTATGGGAGCTGCATGTAAAAGTGATCCTACTCGTATTAACATTGGAGATATCTCCAAGACAGAAGAAGATCCTTTGGCCAAAACTGTTCGTCGGTTGTTGAAAAAAAGGGGTATCATTACTGGTATTCCAGTTGTATTCAGTGCCGAAAAACCGGATCCACGTAAAGCCAAATTGTTACCACTTGCAGATGAAGAGTTTGAAAAAGGTGCTGTGGAAGAGTTGAGTGCTTTGAAGAATTTTAGAGTTCGTATCTTGCCTGTGTTGGGCACAATGCCCTGTATGTTTGGTTTGACTTTGAGTAGTTATATTTTGACAAAAATAGCAGGATATCCAACTGAACCTATTGAGGGGAAGAACAGATACAAGATCTATGATGGTATACTTCAAAGTTTAGCAGGACAACAACTCAGAATCGGTGAAAAAGATCAAAGATGTCCAATTTCAATGAGTGATGTCAATTATATAGTGGAAGAGATTTATCACGGTAAATCACCAATTTCCAACTATTCCACAAGGTTGACATTATCAAGATGGAAAAGAGATCAAGAACTAAGTTATCAAAACGTTGTGTTGATGACAAAAGAAGAACAGAAAATTCATGAAGATCGAATTTTAAACGGTGAAGAAGAAATTGAACAAGTTTATTCAAAAGAGGTCATTGAAAAAATTAATGCTAGATTTGAAGAAGAAAAATGGTATAGTCAGTTCAGATGAATATATACAAGATCTAGAAGAACAAATTCCACCATTTTTGACGTTTAGTGGGTGGTTTACCAAATTCTTTTGGCATCGGAGTCATTTTAGAATTTTGGACAATCGATTTAACCCCCTGTGTACTGATCGATTTACGTAATCCATGTTCTTTGTATGAATCTTTGGCAGATGTGGCAATTGTACGGAATTGTTTATTACCAATGTTAAAACCCATTGATCTCAATTTAGATACAACTGAAGGAGTAATCAGAGCTGCAGTTGGTAATCTGATGAAAATTAAACTTTTATGTAAACCATAGGCAATGGCAAATTTAGTCCAGAATGAAGATTCATGTTTTGAAGAAGAATCAGAATCATCTTTTTGTCCAAATCCAAAAAATTTCTTGACTTTGTCCTCATATTCTCCAATTTTCTCTTCTCCAGCAAACGTCACAAGCATGTAACAAAGAGGTAAATCGACCAGTCCAATTGCCAAATAAACTCCTACAGCACTATAACCATATTCTTGAATAAGACCTTTCAATCCAGAACTCTTGGTAGTGGATTGAAATCTTGTAAAATTGATCCTTGGATTCCTGAAAAGTCTTGTAGAGTGCCTGAACATAGCCCTTTGCCTTTGAAGCAAAAATCCAAAAAGGGGATCATCGGAAAAACCGATTTCCTAATTGGGCACTGACTTCCTAAATAGGAAACTTCCATCTTCGGATTAGTCATATCCGTTTTTTTCTGTAGGTTTTTTTTTTTTTGACCTCGCTACCGAAAAATTCAAGTCATCGCATTGATCTTGTAGATTGCCATGAGAGAAGGGCCCAAGGAATTACCAAATGTGATAATAGATGATGCACTTACAACACAAGATGAAAAATTGGTACGAGAACTCAATAGAGATCATCATAAAATGATAGATAAACAATCATTTGACTATGTGATACGCAGTGGTATAGCCGGTGGAGTTGCCGGTAGTGCAGGTAAAACTTTGATTGCACCTTTGGATAGAGTTAAAATTTTGTTTCAAACGTCTAATCCGGAATATAAAGAATTCAGTGGAAGTTTTACAGGACTTTTCAAAGCTGCAAATAAGATTTATACGAATGATGGACCATTGGGATTATTTCAAGGACATTCGGCAACTTTATTAAGAATTTTCCCATACGCTGCAATTAAATTTGTTGCATATGAACAGATTAGAACTTTATTAATACCGAATGATGATTATGAAACTGGGATTAGAAGACTTCTGGCAGGATCTTTGGCAGGTTTGACATCTGTTTTTTTCACATATCCTTTAGATTTAATAAGAGTAAGATTGGCATTTGAAACTCATTTACCCAATAGAGGAAGGTTAAAAAGTTTAATAAGGACAATTTATAACGAAAAACCTTTGATACCGACACAAAATTCACAATTGGTCAATGCCTTTTCTAATTTTTATCGTGGATTTATCCCCACAATGATGGGTATGGTACCATATGCAGGGGTATCTTTTTATACGCATGATATGTTTCATGATATTTTTAGATCTCCACAATTATCGGAGATCACCGTTGATAAGAATTTCCAAAGTAAGACCAAGACCAATTCTCAATCATCTCATGATCATAGAGCACCACTTCAAACATGGGCTCAATTGATAGCAGGTGGATTGGCAGGGATGTTTTCACAAACTGCTCTGTATCCATTTGAAGTGATTAGAAGACGTATGCAAGTTGGAGGAGTCGTGAACAAAGGTCAATTTTTTGGGGTCAAACAAACCAGTCAAATGATTTTTAAAGAAGGTGGATTTAGAGGATTTTATGTTGGTTTGAGTATAGGATTCATCAAAGTTGTACCAATGTTCAGTTGTTCATTTTATGTCTATGAACGTACAAAACATTACCTTGGCATTTAAAATTGGCATGTAAATAAATCGATTTAGTACTTATCACCCACGAGTCCCACAACACAAATGGCAAATGCTGCACCTACAAATCCTGCCATAACGTTATAACCTTTTTGTAAACGTTCAACATTGACGGCAGTTTCTCTCTTTATTATCACATTATTGACTTCTTGTTCAACATCATCATCTGAAGATGAAGAAGTTCTTCCCAAATCTTGATAAACAGAATTATCCAAAGAACTTTCCAAATGTTTTTTGGATTTTGCTTTTTTAATTTGAGGTTTGACGAGTTTAGATTCGAGTTCCAAACAGGTGAAATAATACGAGATTGCAGACAATGGGAATCCAATAGCTGCGTAGATCAAATAAGGATGTCTTCCCCTGATCGTAGAACTCTTAAAAGCCAACCATAGAGCACCTGTTGCCAAAGATCCAAACCCTAAAACGGCCGCTCTTGTCTTGACAATGACGTTTCTCAATCCCTCATGTAATTCACCAACAGAGTCTAAAGAAATGACATCTGGAAGTAATTTAAAAGATGAATAATTTAAAGAAGCAGTACAAAGTCCTAATGAAGTTGCTCCAATTACTTTAATCACTGTAATACACCTACCCATATTTGATTAAATATTTATTAGTTGCTGGGGCAAATAATTTTTTTTTCTCCTTTAAAACATTGAGATGAGCAATTGGTAGGGAAATTAGGCGGAGGAAGAGTAATTAAACGGGAACATGAATTTCCAAACAGAAAAATTACCAAAATACAGTAATTCAACAATAATAAAGTTCACAATTGTAAAACAACTTTTTTACAGAATCTGTCAATGACTCAACTCCTCATCTCTTATCACCCCGATACCGCAGTGACTACTCCGCCAACGGCCCGGTGCGCAAAAAAATTTTCCAGCGTTATAAAAATGTGAAAAATTCCCCAAAGTTTAAAAGAGATCAAATCATGTCTATTAGAAACGCTACATTAAGATTGACCAGAATTGCTGGATCCCGTGTTGCCAGCAGAAGAGCTTTATCTGCTTTGGCCACTGCTGCTGTCAGACCAACAGCTAGAGCCATCCCAACTCAAACCCGTGGTTTGAAAACCATCAACTTTGGTGGTGTCGAAGAAGTTGTCCATGAAAGAGCTGATTGGCCAAGAGAAAAATTGTTGGAATATTTCAAAGATGACACTTTGGCCTTGATCGGTTACGGATCCCAAGGTTATGGACAAGGTTTGAACTTGAGAGATAACGGTTTGAACGTTATCATTGGTGTCAGAAAGAACGGTGCTTCATGGAAGGCTGCCATTGCCGATGGTTGGGTTCCAGGTGAAAACTTGTTCGATGTCACCGAGGCCATCCAAAAGGGTACTTATGTCATGAACTTGTTATCAGATGCTGCTCAATCTGAAACTTGGTCCACCATCAAACCTCTTTTAACCGAAGGTAAAACTTTGTACTTTTCCCACGGTTTTTCTCCAGTTTTCAAAGAATTGACCCACGTTGAACCTCCAAAGAACATCGATGTCATCTTGGCTGCTCCAAAGGGTTCCGGAAGAACCGTTAGATCTTTGTTCAAAGAAGGTAGAGGTATCAATTCGTCGTATGCCGTTTGGAATGACGTCACCGGTAAGGCTGAAGAAAAAGCCGTTGCCTTGGCCGTGGCCATTGGTTCTGGTTACGTCTACCAAACTACATTTGAAAGAGAAGTCAACTCTGACTTGTACGGAGAAAGAGGTTGTTTGATGGGAGGTATCCATGGTATGTTCTTGGCCCAATACGAAGTTTTGAGAGAAAATGGTCACACTCCATCAGAAGCTTTCAACGAAACCGTTGAAGAAGCCACTCAATCTTTATACCCATTGGTTGGTAAGTACGGTATGGATTACATGTACGATGCTTGTTCCACCACTGCTAGAAGAGGTGCTTTGGATTGGTACCCAATCTTTAAGAAGGCCTTAAAACCAGTTTTCGAAGATTTGTACGAATCTGTGAGAAACGGTTCCGAAACTCAAAGATCTTTGGATTTCAACTCTCTGCCAGATTACAGAGAGAAGTTTGAACAAGAGTTGAACGTTGTTAGAGAGATGGAGATCTGGAGAGTTGGTAAGGAGGTTAGAAAATTACGTCCAGAGAACAATTGATTTCAATTCAATATAAATTTCATAATGGTCTGTTTTGAATGACTTAAATGATCTATTTATCCGTTTCTACGGTTTCATACGCTATGTATTTATTCGGCATGGGCTTTGTTTAATGAATAACAGGTTCTACTAATCATCTGTAATGAGGGAGACTTATTGCGTGACCGGCCTTTCTCTTCAAATGGGGCACCAAACCCTAATTCTAGTCACATGACCGACTCAGAAAATTTTTTTTAAACATTTTTCATTTTTTTTCAAATTTCAATTTCCACTTTTCTGTTAAATCAATATGGCTGTAGGAAAGAACAAGAGACTTTCCAAGGGAAAGAAAGGTATTAAGAAGAAGGTTGTTGACCCATTCACCAGAAAAGATTGGTTTGATATCAAAGCACCATCTACTTTCGAAAACAGAAACGTTGGTAAAACTTTGATCAACAAATCCACCGGTTTGAAAAATGCCGCCGATGGTTTAAAAGGTAGAGTTGTCGAAGTTTCTCTTGCCGATTTACAAGGATCTGAAGATCACTCTTTCAAGAAGATCAAATTGAGAGTCGATGAAGTCCAAGGTAAGAACTTGTTGACCAACTTCCATGGATTTGACTTCACCTCTGACAAGATTAGATCTTTGGTCAGAAAATGGCAATCTTTGGTCGAGGCCAATGTCACCGTCAAGACTGCTGATGACTACGTTATCAGAATTTTTGCCATTGCCTTCACCAAGAGACAAGCAAACCAAATTAAGAAGACCACCTATGCCCAATCTTCTCAATTGAAAGAAGTTAGAAAGAAGATGATTGAAATCATGACCAGAGAAGTTTCTAACTCCACTTTGGCTCAGTTGACTTCTAAATTGATCCCAGAGGTTATCTCTAGAGAAATTGAGAAATCCACTCAATCCATCTACCCATTGCAAAACGTTCACATTAGAAAAGTCAAATTGTTGAAACAGCCAAAATTCGACTTGGGTTCCTTATTGGCTTTGCACGGTGAGGCTTCTGTCGAAGAGAAGGGAAAGAAGGTTAACACAGATTTCAAGGATGTTGTCTTGGAGACTGTTTAATCCATGTAAATTACGATCCTTTCTAATATAAGTTCATGAAATAGTCGTAGAGATAACGTGGGGTGATCCCACGTTAAGTGTTTAAATTTTTTTTTTTTGGTCTAAATTTTTTTTCTAGCCACATCAGCCACAAATTTCGTCATCTTCATCAATGGCTCCAACATTAAGATTAGGCTCTACGGCCCCTGATTTCGAGGCTGATACGTCTCTGGGTTATATAAAATCATTCCATGAGTACTTAGGCGATTCATGGTGTGTTTTTTTCAGCCATCCTGATGATTTTACACCTGTTTGTACCACCGAATTAGGAGCCTTTTCCAAATTAGAACCAGAGTTTGCCAAAAGAGATGTGAAATTGATTGGATTATCGGCAAATACTGTTCAAAGACATCATGAATGGATCAAGGATATAAACGAAATTACAGGATCAAACTTGAAATTCCCCATCATTGGTGATCCAGATAGGAAAATTGCAGTTCTTTACGACATGTTGGATCATCAAGATTTGACAAATTTAGATGATAAAGGTCTTCAACTAACGATCAGATCAGTTTTCATCATAGATCCTGCTAAAAAAATTAGACTCATTTTAGCATATCCTGCTTCAACTGGTCGTAACACTGCAGAGATCGTGCGGGTCGTGGACTCTTTACAGACTGGAGATAAATATAAATGTACTACCCCTATTAATTGGGTACCTGGAGATGATGTCATTGTCCATCCAAATGTATCTGATGAACTGGCAAAAGTCTTATTTCCAAAGTTTAGAGTCATCAAACCTTACTTAAGGCTTGCTCCTTTAGATATTTAGTATATGTATAGGCCTTTACAGTGCTCATATTCGATGATAAGTTGTAAAATGCTCATCCCGAAGGGATGCCGAAAAAATAGTTGTAAAATGCTCATCTCGAAGAGATGCAGAAAAAAATAAAATTGTAAAATGCTCATCTCGAAGAGATGCCGAAAAAAAAAAATATTGTAAAATGCTATTGATGAGGTAGACATTGATGAATAAAAATCCTTCATTTACACCTTATAGATCTAAAGTTGAACTTTTACAACTACGAGAATATTTCTATGGAGATGATGAACAGAATAAAAAAAGAGCTATATCAAAATGTGCTCTGTATCTGACCAAAAGTCAACTTCCTCACTCCATAGAATCCACCAGTTTGATAACTAGTATCATTTTAAAAGATACATCTGAAGATGATTCAGTACTAAGACTTTCATATACAATGGCAATCATCAAATTTGTTAATGGACTTCTTGATCCGTATCAACAGTCAAATTTTCATATTCCTTTACATACTTTGGCCAGTTCTTTAAAACTCCCCAGTTATTTCGTTGAACTTCGACACTATGGTACCCATGAATATTTACCTAGTCTACCAATGTTACGTCTGACTGCTCATGAACTGTTGAAGTGGTTATATACCAATTATTGGAGTGAAATTGATAAGCCTGAAGAAGAAGATTTGGAACTGATCTCAGATGAGATTAAAACCCATATAAAGCTGTTCAAAAAACTACGTAAATTGAACTTGACAAAAACTTTCAAGTTTGGAGATACTTCAGAACAAGGACGTATTTATTGGAATGCGGTGATATCACTTCGTGACTTGTTCACGAAATTTCCTGATCATTTCATCGAAGTGATGAAGAATGATAAAATTTTGGTTGTAAATGGAGAATTGAGTGAGGCCAAAACTCTAGGGATTCGAATGATGTATAAACCTCTTATACAGGAGTTAGGTGTTGAATTTTCCAAAAAGTTACTACAACTGTTCTGTGAAGATCTTGAAAGAAACAGACAATTTGTCAATTGGTGTCGTTATTTATTGAGTGATGAATTGATTTATAAAGATGGGAAATTGATTACAAAAGATTCGTTGAAAGAATTGATCAAAATAGTGGCAATTAAAAATTCAAGTGATAACGTTGAGTTATTAAGACATTTGCATAAACATGAACCGGATGAATCCATCATCAAACAAATCAACTTGATGACAAAATTCCAATTACCAAATCTTAATTCCCAAATTACAAAAAAAGTTTCGATATCAAATGAGCTAGAAATTTTACGTAAAAGGGTTAAAAATACAGTTAGAACAGAACAAGTGATATGGGAGAAGATTCCAAATTGGGAACCAAAACCTTTTGGTACTATATAAAAACCCATTTTAAACAATTTTCAAAAACTTTTGAAAATTTCCAAAATGGAACAAATAAATCGATTTCAATCAGACATCCATGGAAGGTCTATAGGCGGTCACCGGCATACAAAGATGGGTTCTTGTGCGTATGCTACCGAGGAAACTGCGAATGTTTAAGGTATGCTTTCATCATCTGAAATCGATCTTGGAGTCAGAGACAATTTGATGAATGAAAATTCATGATCACTATCATAAAAAAAATGAATTCTGAGATCAGAAATGTTGAATACTGGCAAGTATAAGTCTGTATATGTCGGGTTGGTTTTAAGAACCCAACAAAGACGGTTTTCAACCCTGTCGTCATAGTCGAGTCGGACTGGGAAAGAAGTGTACCTTATCTCATCATATAAAAAGAATCCATTCAATCATCATTCACCAAATTGTCTCTACTCATTTATTAAGAAATTTCAACCGCTTTTTATATGCTTGAAAAAAAAAAATTTTTTTTTTCTTCCAGTTTCTTGAAACAGACATTTTGAGTCCTTCACACGACCTCTGAATTCTTAAGGGCTGGCCTTTAAACAAGTCATGACTGTGCCAATGTCTGAACAAGGAACTTTGGAGAAATCCATCAATGTTATTAAACAACAGATTCAATTGATGAGAAAATGTTTGGATGTGAAGAATAAAAAGAATCGTTTAATGGATGCTTTAAAACATGCTTCTACGTTCTTATCGGAATTACGTACAAATCTCTTGACACCAAAACAGTACTATGAATTGTACATTTTGGCATTTGATGGATTAAATTATTTGAGTGAATATCTCAAAGAAACTCATTTAAATAGTCATTTACTGGATTTATACGAATTGGTTCAATATGCCGGTAATATAATTCCAAGATTATACCTCATGATTACAGTTGGTACTGTATACATTTCGATGCCAGGAGCTCCTGTTAAAGAAGTACTCAAAGATTTGATGGATATGTCAAGAGGTGTCCAACATCCAATTAGAGGTTTATTCTTGAGATATTACATGAATCAAAAGACAAAAGATTTACTTCCAACAGACGTTGAAGGAGACGATCTCAAAGGTAATTTACAAGATTCGATTGAGTTTATTATTACAAATTTTATCGAGATGAATAAGTTATGGGTCAGATTACAACATCAAGGACATTCTAGTGAACGTCAAAAGAGATTAGAAGAACGTAAAGAATTAGAAATATTGGTCGGTACCAATTTGGTAAGATTATCCCAATTGGAACATATCGATAAGTTGTATTACAAAGAACATATACTTCCTGTTATTTTGGAACAAGTGATTCAATCAAGAGATGTCTTGGTACAACAGTATTTACTCGATGTCATCATTCAAGTGTTCCCGGATGAATTCCATCTAGCTGCTTTGGACGAATTTTTGGCTGCAACTTTGAATTTACATCCAAACGTTGATATCAATACTATTTTCACCACAATGATCAACAGATTGATTTCTTTTAAAGAACGTGATGAAGTTTCTCAATTACTTCAAGATTTGAATCTAGATGACGATAATTTGTTCTCCAAGATCTGGTCTTATATACAAGAATTGGACAAGACTCATAGTGAATTACCAGTTGAAAGTCTTGCCGGTATTTTGGATTCTACAATCAAAGTTTCAATCACCTATTACCCATCCAATTTCGAACATTTGGATCAAATCTTCGGCTTTGCCATCACAAAACTGACCAATTCTGATTCCACCACTTGGAAACAACTTTTGATCACTCCAATCACAGGATTTAACAAATTGGTTGACTTATTACAGATCGGTAATTATCATGATCTCTTGTCATTACAACAACAAGGTTTACAAAAGAATATCTCGATTGAAATAGTTGACAAACTTTTGAATGTGAATGCAAAACTCACTTCAGATGATGAAGTTGATAAGATTTTCCAATTACTCTTATTTGTGATCAGGCAAGATCAGACCAAAAAACCTGCAAAATCTCTTTTGTTTGGTGAATCAGAAACAGATGTACAAGAAAATGAAGAAATTGTGATTCAACAGGAGAAATTGAGTAAAGTTCTTCATTTGTTACATCATTCTGATCCAATGGTTAACTTTCAACTATATGAAACACTGAAACAGTACTTGAGCCAAGGTGGATACAAGATCAAATACACCTATCCAACATTGATACAACTCACTTTAACCCTAGTCAGAAAGCTCCATTTGTTGAAAAAGGATAAAGATGAGAGCAAATACAAAGCCGTGTTCAAGTTTGTCAGTCAATCGATACGTGAATTATCCGGGTCGACAAACTCTGATTCGTCGTTGTGTTTGAATTTAAATCTTGTTGCGGCTCAAATGGCGGATCAAGTAAATCTTTCTGACGTTGCAAACGAATTTTTCATCGAATCTTTCATCATTTATGAAGAAGGAATAGTCGATTCTAAAATTCAATATCAATCACTTTTATCGATAATTGGGAAGTTGCACCAGGTTCATAATTTGATTTCAAATTCACCTGATAACTATGACAATTTGATCACAAAGGCAGCACTTTATGGATCTAAATTGTTGAAGAAAACTGATCAATGTAGAGGTGTCTATTTACTGTCACATTTATGGTGGATTGTGGAAGAAGAAGAGAATGATTACATCCAACCTATAAAGAAAGATAACAAAAGAGTTCTTGAATGTCTTCAAAAATCACTTCGAATTGCAGATACATGTCTTGATAGTGCTGTGAGTTTAGAATTGTTTGTGGAAATTTTGAACAGATGTTTGTACTATTTCATCCATGGTAATGAACTGATAAACGTTCAATACGTCAATGGATTGATAGAGTTGATCAGAAATAACATCAAACAACAGAAAAAAGATGAAGAACACGATGAAGCTGAAACACATTTCGAAAGGACAATGTCTTACATCGAGTCTCAAAAGCATATAGATGAAAGATTTCAAGACATAATCACCAAAACTTGAAACTACAACGTATTAATAATGAATTATTCTTTTAACATACATATGAGTATCTTAACGATATTTGTTGAAACCAATGTCCTTGGCTTTTTCTCTGAAACATTGACGGCAGATGTTTAAACCGTATTTTCTAATTAAACCGGAGTGGGAGGAACAGACACGACATTGTCTAGAACCTTTACCGTAGTTTCTTGGGTGGGAAAACCAAACTGATTCGTGAGCCATATTCAACTGAGTTGTTAGTACTGATATCCACGTATAAATGTAAAGCAATCTCTACCTTCGTTCCACTTACTTTACTTTAATCTAGCAATGGTTGATAAGTAACACAAATTTTTCAATTTTTTGAAAAAAAAATTGGCGGAAAATTTCGCCATAGTTAAGAAGTAGTCGTGTTTGAAAATCAGGTTTTTTTTAAAGGAACAGCCCTCAAGTAAAAACTGGTGTGACCTTTTTTCAAGAAAAAAATTGGTGTGATGATATAAAACCCTTTTTCAGGTCACCTGACTGAAAAACCCTATGCGATGAGGTGAAAATTTTATGTGAAAATTAGACAAGGCCTTAAGTATGAGACATTCGCATAGATCTACTTTAAAAGGTAGTCATAAACCTTTCAAAACCAAGCATCTGTCCAAAGGAAAGCTCAAGGATCAATATAAGGGTAAAGTGGAGAAAGAAAATGCCAAGGGAAAGACTTTAAAAGTGATATCGAAGACAGATCGTAAGAATTCTGCAATTCAATTAAAGAAGCAAAAGATTATGGCTAAAAATATAGAGAGGAAATTATTTGGTTCATCTTCTGCTGCAGAAAAGATCGTTGTTGTGTTGACATTGACTTCCGATGTTTCAGCATTGGATATTTTGGATAAATTATTACAAAGTTGTAGAGATGAACAAGATATCACTTATGATTTCCAAATTCCATCTGTGACATCGATAAGAGTTTCAAGGTTCAAAAGTAATCTCAAAGTCATAATTCCAGATCAGTCCAACTTTGTATCAATACTAGATGCCTGTAAAGTGGCAGACCATGTCATTTTAGGATTATCTGCCACAGAAGAAATTGATCCACAAGTTGGTGAACAAATCATTAGAGCAATAGAATTACAAGCCATTTCTTCAGTTATGGGAGTGATTCCAAACTTGGTCAGTGCATATCCAAAGAGAAATTTACAAGTCGATGTTCTCAAGTCGTTGTTATCGTATTTCCAACATTTCTTCCCGAACGAAGATAAATTGTACAATTTAGAAGCTTCTTCTGATTCTTTGAATGCAATTAGAACCATATGTCAGAAATTCCCCAAAACTGTCACATGGAGAGATACCAGAGGTTATCTCTTGGCTGATGACTTGTTCTGGGATTCTCCTGATGATAGTCAAATCAATGGACATGTGGTTGTTGAAGGTGTTGTAAGAGGTATTGGATTCAACGTTAATAGATTGGTACACATTCCAGGACTCGGAGATTATCAAGTGGATCGTATTGAGAAAGTGAGTACGAAGAAAGGAGAAGTGGAAATGGATGAATATGTCAGTTCTGTTGAGTTACAAGAAACTTTGGACGAACTTGCACCACAAGAGTTTTCGTTGTCTGATATGGAAGAAGATGATTATGAGATGGATGGAGAAGAATATTTCGAAGAAGAGACCCTGATGAAGAAGAGAATTCCAAAAGGTATGTCTGAATATCAAGCCAGATGGTTCTTAGAAGATGATCTTGAAGAATTGGCTGAAGAACTGGGAGAAGAAGATGAAATGATATTAGGACAGGATGGCATTGACGAGGAGATGGAGTTAGACGTTCAAACTGCACCACCGACTGAGTACCAACAGAGTGAGATGTTTGTTGAACTTAGTGCTGAAGAAGAAGCCAGACAATTAGAATTGTACAAACAACAAGTCAAAGATGATCTTGAGTTCCCTGATGAGATAGAATTGGACCCAAGTGAGAGTGCTATTGAGAGATTGAAAAGATTCAGAGGGGTGAAGTCATTGGCCAATTGTGAATGGGATTGGGATGAATACGACGAGAACAAGCCAAGTGATTGGAATAGACTTTTGCGTGTTTCTAACTTTAAAGCCACAAAGGGTAAGGTCATCAAAGAATCCATTCAAGAGGTTCAAGTTGTTGCTGGGACCAAGATTAGATTATATCTCAAGGCACCATATTTCATCTTGGACAAGATTCCTAAACCAAGCGTTGTGCCTTTGACGGTGTATGGATTGTTGAAACATGAGCACAAGTTGGCTCTCACGAACTTTTCCATACAGACTTGGGAAGATCTTGAAGAACCTATTCCATCGAAAGAATCCATCATTGTACAATATGGAGCCAGAAGACAAGTCATTCAACCTGTTTTCAGTGCCAATTCCAATAATCCAAACAATGTCCACAAATTTGAGAAATTTTTACACCCTGGGAACGTTGCCATTGCTACATGTATTGCTCCGGTGACGTTTACGAATGCTCCGGCTATTTTCTTCAAACAGAGCTCAGAGACCGGGAAGATTGAACTTTTGGGTCATGGAACTTTCCTCAATTGTGACCATACAAGAGTCTTGGCTAAGAGAGTTGTTTTGACTGGCCATCCATTGAAGATTCACAAAAAGGTTGTCACCATCAGATACATGTTCTTCAATCCACAGGATATCAACCATTTCAAATCTGTACCTTTGTTCACCAAGAGTGGCAGATCAGGTTTCATCAAAGAAAGTTTGGGTACACATGGATATTTTAAAGCAACTTTTGATAACAAGTTGAATCCACAGGATACAATTGCCATGGCTTTGTATAAAAGAGTTTGGCCAAAACCTTCAGTCATGTGGTCAGGTTAGGGATAATTATGTAGCATTATGCACACGACTGTTTAAGGTTATTTTTTTTAGAAAATACATCGCAGACAGCCTCTAAAATTTGAAGTCTTGAGAAAATGCATCGACAGCCCCCAAAATTTGAAGCCTTAAAAATGCATCGACAGCCCCTAAAATTCAAAGCTCAAGAGAACCAAAAGACATTGAAAATGGAGACCTTAGCACATAGCCATACCCCACAGACACATACATTCACTTGTAATTCATGTGATATCCGACTTCCAAGTGCAGATTTACAAAGACTCCATATGAAGACAGAATGGCACAGATATAACCTCAAAAGAAGAGTTGCACAGTTGCCTCTGATCAGTTCTGATCTATTTGCCGAGAAATTTGCTCTAAGTCAGAGTAAAGAAGATGCAGATGAAGATGAATATGGATTCAAGATTCATCCTAAAGTGAGACTGTCACATAGACCTTTGACAAAGAAAGATTTAAAGAAGAAACAGAGAGAATTGATGAGGGGAAGAAACCATTTGGTGGTTGGAATGGAAGATGGACAAGACATTACTAGAGATTTGAGTCCTGTTTCTGTTACTTCGAGTAATTTCACTGGATTTTCTTTAGCTGCTTCATATCTGGAATCATCTGCTTATGGTTCAGAAACAGGTACCGATGAAGAAATGACAGAAGAAGATGAAGACAATGAAACTGATCAAGAAGTTGATCTTGTAGATTTAGAAGGACAAAAACATCATTTGGAACAAGAGATTTTACCCATAACATCATGTTTCTTCTGTGGAAAGGAAAATGAAGTTGTAGATACAAATGTAGATCATATGTTTAAGATGCATGGGTTGTACATTCCTGATCGTGATCGTTTGATAGATTTAGAAGGATTACTTGAATTTTTGAGTGAAATCATTTCTATTGGATATGAATGTTTACAATGTGGGTTTTTTGGACGTAATTTACAAAGTATTAGACAACATATGATTGCCAAAAGCCATTGTTCAATACCGTTTGAAACCGAATATGAACGTGAATTATTTGAAAAATTTTACGATTTTGAAATTGATTCAGAGGAAGAAGAAGAAGTTGATGGTTCTGGTATGGAACTTGTACTTCCTAATGGTACACGTTTGGGACATAGATCTATTAAATCCAATAGAAGTACCAGTACAGAGATCGTTTTAGCTGATAGTCATCGTACAGTACAAGTAGTTGATAGACGGTTAAATTCTGGACTCAGTTTAAAAGAGATCGATAAAGCAGATAAACAAATGAAACAAATGGAACAAAAATCAAAGAATCTTTATACAAGGAAAGTGGTCAGAGGTCAAATCAACAACCAGAAACATTTTAGGGATGAACTTTTGCAATGAGCCGGGTAAAAAAAAATATCAAGTTTATAAATGAGAATTTTTTGCAATATTAAAAAGTTAATCAAAAAGTATATTACAGGGGGTATTTGCCACGGCGGACTAGCGTAAATTATCAAGCTAAGTTCGTTGCCATTTTAGGATCAAGTGAAAAACTTGAATAAGCACCCCCGAGACTGATCTACCCTGATAGGAAGTTTGAGATTTGTGTGTATGATAAACTTGAATGTCGATTGATGGGTGATATTTATTGTAAAAGAAAAAAATTTAAGCTGTAAATTGTAACTAATTGTAGATTTTATATCTTTATTGTAAAACTTTTGTACTTGCAATTGTTTGAATTTTTTTTTATCAAACAGCCCCTGTGGTGTTATGAGGTACGCGTTAATACTGTATTATCACCATAATGGGTATGTACCACAAGAAGTTTAGGATTGACTAACGACAGACAAATCAATTGCCAAAGGTTTACATGATCGTCTTTATGAAAAGAGGAAAGCGGCAGCCTTTGATCTAGAACATGTCATCAAAAAAGATTTGAACGAAGGTAATACTGCTCATATATCGGAGATCATAAAACAGCTATGCCGTGAATATCTGTATGCGGTACATCAACCAAATGCTAGAAATGGTGGTTTAATAGGTCTTGCAGCCACTGCAATTGCTTTAGGACAAAATGAAGTGGCAGCTTTTTTGGAAGACATCATTCATCCGGTTCTTGCATGTTTTGGAGATCAAGATGCAAGAGTTAGATATTATGCATGTGAAGCTTTGTATAACATTTCCAAAGTTGCCAAAGGAGAAATATTGGTGTATTTCAACCAGATCTTTGATCTGTTGTGTAAATTGTCTGCAGATTCAGAGATGAGTGTTAAGAAGGGAGCTGATTTATTGGATAGATTGATCAAGGATATAGTGGCAGAAAAGGCATCTACATATGTATCTGTTTTACAAAAAGAACCAATACCCAAAAGTACCATTGTGGATCCAAATGGGAAAACTTTACAATCGAATGAACCACAAGATGCAACGGCTTTTAAATTACAGAAATTCATTCCTCTTTTAACAGAGAGAATCTTTGTCATTAATCCTTTCACAAGGATTTTTTTGGTCAGTTGGATCAAATTGTTGGATTCGATTCCTGATTTGGAATTGATCTCTTATTTGCCAACATTTTTGGGTGGATTCATCACTTTTTTAAGTGATACACATCGAGACGTTAGAGTTGTTACCCATAACTTATTGGACCAATTTTTACTTGAGATCAAACGTATTTCTGAGATTAAAGAATTTGTGGAACAAGAAGAAGAAGGAAATTCCACTTTTGTGTCTGAAGATGGGTTATATATATCCGGACAAGACATTGAATTGGATTATCCAAGAATTGTGGATATCTTAATTTCTCATTTGGATTCTTCTGAAGAAGAAATTCAAATGGTGGTTTTAACTTGGTTACAAACGTTACTTTCCATCTCACCAACTAGTTTTCTTGCCTTTGTGCCTAAATTGTTGATGGTTTTGTTACAAACACTGGCCACAGAGAGTGAATTGTTGAAAGATAAAGCAGGTGAATTGAACGACTCATTGATGGAGTTTGTGGTCAATTTGAGCCCAGATCAAGAATCTCAATTGAACTATTCTTCTTTGGTCAACACCTTGATTCTACATTTCAGTAATGAAAAGGAAATCACAAGGGTCAGTGCCATTGATTGGTTGATCATGTTGCACACCAAAAATTCTCAAAAGCTTCTTGAGCATTCAGAAAAATCGTTTATTACACTTCTCAAGGCTTTGAGTGATCCTAGTGATCGGGTTATCAATAAAGCTTTACAACTATTGACCAAAATTTCCAATGAAAGTGATGATAGATATTTCAATATCTTTATGACGGATTTATTGGGATTGTTCCGTAGTGATCGTAAACTTTTGGAATCCAGGGGAAATTTTATATTGAGAACGATGTGCATCTCGTTGAATCCAGAGAGAGTTTATTCATCGTTGGCCGAAGTGTTGGATAACGAAAAGGATTTGAATTTCATCAGTATCATGATTCAAATCTTGAACAACAACCTTTTGACGGCTCCCGAGATTAATAAATTGAGAAAGAAATTGATCAAGTTGAACTTGAATCTGCCTGGAGAAGAGTTGCAATTGTTCACAGTATTATTCAAGACATGGTGTCATAACCCTCCTGCAGCCTTGTCTCTCTGTCTCTATTCACAAAACTACGAATTGGCATATGCAATTTTGAACTGCTTTGTCGATTACGAAATAACGGTTAATTTATTGATCCAGTTGGACATCTTGGTCCAACTTTTGGAAAGTCCAGTGTTCACAAAATTGAGAATGCAATTACTAGATGCCGACAAATATCCGTTTCTTTATAAATGTCTCTATGGCATTTTAATGATTTTACCCCAGAGTTCGGCTTTCACCACTTTACAAAACAGATTGAACAGTGTTTCTACGATTCCACATACCACTTTCGATCAACCCACGCAACAGAAACAAATTCAGCCCAAACAAAACAAAAAATGGACCCATGACATGTTGGAAAATTTTAGATCTATACAAACTCGTCATGAAGCTTTGAAGAATGAACAAGTTGTTAAACAGGCCAAGGAAATTTTACAAAAAGATCCCCGTAAACCAAGATTTTTAGAGTCATTAGGAGATTCAGTATTGATTCAAGATGAATCGCCTACAAAAAACGATGGACTTGTTAAAAAATTCAGTGGTAAATCATTACTAAAGGGGTTCGGTGATCATTGAAGATGTTTTTTTTTTTTATTTTAGTTTAATTCATCGCGTTTTTTTGTTTTGATGAGATGGACAGAAGAGATCAAATCAGGCATATAATCGACCAAAAAATACAGATCTTACGTACTTTTAGTAAATCTCCGTATAATGCAGAAACTGTTGATAATGATAAAGTTGTTATTTTGGAGACAATTCATGATATTGAATCTTTTAACTCCGGTTTAACATCCTTAAATATTGAAGAATTAATGGATATTATTGTGGGGACGTTCAATAAGAAAATTTTCGGAAACTCAAGTAAACATGCCTTGATTGGATTGTTGTTTCCTTTGGAACCAGTACAAAACGATGTTATGATGAAAATATTAGGTTCAATTGGAATCGGTAAAGGATTTATTCACAAGAATTTACAGAGGAAATTATTGAAATGGTTATATTTAAATTTGGCAATTGACTACGTACAAGATTTTGAACTTTTGAAAACTTTACTGCCGTTGATATTCACTTTCATTCCTATAGAGTATACTACTCAATGGAGTTGTTCAATCTTGATCAAATTGATACAAAAATTTGGCTCTCAAAGAACTTTTATGAGACGAATTGTTACACCTTGGAGAATTGTCAAATTGAAAGAATTGGCGGCAAAATATTCGGATGATTATGTTTTATCTTTATTGGGATTGGTGGATTCTCTGAAGCTGCCCACTCATAGATATCCTATGTCATATTTGAGGAAATTGATCTCTGTTAAAAGCCATAGATTGGAACCTTCATTTGTAGAAGGAATTGTGTCATCATTTCAAAGTTTTTCGTCTTATAAGTCAGAACAAGATAAAAAAAGACGAAGAATACAACTTGATGATGGAGAGAATGTATCTAATTTCATGTTGAATGCAATTGATACCATTGGAAATGATGTTTCAACTTTGGATCAATTTGTCGATAAATATCATTCTCTACGAGAACCTCGTCAATTAGGAGTGGTGATATCCAAGTTTGCCAATCTCAATGGGAATCAAGTCGTTGTCAATGACGAATTGACTGTAGATACCATTGATATAGGTGTTTTAGAACATATTTTCAAACTCTCTGATATTTTACAAGATCTTAATCTGTGGTGCGAAGCTGTTTTTGAAGAGCCTCAAGATCCAAAATTGACTCGGATGGTGGTGACTGGTATCACCAATATACATGTATTTACAGGTTTAACACTTCCTTTGGCTTATAAAATTCCCGAATTGTTCCAAACATTGGACATCAGAGATCCAAAATTTATCAAAGTATTAAAAGGAGATTGGACCAAAAATTGTGCCAATTTTCTACGACAATTATTGGTGATCTTTCATAACTATTCTTCTTGTTACAACGAGATCAACGAGGTTTATGAGATTGTTTTGAAGAAGGTTCCTAAAATTTTGATAGATAATGATTACTCACTTCAGATCGAATTGGCAGTGATTAATTTTATTGGCTATATGCATAAAATCCCGTTTAAAGAGATTGAAATCAAGAATTTGATCATTTCTCCAGAACTATGCTACATGTTACTTCTTTCCAATAATCCATTGGTGATTTCAGAAGTTTGTAGCCATATTTCATTTACCAAGAGATATTTCTCAGAACATTTTGCAACGGTAGTCAAAGAGCATGGTTCGAATCAAGAAATATCTATTAATTTGAAAAATTTGCACAATTCATACGTCATGGATATTTGTAACCTTCTATGGAGATACAAAGCTTTTGAATTCCATCAAGATTCATCTTCAAAATCTCTATTATTACCCCAGGTTTTCACTTTCAAATTACAAAACATTGTTCAAGTCCATGAGACTGATTTAAATGTGACGAGTTTATTCAGAAAATGTTTCGATTTGATGATTCATCCACTGTTTTGTAGTACGAGTTTAAAAATCATCAGAAGGCTAGAAGATGAAAATAATGTCAGTTTAAGGTACGAAGGACCAATTGACAATGCAAATTTTCAAAATTTTAGTAAAAATGCTCTGAACAATTGGATGCCATTTCAAGACTTTGAAAGTTTTAAAATACTGATTTTACGAGAGATTGACAAAACTGAATTTAACGGAGTTAGTGATTTACTTTTCAACTCTTTGAAAAGTTTGTTGAATAGAAGATGAATTTGCAGAAAAAAAAAAACTGCTGATCATTACTGATAAAAAATTGATATGCGCCGTATTCAAGGGCCCTGGGGCAAGTTTAAATTTTTATAATTGGATAGAATTGAATTGAGTGATTTGTGCCGCCTTAACATGCATAGCGGATATTATTTGCCCTTTTTTTTCCTCACAAAATTCTCTCATGCATAATCAAATCGATCAGCATATCGCCAAGATAAAGTAGTCAACCAGGGTCCAAACGAGCAAATTGTTCATTTAAAATGTATATGATAATCCATTCTGACAATCATGACATTAATACCATTATCAATCGATCCCAATGATAATTAATACCACATTTATTACAAATTTAAACCTTGCATGGTAATTTGCCCTTTTTTTGACTAGACAATCATTTTTTCAAAAATAGAATATAAGGGCTAATCCGAATTTTATGCCCTTTTGCAGAAGCTGGAGTTACCCCCCAAAATTCCGTTTTGTATAAATGTAATGAGTTCTGCTGTACTCGAATTCTTTAGCACTCACTTTTCTTACTTCTGATCATGGTGGACGTTTTCAACGTGACCGTTTTCTTTATTGTCTTTAGAGAATCTTTAGAGGCCATTATTGTGGTTTCTGTCTTATTGGCGTTCTTAAAACAAGGTTTGGGAAAATCCACGGATGACCCCAAGATTTACAAAAATTTGCGAAGACAAGTTTATGTCGGAGCGCTTTTGGGAGTTTTCATCTGTCTTTGTATCGGTGCAGGTTTCATTGGAGCCTATTATTCTTTGGGTAATGACATTTGGTCCAATTCCGAAGATATTTGGGAAGGTGTTTTCTGCGTGATTGCAACTGTTTTAATCTCTTTTATGGGGATTCTGATGTTGAGAATCAATAAAATGCAAGAGAAATGGAGAGTTAAAATCGCCAAAGCTCTTGTGGCAGAACCTTCTAAAATTGGAGACAGATTGAAAATTGGATATTTGACCAGGAAATATGCCATGTTCATCTTGCCATTTATCACATGTCTTAGAGAAGGTTTAGAAGCTGTTGTTTTCGTTGGTGGTGTTGGAATTGCCCATGGTTCTGTGGCCAATGCCTATCCATTACCAGTTGTCTGTGGGTTGATTGCAGGAATTCTTGTCGGTGTTTTGTTGTACTACGGAGGTTCCAGATCTTCTTTACAGGTATTTTTGTGTATTTCCACAGCCATTTTGTATCTCATTGCAGCTGGATTGTTTTCAAGAGCCGTTTGGGATTTTGAAACCGATCAGTTCAACCGTAAAACAGGAGGTGATGCCTCTGAAAGTGGAGATGGACCGGGATCCTATGATATCTCTAAATCTGTTTGGCATGTCAATTGTTGTAATCCTGAACTCGATAATGGTTGGGATGTTTTCAATTCTCTTCTCGGTTGGCAAAATTCGGCCTCTTATGGATCTGTCATCTCATATAACGTTTATTGGTTGTGTTTGATTTTAACTTTGATGATAATGTTATACGAGGAAAAGACCGGTCATTTACCTTTAATGAAAAATATGAAGTTGAGGTACTTGAATCCGATGTATTGGGTCAAAAATAAGAAGAAGAATGAAATGAGTTCAGAAGAGAAGAAACAGTTGTTTGACAAAGTTCAGAAGAAGTTTAATCAAACAGGTGAGAAAACTTCTTCCGATGAAGTTGTTACAACGGTTCCAGTGACGTCTGAATCCAAATGAAAAGTGAAGTTTTGAATTGTTGAGTGTCTCCTAACCCCCTTTTTTATATGGATTTGTTTGCTTTTGTTAATTTTGAAATTAGTGTTTGATTAAGCTGCTATACACACACACGCACACACACACATTGGCAGTGAAGATCTACTCTAGTTTTGGAATCTGATTTGTTTAGTTAATTATAAGACCACCACCAATCGGCCCGATAACACCAGGGCATGCTTTTGTAAAATGATGCACGACCGTTTGATGACGTTTTAAAAGATTGTCATTTGTCAGAATTTGAAAAGTTTCATATTTGATCCTTGGCGACTTCCCATTCATCTGGTGTATATCCACGTTGTGTAAATGCATGTATGGAATTTATTTCTTCTTTGAGAGAGTTATTCACTAATCTATGTCTCATCAATTTATTCTTCCCCCTGAAAAGATCTGTCACTATAAGAACAGCAAACAGTTGTCCACATCCTCCAGACATATCTTGTACTTCCACCACCTGGGCTTGAAGTCTGTCCCTTATTATCAGTTCCAATTTATCTGATGTCAATGACATGTCTGTTTCAAAACGTTATGAATTGATTTTCAAAAGATTCTCAAAAAAAAAAGAAAAAGAGACTCGTCACGTGATTAAGAAGAACCCATAAAATTCATTGCACATAATAACTATTCATAATTTTTCCACTGTGATGGCACCTTCACTCCAATTCTTCAAGTATTCGACTAACTTGCCACTTTCATGGAGACTTTCAATCAGTTTCCCACTTGCAACTGGACGTCCATTTACGATAAGACCGGGTATAAAATTTGATTTTTTCGATATCCCCAAAGTTTCCACTTTTTTCATAATATGAGAAATTAAAGGGATATAATTTGGATGTTTGTTAATTGAAAGTACAGCAGGTTGTGGTAATATTTGATAGTTTCGAGTCAAAATATTTTTCAAATTTTTGGAAACTTCGAAATCGGATTCCGGATTAAACTTTGGGGGTGATTTATCAGGGTTTGAAGGTTGGGTAGATATTGGAATATTGACCGAATCATCATCCCAAGATACTATGACAACAGGAGAGAGAGCCACTATTTTCCTGTATTCATCAGCCATGTCCATATTCACATTTTCTAATCTCATCTGCTGTGTCTTTAATTGCAGTTTCTGTGTTTTGATTTTCTCCATCATCATGTCTTTCATCAATTCTTGATCTGGATCTTTTGCCAATGTATTTTCACTTGTAACTTGAACAGATTTCGGTGAAGATGTGAAAGAGGACGATAAGAGATAACAGAGAAAAGTTAATGATACTAAAAAAGATAGTATTAAGAACAGATCACTTTTTAAGATCACGTTGATTCTTGGTTGTTTCTTTTTACGTTGTGCCTCAAGGTCTATCTTTTCATCCATCTTGTAGTTGTATATTTGGGAACCCCATATTTAAATCTAAAAACCTTGTCATTTGACGGTACTAAAAAAAAGGTGCGTCAAAAGTCTAGACAAGTCCAAATAAGGTGCATAAACATGCATGAAACAATGCTTATTTGGGTCAAAAATCACGTAAAAGGTATTAGAAGGCGTGTTTGGTGCACGGAGCATCTGATAAGCTCCGAAAAGGGTTAAATTTGGCGTTGAAATTGCCTAAGAGGGGTCGGGCCGATCTTTTTGGACTGAGGCTGTTCCTTTGGATTCACAAACCGGGGCGGACTTCCAAGACCCCAAATTGGGGCTGTCCCTTTGAATTCACAAACCGGGGCGGCTCCAAAATCCCAAAATTGGGGCTCAGAATCCCAAATTGGGGCTGTGAAGAGTGTCATTTACACGACCAAAAAAATTTTAGACACTTTTGATAATTATAATATCGATCAAGATGGCAGGTTATCCTTGGTATACAAGAGCCACCGATATTGTACATAGAATGACGGTACTTGGATTAGCCGGATTCACAGGTACGTATATATAAAATCTATTCAACAAATTCGTCTAACATTTTAAGTATACATGATGGCTAACGTATCTTACACTATTTATAACACTGGTAAAAGAAATGAACTGAGATTAACAGATGCCCAACAACAGGAAAGAGTTGATCTGGTTACAAAAGCTCAGGAAATCGCAAAAGGTAACTAATTGTATGTACATAGCTAATTTTATAAATTTGAAAAAAATTTCTCCAATCATCATGGGAGTAAGTATGATATAAAAATGATTAAAATTTATCTAACTTGTAGAACGACGGAGGTAGTATACCAACTAGACGTGAAATTTTAAACCTTGATGCATCGAAGTCTGCAAAAGTTGAGAGTCAAGCGTTCATAGATAAGACAAATAAAGAGACGAGATGGAATTATTGTAAAATCTCACAACAAAAATTGGATCCAAATCAAGTTGTAAGCGATTTTAAAGGAGATTTATTCAACAAAGAAGCCGTTATTGAATATCTTTTGGCCAAGAAAACAGATTTCGGACATATCCGAAGTTTAAACGATGTAGTACAAATCCCAAATTTTAAACCTCACAAGACCGGAGATTACTGCTATTTAATTCCATGTGGACATATGCATGAGTTGAGGTTGATCAAAGAACTTGACCCTATAATTTGTCCTATTTGTAACCATAAAATCTTGGCAAGAGATGTGATAGAATTGATCACAACGGACAAAGATTCAACTACAAGATTCAAAGAATTAGAGTTATCGAATTTACACCATAATTTAAACCCAAAGAAGAGAAAACGTGAGAAACAAGGCAAAAAATCAAAGAAATCTCGGCACGTGTAAGCTTTTGTGGTTGCAATTTAAAGAAATCATTCGTGTGACATTAACACACGTGTGCTATATTCTGCATAATCAACAATAGACATTTTCCTTTACACCTGTGCACGTGTGTTAATCCCATAGATTTTTGCCGCATTAGGTTGCATTAATATGCATGAAAAATATTTTTATTGGGGGGGCTAATTGAGTAAAGCACGGGGCAGCACAGTATATATTGGAGAAACAATCCGAGTTGTGGAATCGTTTAATTAAGGATGTCGAATAAAGTGGGTCCAATTGAAAAAACCAAAGGTGGTAATGCCGCCTTTCATAATTATATCAACGATTTCGCTGATGTTGCCGATCCTTTGGAGAGAAGAAGATTGGCTTTGGATAAAATCGATAATGCTAAATTCGGTTGGTACCATGTTAGAGCTGTTATGGTGGCTGGTGTTGGTTTCATGACCGATGCTTACGATATCTTTGCCATCAGTTTGGCTGTCTCGATGATGACTTATGTCTATTGGGGGGGTTCCATGCCAGCTTCTACCACTACTTTGTTAAAAATTTCTACATCTGTTGGTACTGTTATTGGGCAAGTTGGTTTTGGATGGTTGGCTGATTATGTCGGTCGTAAAAAGATTTATGGTTTCGAATTGATCATCATGATCACTTCCACTATTGTACAATGTTTTATCGGTGAATCTGCTGCCATCTCCTTCCCTGCCCTTTTAACAGTTTTAAGAATTATCATGGGTATTGGAATCGGTGGTGACTATCCATTGTCTTCGATCATTTCTTCTGAATTCTCCACCACCAAATGGAGAGGTGCCATCATGGGTGCTGTCTTTGCCAATCAAGGTTGGGGTCAATTACTCGGTGGTATCGTTGCCATTATCTGTGTGGCAGGTTACAAGGATGATTTGATAACTGCTGACACCGCTGCTGACTGTGGACCTGCTTGTATCAAGGCTTGTGACCAAATGTGGAGAATCTTAATTGGTTTTGGATGTGTTCCAGGTGTCATTGCTTTATACTTCAGATTGACAATTCCAGAATCTCCGAGATATACTTTAGATGTTGAAGTTAACCTTGCCAAAGGTGTAGCTGACACCGCCAAGTTTGCCAGTGGTAAACATGGTAATGCTGAAACTGAAGATGTCTTGGCTTTACAAGACATTGCCTCAATTGGCTCTATCAACGACATTCCAGTTCCCCCAAAACTGTCTTGGTCCGATTTCACCTCCCATTTTAACCAATGGAAGCACATGAAAATCATTATCGGTACTGCTGGTTCTTGGTTCATGTTGGATATTGCTTTCTACGGTTTGGGTTTGAACTCTGCTGTCATCTTACAAACCATTGGTTATGCTTCTTCCAAGAACGTTTATCACTCTTTGTACAATTCTGCTGCTGGTAACTTGATCTTGGTCTGTGCCGGTGCTATTCCAGGTTATTGGTTCTCTGTTGCCACTGTTGATACTGTCGGAAGAAAACCCATCCAATTGATGGGTTTCATTCTGTTGACCATTATTTTCTGTATCATCGGTTTCGGTTACCACAAAGTTGGTGAACATGGTTTACTTGCCTTGTACGTTTTGGCTCAATTCTTTGAAAATTTCGGTCCAAACACCACCACTTTTATTGTTCCAGGAGAAGCCTTCCCAACCAGATATAGATCTACTGCTCATGGTATCTCAGCTGCCAGTGGTAAAGTTGGTGCCATTATTGCTCAAACCGCTTTGGGTACTTTGATTAACCATGGATGTTCCGCTACCAACGCCAACTGTTACTTGCCTCATGTGATGGAAATCTTTGCATTGTTCATGCTTCTCGGTATCTTCACCACTTTGTTGATCCCAGAAACCAAGAGAATGACTTTGGAAGAAATTTCCGAAAAATACCACGGAGAGGTTGATATTTCTAAACAACATTTCGAAAACGTGAATCGTCTTGATGCCGAGCTTGACTCTGGTGAAGGATCTGAAAAGGTTTAAATAGTTCTCATTTTAATTTCACTATATATTTATGAACCACATCTGTAGAATAATTCACTATATAGTTATGAATCCAAAAATGTTGTTCATGTCAACAAACCTTCTACCGCAATCATTTAAATACTTCTCAACCACATTTTTGGAACTTTGGAAAGTTTCTCTATTCAGTTCACTCAAAGCTGCCATTTCAGCATCACTCATAGGTGGTTTATTTTCCTTCCCTTCAAACTCTACCAACGGTTTCAACTGTCCATTTTTGGCCTTCTCTAAATCAAAAATGGAGTTGAAGTATAACAATTGGTTGTAAAGCTGTTTGTCAGAATACCGATATCTCATGACTCCCATGCACGATTTTCCCAAACATTTTCTTCCATACACCGAAATTTGTCTCGTCACCATACCACAGGTAGGGTCATCACAGATCAACCATCCTGCATAGTACATAGATATGTGAGCTCTGATGACTCTTTCCAATTGAGCATTGACACGGAGCGGAGTGAGAACAGAGGAGCATTTCTGACATTGTATGCCACGATGTGTCATTTTATACTCGTTCGATGTCATCATGCCTCCAAATTTGAACTTAAACCCACATGAACATTGGAGTTGTAAATTTTGAGCATCTCTAAAACGTTCCGAATCCGGAATTGTCGATTCTAAAGGTTGCAATTTGTCCACTTTAGCTCCGGTTCTTGCCCTTTCTTCATATTTTCTGATATCCAAACCTAGAGATTTGGCAATTCTGACAATATCAATACCTTCGATCCTTTCCACCAATCTCTCAATTGGTGTGTATATCTGTTTCTCCAAGTAAAATTCTGGGTCTGGTTTCAACGTGTTGTCGGTCATCAACTCTTGTAAAGCTCTTGCTCTTTCTGGAGGTGTAAGGTTGGAATCACCCTTTGTGATGACAAAAGTGATGACAGAACCTGCTTTGATCATCTTTCCTTGTTCTTTCAACCTGAGGGCAACCTGTACTGCTGGCATTGATTTACCTCCGCCGGCGTATTCCTCTGGTGCTTTGGAAATTCTGTTGTTAATGGCAAATTTATCAATTCTGATGGTGTTTGCCTCGACCTGTGACTTGATATCTTCCAAATAGGCATAAATATCATTCAGGGTCTCTTCAGGATCGTCATCCAAGAGAAGTTTGTTCAAAAGGTATGTGGAAACTTCTTTGGACAACATACAAAATTCTCTTCTCTTCATATCCAAACCTTTAACTTCTAATTGTGTGATTTCCTTGCCATCAACCATAGAGACATTCATGGCTGCATACTTCTTTTTGGCATGGAGTAAAAGACGTTTGAAAACGTTGTCGATATCGATTTCCAAAAGCTTGTAACGATCGTTAACTTTCAACTTAAACTCGTCCCCAATTTTAAGAGCTTCTTTGAACTCTTGAGACCCTGTATCGATCATAACGGAGTCGGTGTCACCATATACAACGCGTAATCCTAAGCTTTCAGCCAATTGTCTCGTATCCATCAAGATCTCTCGACCTTTATTGGTGACCAACATGGCCAAAGGTTTGGCATAAAATCTAGAGTGGACATAACCCAAACAACCGTACATGGAATTTGCAGTCAATTTCAACGCCTGTTGTTTGATATCGTATTGCAGTTTTTCGAATTGAGTGGCCTTTGGATCTTTGAGTAACTTTTTCACTTCACGACGACGGCTCACCAAAGTAGCCAATAATCTAGGTAAGACACCTTGAGCAGAGTTATGATCAGGTGCTGATGGCAATTCGTCAGGACTCCTTTCAACGGTGCTGAAACAGATGTTGAACTCTTGGATGATACTAGGGTATAAAGAGTTGAAATCCATGACCAAGATAAAGTTTTTGTGCAAACCTTTTTCTGGTTCAAAAACCAAACCACCTTGAAACTTGGGTTTCTTACTGTCATCTTCAACTTGTTTGGGTTTATAACCTTTGTCTGGAACGATGTAGCCATTTCTGGAGAATTCGTGTAACAAAATATATTCGTTTCTTCCAGCTCTTGTACCCCCTAATGTGTGTGACCATGCATTGCCCGCAAGATTGGTCAATTGTTTCGACAACGACAAGATTTGAATAGCAAAAGCGATCTCTGCTGAATGAAGAGCATTGTTCAAAGATTCTTTCAAGTTGATCATCAAAGTATTGGCATCTTCAGTTATCTTTGGATTGTTGAAGTTGACCTCAAAGTTCATCTTCTTCTTCTTACAAACAACCTCGTACATCTCACTCAAATCCCAAGATTGACATTTAGGAGTGAGTGATTGACCTAAATCGTTGGCAATATCACTTAACAATCTTCCTTGGAAGATTTCACGAATTTGAAGGTTGTTGAAGTTTTGACCAAATTTATGAGGCCATGATCTACGGTTACGTCTACCAAAGTTTGACCAAGTAGGGATATCTAGGTCTCTCATTCTATGGACCAAGACGTCTAAAGAGATCGACTCAAGACGATGGCCGATGAAGACATCAGGGTCATGGACTTTGATCAAAGCACATAAACAGTTCAACAAGGTCTTTTCATTGTTGAAAGTTCGGATTGGGAAGTTTTGCTTTTGGGCCAAGGGAACTAAACCTGGTGGGAAAACACCGTTGACAGTTCTTACTAAAGTGACTATCTGATCTGGTTTAAGATCTCTAGAAATTGGTGCATCTTGAGGGAGATCTTTGAAGATGGCCAAAGAAACTGCGGCAATTTCTTGTTTGTTGGTTTTTGGGCTCAAACATTTCTCAATGTTCAAACTGATGACGTTTAAAGAAGGTGGGGGAAGTTGATTGGCCATCACAGAAACTTCGGCTGAATTGTTCACGGCCACTTCTACATTACAATGACTTGAATTTTTCAACAGATCGAAATCACCATTTTTAACCTCTAACCAACATGGACCCATGATGTTGTTCTCCAATACAAAAGTTTCAAACATATTAGTGGTTGTTCCGAAAACATGGCTGAAAGTTTCACCTTCCAAATCCGCAGGGATCGTTGTTCTGGAGTTTTTTGGCGTTTTATAAGGAAGGCGGATCTTGAGATATTCGGTTTCTTCTTTGGGGATACCGACGAGTTCAAAAGCATATTTCTTCTTCTCCGGTCTTGCTTTGATGACGTCAAGACCATATTTATCGAGGAGCAAAGGAGCAATTTCTTCATAAACATCCATGGCTCCAACTTCATCATCTTCATCTTCAACACCATCTTCCATCCTGTATTTCCTTGGGAGAAAGTATAAATTACGTGAAAGATTGTTGATCTGGATCATTCCTGAGACAAGGTTTTGGTCAGTGGTTAAGATTTTACCGAATAACAACAAGGAGTTATCGACTTCGGCATAATCCATCCAGAACATTTTAAAAGATGGATTTTCTTCATCTTCGTCTAACTCTACAACTTGGTCTTTAGAGACTTTTTCTGTGGTGGAAACTGGAGCTGGTTCTTCTGGAGGAACTTCTGGAGCAGAAGATGCATTCATATTGACTGAACGTGACACGTTATTTGCAGCTCTTGCCCTTCTGGTCACCACAACGTCATCATCGTCGTCTAAAGGAGGTGAAGAAGGCACAATTTCTTTGGATTTTGTAGGAGAAGAAGGCGGATCTGACACCATGGAATAGTCTGCAGACACATCGAACTCGATATCAGAACTCAATTTTGTTTTTTTCGTGATTGCATCGTCCTCCAACAGTTTGAACAGTGACATCATCGTATTGGACCGCTTCTTTTCAGGCAGTTGGAAAGAGCTGAATATGTTTGGTTTTTTGGTAGAGCTGAACACGTTTTTCAGAGGCAGAGAAGGTTTGAGATCAAACTCGTTTAAAATATCATCAACAGATGTGGTATCGACTTTCTTCTTTGTGGAGTTGTTTTTAAGAAGCAGATTAATTTCTGATTTCTTAACTTTACGTTCTTTTTTCTGAGCAGGTTCTTCATCACTGTAGTAGTTGTTTTCAGTCCAATCATCTACTCCGTTATCCACATATCCTTCACCATTATCATCCACGACAAAATCATCTTGTAAAAGTTGATCTCTTTTATGTTTTCTGTATTCGTCTTCATCTACTTCGTCATAAAGATCATAATTAGCTCCATAATCTTCATCTTCATATACAGCAAGACTCGATTGTGCTGCTCTGGCAGCTTTGAATCTGGCAAACTTGTCTGTCTTGCCCATGAATATCTTTTAGCGCGTACGCGATTTTTTAATTTTGTCGCGTTTTGCACGGGGAAAAAATGAAATTGAAATGAAAATGAAAATTGAAATGAAAATTGAAAATGAAATGAAAATTGAAATGAAAATTGAAAATGAAATGAAAATCAAAGATTGAAATTTGAAAAGTGGAAAATTGAAAATGAAAATTGAAATGGAAATTGAAATGGAAATTGAAATGGAAATTGAAATGGAAATTGAAATGGAAATGAAAATGAAAATTGAAAATTGAATTAAAAATCAAAAAAAGGGATGCAATTTGTAAAAGTATAATATTAAATTGTAAGTATAAGTATAAGTATAAGTATAAGTATTTGCATATGAATATGCATATGTGTATATCAATAGTTTGTGGTGCAAGCACCGGTAAAAAAAAGTGATTAGGACCGACTAATCATTCTTCTTAATACCAATAGGAACATCCAAATAAAATTTGTAATTTCCATCAAATTGATCAACTACGCTCTTTGTAAGATCGTCGTATTCAACGTTAAAATCTGATCTGAAAGATGAACAAGTCTTAAACTTCAACCTCAAAAAATATAACCTTGCAACTCTGCATGTCTCAAAGTCCGGAACTAGGACCGAGTTTCTGATGCATTTTTGTTCAAGATTCAAATTGAGATGCATTTTGAAAGAATAAGAGTTACCATTTTGTTCAACAGAAGAACTTGAAGAATTCTCAACCGAAAAAACTCTGGATAAACATCCAAATTCGTAATCCAAATTGTACATCGTTTTCAAAATGTTCAAAGTTGATTGTAACATTGAACTACCTTCTGGTAAATGTGCCGTTTTTCTTGCAACGGTTGTGAATTTTTCTTTAACGGTTTGAAGAAACATCTGTCTAGAAGCAAACCACAAGGGGTCTAATTCTAATGGGATCAGTCCTGATTTGGAATAGACATTGATATAACAAAGATCTATGTCTGGTTCCAACAAGAAGTTGTTGAATGTAGTTGATGGGGGCATGACATGTTCGATGTCTAAAGTTAAAGGAATCTTGATTTTACCCATTTTCTTGTCCAACAGGTTGGAAATCAAGTTAAAATCCAATTCTAAGTCATCGACCATCGTACAGGATATCGACATGGTACTCCGATCTATATCGGGATCACATTCGGGTCCAGGGTCATGCAGTTCTTGTGAAAAGTTGAAGATACCTGATTTCTTCTTCTTCTTTCGAAAGTATTTGAAATCTTTTCTATATCGAAAGAAGTTTTCATCGGCTATATCAGGTGAATACTCCATCTTTTCACGTCGCCATCGATCGTACATTAGTAGCCGTCGATCTTGTAAAATTGTGTCAACTTCATGTTCAACTCGTTCAAGTAACAGTCTCAACTGTTGTGAGGGTGAATGATGATGATAATTATCCCCTTTTGTTGGAATAAACCTCACAGAATATTTACTGAGCAGAGAAATTTGATATTCTTCCGTCTTCAGAAGTGTCAACATTCTTGCATCGATCGAATAGTTGACAAAGAAATCTCTATGTGTGAAGTCGTTGTACAGGAATTTTTCGTACAACTTATCGGCGGTTCCTAAATCTGAACCCAATTTTCCGGCTCCAAAAGAAGGGGGAAGATCATAATGATGCAGTTCACAACCAAGAGTGGATTGAGGAATTGTGAAGTTGAAATATTTACAATATTTGGTTTTCGGAGACAAGATCCGGTTTTTGGGAAGACCTATTCCATTATGAACGGTGTCAGTGTCGGTCCAACTGGCACCAAGGTCTACCATTTGTAAAAAATTGTGGTATTGATGGCGGTCGCTTGAGAATGGATTGCAAATGCAAACAACCCCTTCAAAAGTGACAAAAAACATATCGAATGGTTTCGGATGTTTGGTCAAGTTTTCGATTGTGATGGTTCCTGAGAGGAAATCGTTGTTCGAGTAATAAGATTTTGGTTCGTCCAAATCAATTGAGATTTTGATTTCTTTGGATGAGACATTTGGCAATGCGTATACATTGTTCAAAACTGAGCTCTCATGGAGATCAATTGGGATTTCGGAGGTGGCTTCTGTAGAAACAGTGTCATAAGAAGGCAGAGGGGTGTCCAAACTTGGAACACCGCTTAAAGGTGTGTTCAAGATCGATTGGTGCATCTGATAAGAAGGTAAGATGTCATAGCTAGTGGCTTCAGCCTGATAAATGGTTTCACCTGACACCAAAGAGTTCGTGCTGGAACTCTCGGAGGTGAGTGTAGAAATTGGTTCAATTGGAAGTGCTGTCATGGATTTGCTTGTTATATCTCTTGATTGTCGATTGCAGTATCAATGATATGGCACTTTAAAAAGGGGGGTTTGCTACTATTTAAAGATTATGCAAGAAGCTGAAAATTTTATTGTATATAATAAGAAAACGAGAAAGGGGGGTACATTAGATATGCAGGAAAACGAGGTGCAGGAAAAGATGTATTTATATGATAAAATGAGTCATAGTTCTTTATCCAGCCGCTCGTACGGCTTCATTTGTAAAGTTGTGTTCACACGACTTTTTTTTTAATGTATCCCCAATTTTTTTTTTTTTTATTTTTTTTATTTTTTTGGGGGTGTGATTTTTTGTAATATGTTTAGATTATGTATATAGCATAGGTATCAGTATTCGTTGGCCTCCATTTCATCGTCGTAAGAGTCAGCACCAACTTCCAAGTAATCTTGTTCCAAAGCAGCCAAATCTTCTCTGGCTTCAGTAAATTCTCCTTCTTCCATACCTTCTCCGACGTACCAATGGACAAAAGCTCTCTTTTTGTACATCAAATCGAATTTAGAATTGATATGGGACCAAGCCGACGCAATAGCAGTGGTGTTGGACAAAGCACAAACGGCTCTTGAAGTCTCGGCCATATCAGCATCTGGAACATAGGTTGGAGGTTGGAAACAGATTCCGATTTTGAAACCCGTTGGGCACCAATCGACCAATTGAACTGTTTTCTTGGCTTTGATATTGGCCACGGCTTGTTGGACATCTCTGTTGACCACGTCTCCACGGTACAACAAACAAGTTGCCATGTATTTACCTGTTCTTGGATCACATTTGACCATTTGGTTTCCAGGTTCGAAACAAGCAGCAGTGATTTCGGAGACAGAATGTGCTTCATGGTTGGATTTACTCTTTGAAGAAACTGGGGCATAGGAAACCAATGGGAAATGAATTCTTGGATATGGAACCAAGTTGGTCTGGAATTCGTTCAAATCCACGTTCAACGAACCATCGAATCTCAAAGAAGCAGTGACACTCGATACCACTTGGGCAATCAACTTGTTCAAATTGTTGATACTTGGTCTTGGAATATCCAAATTTTTACGGCACATGTCGTAGATGGCCTCGTTGTCAACCATAAATGTACAATCGGCATGTTCTAAAGTGGTATGGGTCGTCAAAACGGTGTTATAAGGTTCAACTACAGATGTAGAAAGCTTTGGACCTGGATAAACGGCAAATTCTAACTTGGATTTCTTGCCGAAATCGATCGATAATTGTTCCAACAACAAGGAACCAAACCCAGATCCAGTTCCACCTCCAAGGGAGTGAGAGAAAATGAAACCTTGTAAACCTTCACATTGATCTGACATTTTTCTCAATCTTTCCAAAGTTTCATCGATCAAATCTCTTCCCACGGTGTAATGACCTCTGGCATAGTTGTTTGCAGCATCTTCTTTACCGGTGATCAATTGTTCCGGATGGAACAAGTTCTTGTATTTACCGGTTCTAACTTCGTCAACCACATTTGGTTCCAAATCGACGTACAAAGCTCTTGGAACGTATTTGCCAGATCCGGTTTCGCTGAAAAAAGTGCTGAAACCTTCTTCACCTCCTTTTGGTTTGGTCAAACCTTCTTGCAAATATCCATCTGCATCTATACCGTGTTCCAACGAGTATAATTCCCAACAAGAGTTACCGATCTGGCAACCAGCTTGTCCAATGTTCACACTGATGACCTCTCTCATGATGATTTGATTCCGCGTTTGATCAATTTGTTTACTTTTTTTTTAATTTTTTTAAATGTTTATACTTCCGAAAAGGGAAAAAATCATTTTGTGTGTTTGTGTGTTTTGCACGACCTTTTATTTTTTTTGGATTATGGTGAACGACCCCGGAGTGGTCCGGGGTCTGGATCGGCCAATGAAAATTCGCATAATGTCAATTTGCACACGACTCATCGGTGAAAAATTGAAAACTGGAGTTTGAAGAAATTGTGTTAAAGGAGTGAAGATGGTGTTTAAGACTATATCTAGTTTTTCGAGATACTCGTCTACAAAGACGAGTGCTTCACATTCCTTTTTCGATCCAAGTTATCTGTCGCTGCAGAAGGTTACAGTTTTGGATTCTTTATTAGGTGGTACAAGAGGACATTCTACTCTGAGACCTATTGGAGCTTCTTCGTCTAATTTTGTGGTTTTTGATCCAAGTTTTTTACAAACAGATAGACATAATGAACCTCAACCAAGGATATTGTTGAAGAAAGCCAGTCATAAGGTGAATAAGAATGGTCATGTTTCCATGAGTGTTGATAGAGTTACCGATCAATTTACCACTTTAACTTTGAGAAAGAGTAATGCTACTACGACAAAGACTATCAAGATCAATAAAGAAGGCTTTGTCTTGGCAAATTTGATACCAAAGGCAAAAGAAGAACTCAAAGAAGAGGTGGAGGTATCAGATCCTTTGACGGTGAATGCTAGAACAATGGCTAATTATGAAAATTTGGGAAGATATAACGAAATTTTGGCACTTTTTAACTCTTTAAAAGTGACCCCAACCTTATCCATGTACAACACAGTACTTCGTTCTATTCCAAAGAGAACAAATGTCAAGGAAAGTCTTGAAGAAAATTTGACTTTGTTACTCGATGTTTATTCTTCCATGTTATCCAGAGGTATTAAACCTACCAATGAAACTTTAGAGTTGGTTATTGTACCTCTTTTGACAGGATGTATTAGATCTTTTGTTTCAAAAGATGTGGTATCTGCTCATCAGTATTTCAAAATTGCAAATGATTTGTTTCAAATAGGTGGATCATTTTCAAATGAACTCTATGAAAAGCTCTTGGTTTGTTACAACTTGACGAAATGTTCCGGTTTCAACGTTAGAGCTTTTGGTGATTTGATGCTGAAACGTTTGGGTTATGAAAATATCTTGTTCTATCTTGGAATGATCAATCTTTGTAAACATGCAAAAGATCATCGTTATGCTCTTGAACTCTATGACATGTTCAAGTCGGTGTCTCTTTTGGATCATCAGATCCAGGTCTATTCGGTATTGATCAGTTGTTTGATCTATTCAAATCAATACAACACTGCTGCCAAAACTTTGGATCAACTCGTCTTGAAGTTTAGAACCGAAACCGGTATGCAAAAGGATATTCTGCCTCTTTTGGCAAGTTATATCGTGGGATTAGGAGATGTTGGTTTGGTCAATGATGCCTATAAAGCTTTGGAAAAATTCGATTCGGTTCCATGGTTACCTAAATTACCGGTATCAGCTTTGATGATTCTTGTAGATAGAAGTTGTGATTTCAAAGAATTAGAGTTGGCCTCTAAGTTTTGGGAATTAGCCGTTGTGAGAGAGGATTTTGATCTTAGTATCAATTACACAGATGGTAATATGGTGAATTTGATCACCAACATGTCATCTGTGGAATCCAAAACAGCTTTTGGTAAATTGATCCAACTTGGATTTTTCTACGGTGATAAAACTGGTCTTATCAGAATGTCGAAAGAACTTGTTAAAAAGGCCAGTCTTAAAGTTGAGATTTCTCTTTTACAAGAGCTTTTAAAGTTTTTGTATGGAAATGGTTTACCTGGATTGGCTTTAGAGGTGATCTGTAACCAAGGGTTAAAATCTGAATTAAGGGTGAATCAATTCTTGAGTAATATTGTGGATTTCGTTCCACATGAAAGATATCCAGAATTGGTTTCTTCTTCACTCTTTCAAAGAGCAGTAAAAGATTACTCTTTGATGGATGATAACGTTTATGGCATTTACAAAACTACAAATATCATTTGGGATTATAACATGTCCTGTGATGAAAATTATTACTCATTATTACTTGATGAGTTGAACGATTTGAACAATTTCTATGTGGAGATCCCTCCAGAGATTAAATTGTTCAAACAAAAGCTAAACGAACGTGTGCATTAATATTTATTTAACGATTAACAATTTCTGTAGAATTTTTTGTACCCCTGAAATTTGTGCGTTGAAAAATAAAACGGTTTTTCAAAGCTTTTTTTTGACGTGAAATGATCGGCTTGTTGGCCTATTTGGCCTGGTTCCCAGTTGTGCGAGGAGATTCCATGACTGATGATATGTCGGTATGGAAAGTGGTTGACTTGGGGTTGTTGGTATTGTACTTTGTTGTGGTTTTTCTAGCTTTGAATGGATTTATAGAAATTTTACTAAAATTTCAAGGTGGGCGCGAAGCCCGTCCTGCTGTGGAAGAAGGAGTGTCTATTTTGCGTCCTTTAAAAGGAATTGATCCGCAAATGGAGTCCTGTTTGGAAAGTAGCTTTGTTCAAGAGTACCCAGTTGACAAATTTGAGTTGATTTTCTGTGTCGCCGATCCGGAAGATCCGTGTCTTCCGTTGGTTCGCAGATTGTGTGAAAAATACTCCAAAATTCAATCGAGAATACTTGTAGGATCAGGTGAGCATTATGGACCCAATCCTAAGATCAATAACTTGGCCAAAGGTTATTCAGCTAGTCAATTTGATATAGTTTGGGTACTCGATTCCAACGTGAAAGTGTCTCCAGGGACTTTGAAGAGATCCGTGGCAGCGTTACTCGAATCGACAGATAATGGTCGCAAAACTACACGGAAAGTAAAATTGGTTCATCATCTTCCTTTGGCGTATGCAGTCCAATCTGTTTCCGATTACGGTGCCAAATGCGACGAGATGTTTATGCTCACTTCTCATGCCAAATTTTATGTTTCCCTCAACAATATCAGTTTGAGGCCCTGTGTCAATGGGAAATCCAATCTTTATCGAAAATCGGATCTTGACTATGCCGTGTCTCAGATTGGACGTGGCTTCACCCCTAGTGAAAATGGTAAGTCGGGAATTTTGGAAAGAGATGCAGCATTCTATAGCATGGAACCTGGAAATGGTATAAAACTTTTTGCAAGGTATATCGGAGAAGATAACATGATCGGGATTGCACTTTGGGATTATTGTAACAGTAGAACTGGAATGACAGGAGACGCCGTTGTTCAACCTTTAGGAGGACTTAATAGTATCAAAGATTATTGGGATAGAAGAACTAGATGGTTAAGGGTTAGAAAATATATGGTTCTAGCTGCTACTTTGCTTGAACCAACTACAGAGAGTATCTGCAGTGGAATTTATGGGACTTATTCAGTTTCAAACTTATTTTTGGACTGTTCATTCAGTAAATTGTTTTTCGCAATTCACTTGACCGTTTGGTTCCTTATAGATCTTGTGCAATACCATGTTCTAGCCAGATTTGTCGATAAAAGGAAATTCAGCATCAAAGAGTTTGTCAAGTTTTGGATATTTAGAGAAATTTTGGCGTTTCCTATATGGGTTGCTGCGATGATTGGACATAGTATAGATTGGAGAGGAAAACCTTTCAAGATAAAAAGAGATTTGAGTGCAGAAGAGCTCTAACTTGTTTCATAGAAAATTGCATTTGGACTTTGTCCGAAACCAAATTGATTAAAATGTAGCCTAGCTGTTCAACAATTGTAGATTTCGAATATAACTATTGTATAACATCATTTTTTTGGCCAGTTCAACTATTGGATCGAGAAAGTAAGAAAGAAAACTCGGTGTGGAGATAACTGGAGATATTTACCAACTCTTCCAATCTAAAAATACCTGTTGTCGAAAATAGCTCTACTATAATACACAGCACATACATGAGAGTACAATTTTCATGCAATGGTGGGAAAGAAGAAATACGTCAGTCATCTATTCTGACGTTGATTGAAAAAGAATATTTGTCATAGTTCTTGAATTATTTCATTCAAGATTATCTTGTAGTTGTAATATAATATATAATATATAAACCTGGGAACTTGAAATCAATTTAATTTTTGTGGGGCCACAAAGTTGAGAAGTACACTCATGCACCGTTGAGAGCTTCTTTCAAGGTACATTGGAGTGAAATTTTGTCGTATAGAATAGCGAAAGATAACCAGCCAGGTGACAAGAGGGGGCTGACATAATCAAAAAAAAAGGGGGTGTTTGAGCAAAATAGCAGAAAAATAAAATAATAAATGTTCCTGCATAATTAATACATTATGCAGGAGTAAGCTGCCGAAGAGAAAATACAGCAATAGAGATCACTAAAGCCTCGCAACAGAGAGTGCAAAACCGTGACACTGAAACAACTCAAATTCATAAAGTAAACCTTAGTTTATAGCTCTGAGGATGTAGAGAATCTCAGATACCTCTGATAGAGCAGCCTCGTGACAAAATGCCAGTCCCGACAAACGCCGAGTTACCGATAAGTAGCGAAAGTTTCCACTCTTTTTGTAATTGGAGAGACCAATCAATGGCTTTCGTCGCCTTCAGAGAAAAAGGCTTCGGTGTTATGCATGGCTCCTGTTTGTAATATTAGTTTGTGCCAATCTAAGTCCGGCTCAGAAGAGAGATTTACTAAAGATCAATTTATCCGTTGAAACATAAGGAGTGTATAATTAGACTGAGAAAACAAAAGGAACTTTCCAACTATAATCCCTCAGAAGAAACGTTGGCTCATAATTATTGCGTTTTTAAATCCACCACCATGCTTGATCCCATCTATCAATTTGAGCTTGATGACGATCTTAGCGAATGTACACCAACTACAGCTTCTACTTCAACAACCGCTGCCCCATCTAGTTCTGCTGCTCCATCTAGCTCGTCAGCTTCCTCTAGTTCTGCTGCTCCATCTAGCTCGTCAGCTTCTTCTAGTTCTGCTGCTCCATCTAGCTCGTCAGCTTCCTCTAGTTCTGCTGCTCCATCCTCGTCCTCGAGTACTCATGGCCCACACACCACTACCACTACCACCCCTTGGACTGGAACCTTCACATCTACTACTACCACTACTGGTACTGACGGTGATGTTACCGAGATTATTGAGACTCCAACCGATGAACCTCATACTATCACAACTACTACTCCATGGACCGGAACTTTCACCTCAACCACCACTACTACAGGACCAGATGGTGACATCACTGAGATTATCGAGACTCCAACCGATGAACCTCACTCTATCACAACCACTACTCCATGGACTGGTACTTTCACCTCCACTACTACAACTACAGGACCAGATGGTGATATTACCGAAATTATTGAGACTCCAACTAATGGTCCACACACCATCACAACTACTGTGCCATGGACTGGAACCTTCACTTCAACTACTTTCACCACTGACCCAGATGGAGATGTGACTGAGATTATTGAGACTCCAACTAATGGTCCACACACCATCACAACTACTGTGCCATGGACTGGAACCTTCACTTCAACTACTTTCACCACTGACCCAGATGGAGATGTGACTGAGATTATTGAGACTCCAACTAATGGTCCACACACCATCACAACTACTGTGCCATGGACTGGAACCTTCACTTCAACTACTTTCACCACTGACCCAGATGGAGATGTGACTGAGATTATTGAGACTCCAACTGGTGGTAAACACACCGTTACCAGCACCTTCGTAACTTGTCCGGAGGATGACCTGACTGATAATGGTAATTCACCAACTGGCGTTCCTAATACCAATGTTCCAAATACATTCACCACCAAAATCACAACTGGACCTGATGCTGATTCCCCAAAGACTACCACTGCAACTAACCAAGATGAAACCCCAGAAGTCTCCACTGCTGTGCCTCCTCAAGCCAGCTCTTCTCTGGATGTCAGTCAATACGAGGGAAGTGCTGCTAGAACCCTCAGCTTTGGCTTGCCTTATCTATTAGTTGCCCTTATCTCGGTATTCTGATCGGCTCACCGTTGACCTAAATTTTTTTAAACATTCTCTATTCAAACGCCTTGTCCAATTTCGAGACTTGTGTCACTTTAAATTATATATTTTATAGTTATATACCTTTTTTAATACTCCATTCTTCTACTAGATTAATACCTGACAAGAGTTGGAATAATAAATAATCTTTTGAATATACGAAAAATTTACCAATTGAGTATTGGTTGAAGCAATAAAATGTGATAAAAACAATAATCTTACAGTTGTGATAAGGCAGTGGAGTATCAAAAAATGTGCTAATATTTGTATTTGGTGTATAGTTGAAACCTGCTGTTTCAAGGGGTTCGAAAACCTTTTTGAAAAGTATCTCTGTAAGTGGGTCATCGCTCAATTCTACGACACACCTGGAACAGTTTTGCTCAAATGACCCTGTGTTGTATCTGAAACCACGTATTCGTCATCAGTTTAGCGGTTGATAGCTTCCTTATCAGGTGAATATCAAATTTGCTTATCGATTGAAAATGCCAATTTTCATTGCTTGATTGGTGTCCATAAAAGGACTTGCCCCACTGAAAAGGTTACATATTGAGACAAAGAGTTGTGTTTTATATAATAAATAACTTGATTTATGACTACATCTGGAGGTTGTTCCAGTCTTTTTCCAACAAAAGAGATAAAGGCAAGAAACAAGGTGAACTAAAAAAAAAAACTGAGATGATAAACCATTTGGGACTCTGAAAAATGTCATTCAAGTGGTGAACTAAACCTCCAATATATTGAATCAGCTTTTTACCTAAACCAAAGTACAAAGTTTACCAAGAGGTTTGATTATTGGTGTTATGATGTTTGATTATTGGTGTTATGATGTTTGATTATTGGTGTTATGATGTTTGATTATT